>CM043122.1:24095357-24285525 GCA_023701765.1 Hylyphantes graminicola
GAAATGGGCGATGGGTGGTGGGCCCCTCGAGGAAGGCGAGGGGGGAGTGAGTTGGGCACGGCGGGGGGCTGTGGTTGGGTTAGTGTAATTGGTGGGGGTTTTTTGGGGTGGTAGTGAACTGGTGGTGCGGGGGGGCGTCTGGGGGTGGTGGGGGTGTGTGGGGCGGTGGGGGGAGGGGTGATTTTAATCAGTTTGTGGGCGGGGTGGTGGGGAGTGTATTAAGTGGCGTGGGGTGGGGGTGGGGGGTGGGGGGTGGTGGGGGATTGAGCACCGTTGGGGTGGGGCCATGGTGCGTGTGGTGGGCTGGGGGCGCAGGAGGGGGAGCGTTTGTACTGGTTATTCTTGGCTGGCGCGGTGGGACGTGTGTGGGGGTGCTGTGGGGTGGGGGTTCGGGGTTGGGAACGGCGGGTTGCGTATTCTGGTGAGGTGGGGTGGTGGGTGGGTTTGATGGGGTCACTCGTCTGGGCTAAGGTTGCGGTGGGGGCGGGGGGTGGGTGCGAATATGAAACGTGTTGGGGGAAGAGGGCGTGTCTCCGGGGTATGGTAGGGCGACTGGGCCGGGCGGCGGGGGTGGGGGAGGTGGGTTAAGAGGGCTTGGGTGGGGGGGAAGCGGCTTGGTGCGAGTAGCTGTGGGCTGGGGGTAGGGGTGGGCGCGATAAAGAAAGCCCAGTGGGCGGTGGAGGGGGTTAGTGGGTGGGCGCGCTGTGGGGGATGGGGGTTATGGCTGTGGGCGCCGGGGGTGTTCTATGTTTGTTTTTATTTTTTTTTTTATTTTATTTTTTTGTTTTAAAGTTTTTTTTTTTTCTTACCTTTCCCTTACCGCTTGATTATATATAACTGGCGATTTTTTCGGATGGGTGGTTTGCTAAAACAAACACCCCTAAGATTGGCTTAATTGGTTTGAAAAACATTTGAAATTTTATGAAATTTTGGAAAGGATTTGCAAAAAGATGATAACAAGACTCGAAATTACGGGAGATTGTTTCGTATAGTTTCGAAGAGTGGAGATTCAAAGTAATTTCTACAACTTGTTTTTGATGATATTTGATATAGCATATTCACAGGCGCACTTAATATATTGAAGATTGAAGAAGGTAAGGCGTTTTTGATGAGACAAAGAGAACCAGCAAGGCCTTGCCGCTTAACTAGAGTTGTTAGGAAACTTGCAGAAACAGAAGAGTGTAAGGAGGAAGAGGAAGAGAGGAAAAAATACCTAAGACATTATTCATCGTCAATTTCTACAATGGCATTGGTTCCAGAAATCGTATATAGTTCGTTTTACAGTTTTCAAAATGAAGAATCATATTCAAGGGAAGTATTATTATTGACTTACACAAAAAGCAAGCCGTTGTCGAAATAACGTGCAAGGAAGGTTCATAAATTATCCCAAAACTGGAAGCAGGTTTTGGATAGATATTAGTTGAGTGGTAAAAGACTCTGTTTTCTATTCTGTATTCAAAAACTGAAGCTCTTAAATACTGCACTGATGAATTAGCAATAAATAAGTCCTCCCTGTAACGAGTTTGAACAAACACTCGTGAAGAATAGGCTAGAGGTGCAATGCACTTGTTTAAAAACTAACGTTCCAGAAATAGTTACTCTTCACTGTGACTGTATTCTGTTAGCAGCTCTAAACACTATAAAAACCAAGGAATGTCTTCTTCCCATATCGTAATTAACTTATAAAGATTACGTTGAGTCCACGAACACAGAAAGCTATTCCCTGATTGTAAAAAAAAATCAAACTTTAAAAAGAAATATGATTTTGATTTATTTTTAGATGTATTAGTTATTATTGTGTTGTTATTGCGATTTCTTTTCATCTTTTGTTATAATTTTAAAACTCTTTGAATTTAGATGAAAACATTTGAGGAAATTTATTCATCTGTTTTATGGTATTCTTTATGTATACAAAACCAAATTATAATTAATAAATATTAATATTGTGATTTAATCAATTTCATATTGCATATTTTCATTTTATTATTAGTAGCCTCGAAACCCACATTGTTTTTCTCTAGAAAAAGAGCTGTGGGGTTTTACCGCCCCGCTCCAGTACCCCCGTGACGGCCCTGCCCCATACAAAAAATCAATTAGCATGGATTGTTCATACTTCTCATTTTAAGTACACAAATGTGCAATTATTTTATGAATATTAAGGCAGAATAAACTTGGTTTAGACACTTTTATGAAGTGCTGTTGTGCATAATTCTATATCCTACTATGGTGAGTGGATTGGAGCATTTTGTGAGTTTCCGAAAAAGTTCGCACTTCTTTCCGATTTATCTCGATAAACCGTAACTCGTAGAGAACAATTATGTCAATACAAAACTTGTAGAAAAAGGTGTGTTTTCAAACTTTTTTTGCATTGACCATTTTGTTGTTAGATTAACATAATTGGAGATATGGAGCAAAAACTTGATTTTTTAGCAATTTTTGCAAATTTCAAATGAAAAGCGGCGCATGTTCCCGATATCAGAATGAGATAAAACTTCGTTTCTGAGTGTTTTCTTTTGACATAAAAGGAAAAAAATGAGAGGGTACGTCTTTTCTATTTCGAAAATTCGTAAAATAAGGGACACCCTAATATATATATATATATATATATATATATATATATATATATATATATATATATATACATATACATATACATATACATATACATATACATTATACATTATACATATACATATACATATACATATACATATATATATATATATATATATTTAAATAATGAAAGTACCTGAAATATTTTTTTTCAGCTAGGAGATAAATTTTATCACCCAGAAAATGATTTTGAGTTCCTTGAAAGACATGAGTGGCCTGTTGCTCAGTCGCAGGAAAGTGAATTGGTGGTATGGGATGTGTGTCGAGAAAACTACTGTGTGATCAATAAGTTGAACAACAAAGATAAATCTGATAGCTTACATAAAATCAGAAAAAGACCCTTAAGGTAAGATTTAAAATTATTTCTCTATTTATGGGTATTAAAAAACAAACAATTTCAGCATAAATTGTCTGTGTTTAGAAGACTAAAATAAATATAAATGATTATCTAGCCTTGCAATATTACTTTGATGTCTTTGAAAAAGTAATATTAACTAACTTTAGAGTAAATGAATTTTATTTAGTCCTCTAAAAGAGTTTAGTGGTAGTCTAATGGATATTCAAAATGATACAGAAGTTTTGTGGTTAAGATAACAAAATAACCAATAATTTTACTATTTTTACATTTTCAAAAGTTTACACTGTCAGGACTCTACAAATTTTACATAGATTATTTTTAGCTTCCAACAAATAGTTGATTTCAATACAATATGCAACTTATAAAAACTTCAACCTATCCTAATTTTTAATATAAAATTTTAAGGTATCCAAATTTTATAGCTGCATTACAAACCAATCATGAAACCACTAGATAATCTGAAAGCTCTACAAAACTTTTTTTCTCTACTCAATTTATTGAAGAAAATTATTTTTTCCAGATTAGTTTTGAAATGTAGTTAAAGTGTGCAAAATAACATTTTTGAGGACAAATCTTTTAACACTCTTTAAAATTAATTATTGAATATGTGGTTGGATATGGCTTCATAAGATTAGAATATATAGTTTATTGCACCTTGTGAGTAATTTTTCAATTCTCAACTTAGTTTAGGCAATTAAAAAATATATAATTGTTCTTGTAGATTGTTTCAGAATTTTTTTTTTGCCTTAAGTTATTTGCTATGCTGATATATAAATTATATTTCAGGTTAATAGATAAAGAAACAATGAAAAAGACTATTAGGTTAAAGCATGATTATAATCCAACTTCCATATTAATAAGCTATGTTCATGGGGAAGCTACAACTCATGCTAGAAACTTAAAAAGAGAACTCTTAAACATGGGTCTTGATAAAGTGTTTCTAGTGAGTTAGTTTTTATGCTTTGTTATTCTTTTATTATTTAAAAAGAAAAATTATTCTTGATAATTTGTAATTTTGATTCAATATTCTTACAGTGTTTTTTTTTTTAAACTTTAGGATGTTGATGATATTCCAGCTGGACAAGATTGGCAAGATGTCATTAACACAGCATTGAATAATTGCAATGCTTTTGTTGCTCTTGTTACTCCTAGGTACGGTGAGACCAGGTGGACAAACCGAGAAGTAAGATATCAGAAATGATGTAGTATATAGTTTTTGGTTAATTTCTTGTTAATATTCTAACCAGTTTCAATACTTTAAGCGTTATATTTATATATAATTTTATAATATCAAACACATTGTTTTTGGTTGAGTTTATTTGAACTAAAATACATATAAAGTTATAGTAACAAAGTCCTGTAGTTGAAAGCAATGATTTGGCATTATTGGCTAGTGTAGAGTGAGCAAAAAATCTTTGGCTCTTCACAAAACTCCAATTGTGCTAGAGTGCTTACAGTTTTCCACATGGTTGTAAAATTTAAGTGTCTCTTATTTTAACCTCTCCAATCCTGACAAAAATCCTAAATGTATACTTCTCAACAATTATATGTTTAAAGTATGTTTTACAAGAAATTTTGAAAAACAATTCTTTAAAATTTGCTTGACCCTCTTGCTACGTCATTTTTTATACGAATTAATAAATCATCTGCTTTGTTATCAGTATTTTTAAAAAACTTGAACATTCTAATTTATAATAGAAAAGTCCGGTTTAAGAAAAATTTTATAATGTACTTCACTATTTACAAAAGGGTCTACGTATGGTGTACTTCTAGAGCCAAGCGGTTAAATTTACTTGGTCAAATTTTTAGCTTTATTCCTATTTGCACTGCCTTTTAATATCTAAATTTTTTTACTTGTTTTCTTGTTATTTCCAAAAAAGAAATTATTGTCAATATCAAAAGTATAGGGGAAAAACCGCTTGATTCTGTAGAATTCTTTCCTCAATTGGCCTTTTGGCGATGATAGCGAGAAATCGCCTAAACTGGTGTAAAGAAACCGGTTACTCACTTTGCTTTTTCTTTCGCGGCAACCTTGATCCACGCCAGAGATCAGTTGACACAAGTCACGTTTGTACAGCGAATGAAGAACCAAAAGAAAACCCTGTTGCCAATGTCCGCCAAGCAGACACCATTGCGAAAATACTAATAATAAATCAAGCGGTTCTTCCCCTGCCCTCTTTATATAATTCAGCGTTATTTTATTGCAGTTTACACACTTAATTCATAAATAATTTCACTCTTGTATTCTGTGAGATATTACATAGTTTCTCAAACAATTTAGAGATGCTTAATTTAAAAAAAAAATATTATTTGAATTTTGACTGACTCCTTCCTAACACAATGCAAGCTTTGAAAACATTTTCTTCTTCAACCCCCTCGTATGATTTTCCAGGAAATGGCATAAGCGTTGCTGTTTCTGTTAGCTTCCACATTACGTTTATAACGTAAAAAGTGGAAGGTTTTATAATCGTTCAGTCGGTCTGTCTGTCCATCTCTCCGTCACCCACTTTCACAGAGCGAACCAAACGTCACACAAACAATTGGGATACATCATTTTAAAGCAAAAAATCGGGCTAGGTTGCATCCCAAATTTCATTAAAAAATTTAAATTAGAAGTATATTTAAAATTTAAATAACTCAAATTTTAATCTACATTGAAATAACATGCAAATTCCATTTTTATTCAATGAGCGAACCAAAAGTCGCACAAACAATTGGGATACGTCATTTTAAAGCAACAAATCGGGCTAGGTTACATCCCAAATTTCATAAAAAATTTTTAATTAGAAGTATATTTAAAATTTAAATAACTAAAAGTTTAATCTACATTGAAATAACATGCAAATTCCATTTTCATTCAATATTTTCACTGTTGCCATTTCGTCAAACTTGCGAGAAACTTTATTTAAAATAAAAATAAAACCTTTGAAACATAGAGATCTTAATTAAAGTATTAGAGTGGGGGCTCACGTGACCTCCAATGCTAACGGCTTGACGAGCATGGAGGCCGCCATATTGTCGAAAAGTTTAGAAATTGGGCCAGTGTTGCCAGTACTTTAAGTAGAAAAAATGTTGAGAAAAAATAAATTTAATTCTAAAATTATCAAAAAATATCATAAAAATAATAGCTGCATTTTGGAATATTTTTATTGGCTTTTAAAAAACTTGAAACGCTTTTCTAGTATTTTTATTATATTTATTTTGTAATTTTAGAATTATATTTTATTTTTACGAGTATTTTTCTTAATGTGGCGGCGGTGGCGACAAGTTAGCAGTGTTGCCATCACATAAAGAATGCTACGAAAAAATAAAATTTAATTCTAAAATTACAAAATAAATATTATAAAAATACTAGAAAAGCATTTCAAGTTTTTTAAAAGCCAATAAAAATATTCCAAAATGTAGCTATTATTTTTATGATATTTTTTGATAATTTTAGAATTAAATTTATTTTTTCTCAACATTTTTTCTACTTAAAGTACTGGCAACACTGGCCCAATTTCTAAACTTTTCGACAATATGGCGGCCTCCATGCTCGTCAAGCCGTTAGCATTGGAGGTCACGTGAGCCCCCACTCTAATACTTTAATTAAGATCGCTATGCTTTGAAAGAGAATCTTTATTTATGTGTTATAATTTGGTTTGGATTGTTGTAATATCATGATAGAGTTCTTTTGATGGTTCATTATATATTTATGAAGAAAGATTTATACAGAATTTTAATTTAGCATAAAACTATGCAAAGTTTCGCTTTTATTTTTAAAGCATCAATTAAACTAATTATATATTTTCCGAACTGTAAATTAAATTGTGGCAACTAAAAGATATTTATTAAAGAAACTGCATCATTATTCTACGAATTTCTAACAAGTTTAGCAAACGATAATGAGTAATTTATAATTTGCGAAAGAATATTAATGAAAATAGTTGATTTTGGCATTTAAATTTTTAATTAGAAGTCTCGGTTAGGAGAACTTCTTTCTGAGGTCTATAAATAGTGTGTTTCCTGTGATAATAAATATTGTGTGGAAGCGGTTTAAGTGACAGATTCTGTAACAAACCCACTTGTTTTTCTTTCAATCTACTTCGGGCTGGGTTCAGATTTCTAAAGTTACAATTACATAAGGACACATATTTTTTTTATCCGGGTCTTATATGATGAATGATAAGCAAGCTAGGCTTAGGAACTAAACAATTTGAGATTTGTACAATTTTCACCAAATAGAACATCTGCTGCATTGCAGTCCTTTTTGCCTCCAATATTGTAAACTGAAAATGGCACAGCAGACCTTGGTCCACTCTGGACTGTATTGTAACCAAGTTTCATTTAACACTTTTGTTTTACAAATGTATCCCATTCATTTTTTTTATTTCTGCTTTTTGATTTATCTATTCAGTATTTCTATGTACAAATTAGTAAGCCTTTTCTATATATCCATCCTTAATAATTATATTTAATAGGCAAAACTTGCTGATGACAAAGAAAAACTTATTATTCCTATAAGTTTCCTAGAAAAATGGCCACCTGATCATTTGGCCATTCAGTTCCTTTCCCTACAATATATTCCATGGAAAACAAGTGAAGAGTTGAAGAATGGTAAAAAAATATTATGGAATTTAAATCGCATTTTTTTATGTATCTTTCAAGTGTAACATTTCTCCTGTAAATTATTTGAAATTTTCAATTTTTTTTCACTGAGTTTAACCTATCTATAATAATAAAAGAAAGAGTCTGTGTGTCTGTCTGTGTGTATGTCTGTGGATCGCAAAACACCTACTTAGAATGCTCTAAAAAATTCGAAATTTTTAATATAAATTCCTTTTAATACCTACGTGTGCACCTGAGGCTTAGTTTTTTCATATTTGATTGTGATTTTTAATTAATATAATTATTTAAAAAAAAACGTCATCCACGTGGATTGCGGGACCATAACAGGGCTTGAAAATACATGGAACGGGCCGAAACGGGGGCTTGACGCCATCCTCTATTAGTTTGATTGATTGAGTTTGGTTGAGATATGAGCTCGCCCTAAGGCTGCTTCATCCTCTATTAGTGTTTGCTTTTTTAAGTGCGCACGCAAAAGGACCTACTTAGACTGCTCTAAAAAATTCGAAATTTTTAATATGGATTCCTTTTAATACCTACGTGTACACCTGAGGCTTAGGTTTTTTTTTTCATATTTGTTCTATTTTTTAGAGAAAATTCAAAATAACTGAAAAAAATTCACCACTTTTGCTCAAATTCAATAATTTTTCCCCTTTCGCGTTGCCAAACTGCTAAAATATTACTTAAAAACGCTCCAAATGGGTAACATTTATTTTGTTTAAATAATTTAGCTGGTTGGTTGCTCAAAGAAAATCGTGATTGAGCTGTATGTCAGGGGGTTTGTCGCTAACTAAATATTTCTTTGGATTTTTTTCTGCCTGTTAACAAGTCATCGTGTTCTAGAGCAAAATATTTTTAAAATTTATTTTGTTTAAATAATTTAGCTCTTTGGTTGTTCCAGGATAATCGTGATTGGAGCTGTATAATGTCAGGGTTTGTTGCTAACTAAATATTTCATTGGCTTTTTTTCTGCCTGTTACCAAGTCATCGTGTTCTAGAGCTGAATATTTTTAAATTTTATTTTGTTTAAATAATTTAGCTGGTTGGTTGCTCCAAGATAATTGTGATTGGAGCTGTATAATGTCAGGGTTTGTCACTAACTAAATATTTCATTGGCTTTTTTTTCTGTCTGTTACCAAGTCATCGTGTTCTAGAGCTGAATATTTTTTTTATGATAACGATATATAACTGAACTATATTATTTCTATTTTCAAGCACGCAAAGTAAAAAGTAAATTCTGGAATTAAAATTAAAATGGGTTGATTTGTGGCATCTTTTTCAAACTTCAACCGCTCACGTTATCTGTTTACAAAAGCCGTTTAAAAATTAATTGAAAAACTTTCGGAAAAAGAAGCGTGAAGAAAGCTGAACACGCGAATTTGATCACTGTGCCATTACTATTTATATTTTGGATTTATTTTTGAAAATAATGATAAGTAGGCATGCCTCCTAAAAAGAAACAATGCGTTCGCGCTAAACTGAAGAAAAAAAGAGAGGATTCCCAATCTAGAAGGCAACAAGAAACAACTTCTGATGAGGAAGGAAGACGCCGGCGAGATAGAATGTCAAGGTTTTTTTCCAGGGCATTAGAAAACGAGGATGATAGAGCAACACGAAGAGAACAACTCAGAATATCAGCAGCTCAAACCAGGGCTTTGGAAAATGAGGACGAAAGATCTGCAAGAAGAACCCGAAACAGAACTTCAACAGCTCAATCCAGGGGGTTGGAAAATGAGGAAGAAAGGTCAGCAAGAAGAGCCCGAGACAGAAATTCAACAGCTGAATCGAGGGCGTTGGAAAATGAGGAAGAAAGGTCAGCAAGAAGAACCCGAGACAGAACTTCAACAGCTGAATCGAGGGCGTTGGAAAATGAGGAAGAAAGGTCAGCAAGAAGAACCCGACACAGAAATTCAACAGCTGAATCGAGGGCGTTGGAAAATGAGGAAGAAAGGTCAGCAAGAAGAACCCGAGACAGAAATTCAACCAGAAACTCCCGAGTGCTCATTTGGAGGAATAAAGTAAATGCAGCATTTTCGTACGATCCTTCGATTGACTATCCATCCGATCCATCAATTGTCATCGGTAGGATGTCGATAACATGTCCACATTGTGAATGTTTAAAGTGGAAGGGGGAAACACCAGGTATGTGCTGTAGTAGTGGGAAGGTACGGCTTCGACCATTAAATGATCCGCCTGAAACACTGCAATCACTACTTACAGATGATACATCTGATGCCTTACATTTCCGTAACAACATTCGCAGCTACAATTCATGTTTTCAAATGACGTCATTTGGCGCATCGAAAGAAGTACGGGAACCTGGGTACATGCCAACCTTCAAAGTACAGGGGCAGGTATACCATCTTATCGGAAGTTTACAACCCCTACCAAATGAAGATCCAAAATTCTTGCAAATATATTTTGTTGGTGATAATGTACAACAAGCTGATCTTCGCTGCAAAAATGTGCCAAGGGTGAAACAAGACATAATATTGTTGCTGCAGGAAATGCTTCACCGAGAACATATGTATGTAAACAGTTTCAAATTGGCGATGGAAAAAGTAACCCCTGAAAAAAAATTAATGATCTTAGCTGATAAAACTCCAAAAGGGGAACATGAAAGAAGGTATAATGTTCCTACAACATCGGAAGTGGCTGTAATCATGTCCGGAGAACAACATGGAACCAGAGATATCATTTTAGAAACAAAAAGCAGAGCCATAAAGAAAATAGCCGATACACACAGATCTTATGACACTTTACAGTACCCCCTTATATTTTGGCAGGGAGAAGATGGATATAATTTTCTATTGCAACAATTTAATCCATCTACAGGATTGTTTACGAATAGAAAAATATCTGCGATGGACTTTTATGCTTTCCGGATGATGGTGCGTCCTTCAAGTTTTAACATTATCTTGAAATGCAAAGACCTCTTTCATCAATACATTGTTGATATGTATGCTAAAATCGAATCTGAAAGGCTAAGGTACATTTTGTTGAATCAGAAGACACTTAGAGTAGAACAATATGCACATTTGAAAGATGCTGTTGTCAATGATGGGAATGTTGCCAATATTGGACAGCTAATCATCTTGCCTTCTAGCTTCACTGGTGGACCCCGGTATATGCATGAACGTACACAAGATGCAATGACCTATGTAAGAAATTACGGCCGCCCAGATTTGTTCATTACTTTTACATGCAATCCTACTTGGGAGGATATACAGAATGAGTTATTTCCAGGACAAAAACCACAAGATCGTCACGATTTGTTAGCAAGAGTTTTTCATCAAAAGCACAAGGCACTCATGAGTTTGATTAACAAGGGGAAGATTTTTGGAAACGTAAGGTGTTACATGTACACGATAGAGTGGCAGAAACGAGGTCTTCCTCATGCACACATTCTATTATGGCTTCAAGACACTATTCATGTACATAGAGTGGATGACTTCATAAAAGCAGAGATCCCAGATTCAGTTGAAGACCCTAACCTGTTTAGTATTGTGACGACACAGATGGTACATGGACCCTGTGGAAGCATGAACCCAAATTCACCTTGCATGAAGAATGGAAAATGCACAAAGCGTTATCCACGAGGCTTTTTGAAGGAGACACAGACAGGACAAGATGGTTATCCACTTTATCGCAGAAGAAGCCCAGAAGATGGTGGATTTACTGCAACTGTCACAGTCAGAAGATCCGAAGTGTTTGTCGACAACAGATGGATAGTCCCTTATTGTCCGCTGCTGTCGCGTATTTTCAAAGCCCATATCAACGTTGAGTTTTGCAATTCGGTAAAGTCGATTAAATATGTTTGTAAATATGTTAATAAAGGGTCAGATATGGCTGTTTTTGATGTAAGTGCTGGAAGACAGGAGCACAATGAAGTTCACAATTACCAAATGGGTAGATATATAAGTAGTAATGAAGCGGTATGGAGAATACTGAACTTTCCTATTCATGAGCGTCATCCAACAGTTATACATTTAAGTGTACATCTCGAGAATGGGCAGAGGGTATACTTTACATCAACTAATGCAGCAGAAAAGGCCCAAGTACCTCAGCCAACTACGCTAACAGCTTTTTTTAACCTTTGCACTGAAGACGACTTTGCCCGCACTTTGCTGTACCATCAAGTGCCCAAATATTATACATGGAACAACGGCACCAAGAAGTGGAATCGGCGTAAAATAGGAAACAACGTTGAAAATCAAGTAGGCATCAGGTCCAGCGATGCACTTGGGCGAGTGTACACTGTGCATCCTAACAACTCGGAGTGCTTCCACCTAAGATTACTTTTGCATGAAGTTCGGGGACCCACATCATTTCAGCATTTGAAAACGTTTGGTGAAATTATATGTGAGACGTACAAAGAGGCTTGCCAACTTCGAGGGATGCTGGAAGATGACCAGCATTGGAATGCCACATTAGAGGAAGCAGCAGCATCTAGATCGCCTAAGATGATGCGTGATTTGTTTGCCGTTATGCTTCAGATATGTTCCATGTCGACTCCTTACCAACTGTGGATTAATCACAGGGAGCAAATGTCGGAGGATTTATTACATCAAGCCCGTATTCAACACCAAAACATGGAGCTCAATTACAATGAGGATATCTTCAACAAGGCATTAATCATTCTTGAGGACAAAGTTAAGTCATTAGGAGGAACCGATCTGAAAACTTTAGGACTACCACAACCCGTTCGCCAACCCCACGATTCTTCCCTCTCCGAAGATGTCTTTCGCGAACTAAATTACGATACAGCAGCCTTGACAGAATTTATAAATGAAAACGAACCCAAATTAGTTGCGGATCAAAGAGAAGCATTTAGTCAGATACTAAATGCAGTTTTTACTGGATGTGGCGGTATATTTTTTCTGGATGCACCAGGTGGTACTGGAAAAACTTTTCTAATTAATCTTATTCTGGCTAAAGTGCGGCAGAGAAAGGAAATAGCTTTGGCAGTTGCTTCATCCGGCATTGCTGCAACACTATTATCAGGTGGAAGAACAGCCCACTCAACGTTCAAACTGCCTTTAAATCTCGCAAGCACTGAATCTCCAACATGCAGTATTACAAAAAATTCAGGGAGAGCTAAGGTTTTGCAACAGTGTAAACTAATAGTCTGGGATGAGTGTACTATGTCACACAAAGCTGCATTTGAAGCACTTGACAAAACAATGCAAGACCTGAAAGAAAATAAAAATAGGATGGGAGGTATCACCATGGTATTGGCTGGAGATTTTAGGCAGACCCTGCCCGTTATTCCACGGGGAACAAGAGCAGATGAGATGCAAGCCTGTGTCAAATCATCTTACATTTGGAGGGATATAAAGAAACTTGGCCTAACAACAAACATGAGAGTTCATGTAACTGGGGATCCCAATGCTCAGCAGTTTGCAAACAAACTGCTGCAAATGGGAAATGGCAACATGTCAAGGGAACATGAAGATGGTTCTATTTCGATGGAAGGCATCGGAAGCATTGTAGGAACACAATAGGAATTGAAGAAAGCAGTGTTTACCAACTTAGATCAGCACTTCAAAAATCACGCCTGGTTACGCGAACGAGCAATTCTTGCCCCCAAAAATGATGCTGTCAACCTAATAAATAAGCAGCTTTTGTATGAATTACCAGGAGACCTTCAGCTATACAAATCCGTCGATACAACCTCCAATATCGAAGATGCAATCAATTATCCAACGGAATTCTTAAATTCACTGGATCCACCTGGTTTACCCTCACATTGCTTAGAACTAAAAATTGGCGCACCTATTATGCTGCTACGAAATTTAGACCCCCCTAAATTGTGCAACGGTACACGTCTGACTATAAAGAAACTTTCCACGAATATAATTACAGCCACAATTATGACTGGACATTCTGCTGGTGAAGATGTACTTATCTCGAGGATTCCAATCATTCCATCAGATGTCCCATTCCAATTCAAGCGATTGCAGTTTCCCATCCGTCTAAGTTTTGCCATGAGTATAAACAAGGCTCAGGGTCAGTCTCTAAAAGTTGTTGGACTAAATCTTATCAACCCATGTTTCTCCCATGGACAGCTATATGTTGGGTGTTCGAGAGTGGGTATGTCCCAAAATCTCTATATCTTGGCTCCGAACGGCAGGACTGCAAACATTGTTTACCCGGAAGCACTTATCCATTAAAGTTTAAATATTTTTGAGGAAGACATCCACTGTTTTAGGCAAATCTTAGGTACTTTATCAATCTTATTAAAAAACAACCCCATTTCAAAAAAAAAATTATGATAAAATTTTCTATTAAGTTAACGGGTTCCCAGCAAGGCGGGACCATACAGCTAGTATTTAATAAAATCTGCCAAGAAAAAATATTTTTGTTTAAATTATGTAACTATTTTTTTAAAATAATTACTACATCAAATTTGGAAATGTATTTATTAAAAGAAAATGATCCTATTATAAGCTGTGCAATTAACTTTAAGTTTCATTAGATTTTTTATTCATTAACTCAGGGGTTCCCAACCTTTTTGCACCTGCATACCACTTGACTTTTTGAGAAAGTTTGACCTACTACCCGACTTAAATTTAACGGAAATTAATGAACGTTATAATTATATTATACATAGGTCTAAATACACAAATATACAAATAAAAAAATAGTACAAACTCAGCAAAAAATTAATCATTATACAAAATATACTTTTATAGTCTTCAGTGCAAAACTTGATGTTTGCCTGTGATTAAAATATCAACATCAGGAGTAATGGAACTTTTCTTCACTCTGAAGTCCTCTTCAGCACTTATTCTGCATCAATGTTTATTTTTTATGCACAAGAGTTCAGAAAACCCACTTTCACTCAAGTAACTCTTAACAAATAGCACTAAAAATAGCAGAGCCAGCCGGAAGATCAAAGGGTACTAGGTTTTACATCTGATCCAGAAGTTAATTAAAGATTTCTCTTCAAAATAATGTTAATGTTTATGAATAATGAGTAATATGTTTGCTTGCTCACAGCTCAAGCGTACAGAAACTATTAATAACATCATGGTGCTCGCATCGCTCAAGTGTACCACCTGAAATTTTCCCGAGTACCGCTGGTTGGGAACTCCTGCATTAACTAATTTGTTTATCAAAATTTGTATTTTGTAAAATTTTATTTTGCTTTTGAAATCAATGAGCAATGTCTTTTAACTATGCAATTCCATCTGACCTGTTGACAATGCATTCTTTTATTTAAGAGGAAGATGACATGTCTAAAGACATAACTTCCTGGGCTCCAATATGTGTGCACAGAGTTGCTAAAGAAATTAAGAAGTTGTGTTCTGAATTATATGAGTCAACACCTGTTACACCATTAATAGAAGTATGTTTAAAAATAACTGCCAATGTCTTTCTTCTTGTTTTTTACTACAATTACAAAATTCAATATTACATATTACTTTTTCATTACCAAATTTTCTATTTTTGTACTTAAAATATGCTTTTCACCAAGACTGTTATTTGTATAAAAAAATAAGTAAACTATTGTTGTTCAAGTAAGACCTTTTCTAAAGCTTTTAATTTTTTTTAAAATCATGGTGAATTTTAAAACCAATTTTATAGTGTATTGCATTTAGAAAAGTAGCCTTTCTTTAAGAGCAAGGCATTGCTTTTCAGGCTAGGATATATAGAGAGGCTAGGATATATATATAGAGAGAGAGAATAATAGTGCAATCTCCTTGTAGGATAGTGCTCCTTAAATTTCCAGGCATGCTGGTTGATGCCTTGTATTACGTTAACCAATAATATTTAGTATTTTATTGCAAAAAGTTATAACTTTTATTAACTATTTTATTTTAGTCTAAACATCTGGTTGAAAGTAGTTCTGCACCTCCCTTCCCTCAACCACAAGCCTTAATTTGTAAAAAAGACTACATAGTCATAAGCGCACATTCAAAACAAAAATATTTCGTAAGTATTAAGAGTGTTTAAAATAACTTAAAGTTGTATACATTTTGAGATTTGTATTTCTTAATGGAAATAACTTTTAGGATTTTTTTGTAATAAGTGTATTGATTGTGATTGATTGATTGTGACACCCAAGCAAAACCTGAATTGGGTCTATATTTATCGAATAGTTCCCGGAGTTAGCATATCTCTTTTTAATTGTAGATTTCTACATTATTTTATTTTAGGAGTACTCGCAGGGCTCCCAAATAGGTCCGCAATCCCGCAAAAGTCCGCATTTTTTTTCATAGTCCGCAAAAGTCCACATTTTCGCAGTTCGGTCCGCATCTACCGCATTTTCAAATTTTCACTCGGAACGGGTCCGACGAACGAGATTTTGGTAGGTTACGGCTACAAAAGGACCAGTTCCTATGGATCCGTTCCGATGGATCGGATCCGTTTTTTCTAAAGGAACGGGTAAGACGAACGAGATTTTGGTAGGTTACGACCTACCAAAATCTCGTTCGTCTTACCCGTTCCTTTAGAACTGGTAGGAAGGAACTGGTTTAGGAACGGGTCCTTTTGTAGCCGTAACCTACCAAAATCTTGTTCGTCGGACCCGTTCCTTTCGGAAAAACGGATCCGATCCATCGGAATGGACCCATAGGAACTGGTCCTTTTGTGGCCGTAACCTACCAAAATCTTTCGGCGGACCCGTTCCTTTCTTTAGAAAAAACGGATCCGATCTGTCGGAACGGATCCATAGGAACGGATCCTTGTTCGGCGGACCCGTTCCTTTACGAAAAGCGGATCCGATCCATAGGAACGGGTCCTTTTGTGAATCCGTTTCTATGGACCCGTTCATTTCGGACCCCGAGCGACCCATCACTTATAAATAAAAACAGTCTAGACACGTGTTCCTTTGCTGCTTGCTAGTTAATTTTTTTTTTTTTGAGGTTCGAATGTTATATTGAATTGAATATCAATGTGGGGAAATGTCATTTCTTGGATTGGTGGTTGCAGATGAAAGATGTTAATAATCATACAGTATCTGAATAGAGTAAAAAGCGTGAAAATAACTGTCTGCGATGTCATAATTTCTACTGAAAAAGGATTTTATTCCATGAAGACATTTGGAATCAGAAAAACACAAAAGTAATTTCAAACAAAAGAAAAGTCCTGATCAACTCCTATTAGTGACTGTCAGATGCCAGAACTTCAAATGCTGATGAAAGTTTTACTGATTTTACAAAATCTGTACTACCATGCAATTTTTTTTAAAAGTATAATTCGTTTTTTTAATACAATGCAGACACGAAGAATGTTTCGTGTAATATTTATATTTAAATGCTATATGCTATAATATATATAATTGGTCTTGTGCTTATCTTTTCATAAAAATGATCCCCAATAGGTCCTCATTTTAGCTGAAATGGTCCCCAATAGGTCCACATTTTAGCTGAAATGGTCCCCATTTTACACAATTTTGGGGTTGAAAACTGTTGGGAGGCCTGAGTAGCAATTGACTTTAATTTTTTTATTAATACTGTTATAATGTTCAAAATTCTGACCAAGGTAGAGTTCACCATAAAATTAGTGCATACTAATAACAGCTGCTACGAGTTACTTTTTATTGTTTTCGTTTTAGCAGGTATTGTTTGAAAGGATTATGATTTTTATCATTAAACATTTTTGAAGAGCTTTACTATAAGGTTTGATACATTTTTGCAGTGGATTTGGATATATTTTAAAAAAAAATTGTCTATTATCTATCACTATTATCTGAAAACCCTGTGCTTTAAGGTTAGTTGTGTTTTGAGAGTTATAACTTTATTTTGTAGGTTGAAAAAATGACAAACATGTTACGAGAAGAGCAATTTGATGTTTGGCCATCCTTTGACATGGATGATGTAAATGGAGATGTGGTAGACAGTTCGTGTGATGACAGCCAGATATCTGAATGTTCTCCAATTTTTGATTCTTACTGCCATGATAAAGCATTTAACTCTTCTAGTCTCTTAAGCAATTTAAGAAATGAAAATTCTGAATGCTTTGAAGCTAAAGGTATGTATTATTCATTATTACTAAGCTGTTGAGTTGCTGAAAGGTGTTATGTGTCCACCTCATAAGCCCAATTTAGCGTATTCGAGCCGAGTAAAAATTTTCTGGATGGGAAAAACGTGGGTACAAATGTCATATAATTATGTGGAATGTAAAAAATCTCTTGAATACCCATTTGCCTTGGGTTATCTTGGCAGAATTTAATCTTGGCATACTTTAACATGCCCAGAGAGTTAAATTCATTGTAATCTCACTGTTACAATTTATAGGGAGAGTCCCCTAGGTGCCTCAAAAAGAAATGGATCTCGATTCGGGGGAATATGCTGAGTCTGCAAAGGCTTAAGCCCGGGTTTGAACACAAAATCAGTGGCTGATCTGTTTGTCTGAATTGCCAGCTTTCTTAGTGGCCCAAGTTGTCACATGTCCACTACGTCACAACTAACGTTGATCTCGGCGCTTGTAAAAAAAATTGAATCATCAAGGTTTGATTACAGCTTGGTTTGACTGATATTGCACAGAAAGGCTTTCTAGGGCCTTGACATGTGTCTTGAGTCTGTACAAATCTGGGATATATCCGATAATAAAGCAGCTCTGATGGATAAAGCTTAATATACACTAACAAGTCAAATTAAAGTAGTTTGTATTTTTAATTGCAAAAGACTTTGCTGTATATTGTTAACTATTAAATTCTTTAAATGTTCAACTGGAATCAGAGTTAAATTGTGGCTGAAAAATACTTTATTTTTGTCAAGTTAAAAAATAACTTGCTTGCAAACTATTTATAATCTGTCGTAATATGGATGTTGAATGTTTCATGCATAATATACACTCATTAATTTGTTGATACTTATTTTCAGTTGATTTAAAAAGTGCAGAAAATCAGAAAAAAATAAAACTTTTTAAAAAGAAAATTAAAGAAGCTTGTCTTGTGATTATCGTTATGTCGGAAGATTATATTTCATCACGCACCTGTTTACAGCTGGTAAGATTTTTAACCTTTTGGTTGTAATTTTCCCATGTATTGATATTTAACTTCCTGAGACCCCAGCAAAATCCTGCACGTATATTCTTTATATCAATATATAATTTTCAAACAAACATATATTAAACGTATGTTTTTCCAAATAATTTTGAAAACAATTAATTTTTAGTTGAATATTTGCTGGGCACATTTATTTGATGAAATTTGAGGTGTTAAGCAGTAAAAATATAAATGTTCAATGCAAAAACAATCTGCACTAGTTTTTTTGCAGTTAATAGTTCATTCTAACATTGTTTAAATGCAAAAGTTCTTTAAAATTTGCTGCTTTAAAAACTTTTCTTTAAAGGCTAATTAAAGCAGCTGTCGTCATCTGTTTGAGCCAGCTCTAGTGGTGCCTAAGTTTTTGCGAGTTTTAGTAACTCATAATCATAATAATGCTTTTCTCTCAGCTCTTTAAGCATGGCATACTGATCCTACCACAAATTTTTCCAAGCAGGCCTTGTCAAAAATAGTACACAGCAAAGAACAATCAATTTTTGTTTGGTTTGGATTGTACAACTCAGTAAAACAATTCTTTTTTTTTATATCCTAAATATGTAGTGTATGGGATAGTTTTTTTTTATGTGCAACTAATTTTACATCACAGCTACTAAACTTTCCATGTCTTCAACTCAACTAATAATACTTAGATGTTAATGAAACTTTGTATTTCATGTTGAAATTTGTCTTAAATTTGAAATATGAGCTTAAAATGGGCCAAGCTATTTAAAATGTTAAGTTTAATTAAAGTTGATATTATTTTTAACTGGTCTGGAAATGGACGAAAATGTGTGGTTGCTTTTACAGTATAAATTTTAAATTCAATTTATTTCAATTAAAATATTTGTTTAAAGAATCAGAATTAGTTTTATTTTTGAAGAGATGATCTCAAAATCATTTCCAAGTGTAAAAAATACATTATGAAAAAGCTGAGTGTAATGATCATAGGTTTTTAATATGAATTCAGACCCTTATGGGAAATTTCGTGTCATGCAATCAACTCAGAATTTTAAGGATCAACAAAAGTAAAAAGGTTTAATTCTCTAGGATGATTAATGGCTGAATAATCGCTGGTGGTAACTTTTTTCTTTGTGCAGCTGTACACAGAATACACATGTTTATTTATTATATATATTTTCTTTGTTAGGCCTTTTACTGTGAATATAGAAGAGAAGTTATTGTTATCAAGTATGGAGACTTTGTTATAGATGATAGCTGTATTTTGAATTTTTATCCTGAACAAGATATGGTGAAGGTATGTATAGTTTAATTTTTTTTATTATTTATTGAATAAGCTTCACCTCATTTGCTCTTAACATTTAGTTACTTCAGAGTATATTTTATCTTCATGCATATGTTTGGTAATTGTTTTCTTTCATTATTTTTTATATTTCAGAAATCTATAATTGCTTAGAGTGATAGTTTAATTCAGTTAACTGTAGAAATTGTATTTTGTACCAAAAGCATTTGTAACACAATTTAAAAGAAAAAAAATTTTTAAGAAATTTTTAAAATTTAAATCATCAATTTGATTTGACTAAATATATTCCTAAACTTTTGTTAATTAGTTCATTTTGTTTTTGTCATTTACATACAAGTTGTATAAATAGGATATTACTTTAAAACAAGAAATTTTCTTATCAGATATCTTTCATTAAGATTTATTTCCGTAAAAATACTTTTTTTTGCAAAGCTTTAATTTTTGGGATTTTCATGAGCCTGTTAGTAATCAAAAAAATATAGGCTGCACTAAATACTTTTCCCTGCTTCAAATAACAATAAACAATCCCAACATTTTCAAAATATTTCTTGGCCACTATATCCCTTACAACAATTCCTGAAGTCCTATAAAAGTATTTCTTGAACTTAAGCAACAGTACAACTATTCATGATATTTGGGGGTCCTTTTGATTCTTATTTCTTGGTAGCTTTCATGGGTGTTAATAATGTACTTTTCTTCTATGTCTTGCAGGTCAATTGTATCAAACATTTTGCATATATATTTATTTTGTTAGTTTACAGGCCCTGAAGATGATTATAACATTCTAGCTACATTAAAAACAGAAATTATTAAAGCAGTTCATGAGGATGCATCTAGGAAGTCTTATAAAGATCATATTCAAAAAATGGTTGATTTTATCATGCATTACTTTAGTTTTTCATTAGTTTTTTTAGATTATGGATGCATAATTTGTTATTTTATTATTATTATTATAACTATTTAACTCTTACTTATATCGCAAGATTATATTTTTCAAGTTTGAGTTTAAATTAAATGACAAGTTATGGAACTCAAAATTTATCTGCTACACTAAATAGACAAGTATATTTTTTTAAAAATCAGTTTATATTTTTAATGTATTAGCAATTCCAATATTTTGTTTAAATTTTTTTTCTGGGTGTGTTTCACATTTGGATGGCAATAGTTTTTAAAAATCTCTATAGTTATTATAAATTTAAAAAAATATTTCAGCATAATTTATTCTGCATTTTCGGAAAATCAAAGTTTCAGAAGTTATTAAAATGATTTAATGCTGCTTAAAAAAATCAAAACAGGTAATAGAATCAGAGAGTGCAAAAACCACTTCAGATACAAAAATACTAAATATTGTTTATAAACAGAAGTTTGGAAAGAGGCAAGATGCATGTTGAGAGCAAGAAAAACGTTAGGCTATTGAGTAGTTCCGTTAATGCATGCTACTTTGCCCAGCATGGGGCTGAAGTGGTTTCCGCACTCACTGATTGAATTTCATGTACAAGGTATCTGCAATATTTATCTTTACCATTTACATAATATATATAGCCTGTGTTTACTTTTATGTTACAACACTTTATAATTTGTTACAATCATTAGGGATTAGTAAAACTTAAAAATACCTTAATGTCATGATTACCATATTTATCTTAGTTTTAATACTATTTTTTAAAAATATTAATAAGTATTTTTTGTTATTTTCATAAATTCATTTAATTGACTATTCTCAGGTTGCAAATTTGTCAAATGAACTGAAAATTGATAACTGTGTTTATGTAATTGGCGGAACAAGAGTTGTTAGTAAGAATGCTGAAAGTTTTTGTATGTAAGTTCCATATGACTTATTACTTTTTTATTCTATTCTTTGCAATTATAAGTTTTTTAACGCTTAATCTAGTTGCTTTTATATATATTTTTTCAAAGTTTTGTTTAAGTATAGTTTTTGAAAAGCAATTTCCCACCTGTTCACTGTAACGTGACTGTATAATTGAACAATGTTTAAAAAAATGTATTTTTTTGTTTATTTCATATAATCAAAAAGGGGTTAAAAAAGGTCTCATTCAGAATGCTGACTCTAGGTTACAAATTTAATTTTACTGTGTGTGTTAATAAATATATTATATAGTTTAAGACAATAAGTGATAATCAATTATTACTTTTAAATAATATATAATTATAAATATTGCATTATTACATAGCATAATAATTACTCTTTTTCTCTTTTATCATTGTTCTTTTTTTATGGTCTGTATTTTACTGAATTTTTTTTTTTATACTAGTGCTTTAGGTGCAGAATTGGCCAGATTGGTTAATTTAACCTTAGTAACTGAAGGATTCTTTGGAGCTGGTGACCTAGTTGGAAGAAATTTTTGTGAAGAAAAGGAAATTAGAGCTAAAGGAAAACTGCACAGTATCTATCACATTATTCCTCGAAAAGATAATACAGTAATATGCAATTTTAACTTCAATAATTTATTTAAATATTTAACCCTGTGTTTAAGTTACAAAACTGGTTTCAAACTTTTACGTAGAACAATTAAAGGTTTAAAGTAGAATAAAACTGTTATTAAAAACTCAAAGATTTTAGTACTTTGTTTAGTAAATGTTAACAAGATTTTTTTACTCTTAAAAGTGTCATAAACTAAAACTATCTTAGATTTAATGATAGTATGCATTCAGTTTGTGTTATATTTGAAGTGTATTTACATGTAGAAATAGAATCAACTTAATTTTCACCAAGAACAAATTTTGGCATCATTTTTTTAATATATTTATACTATGATATGTATTTAGTATGAAACTATAAATTTCATTGTTTACTATTTTCAACAGATTAATTGTGCATTATTTTTTCAATGAATCTAATCTATAAATTTTTAATCGTTAAGAGATCTTAATTTTTTTGTTGATGAAATATTGCAGGTTACAAAAAGAGCTAGACAAAAAGAAGATGGACAATTTGAGAAAGTGCCTTATGGTCAGACATTGTTCTTTGGAGATTCTATTGCAGAAAGAGATGACATTGTTTCTGCTACTTTTAAAATATGCATACTTGTTGAAGGTAACTATTTTTTAAAAAAATGCTTTTGAAATATTTATAATTCATCTTTTAATCCTCTTAATTGAACGTTCAGAGACAATAAACAAACTTTCCAATGTATCCAATGATATTTAATATTTGAGAGTAAGTGTCAACACAGTTTGTTTAATGGTAAACAATTGTAAAACCAGATTAAATTTTACAAGATGAAAAATATGAATGGACATAAGATCGAAAATGTTGTAGATTGAGTAACAGTACGATATTTTAGGAAAATGATTTTTGTAATACCTTGCATGTAGCTCTAGTTTTATGTTAACTCAACTAAACCAGCATTATAACTTGTTGTGTAGGTGGACAAAGAAGTGCCTGCTTAGCCGAGAAATTCTTATTTAATGACTGTACTGTCATTCCTATCATATTTAACAATGCTGCCATATCTTCGAAACGTAGCCTTGGAGCAAGTTTATCAAAAGTAAGTCTGTATTATCGCTTTCTTATCCCTTTTACTGGTAGCCAAAATCTAAAATTTGTCCTTTTCTATAATAATAATAAACAAATTTTTGATAATATGCGATATGTAAGGAGGAAATTAGTTTTTTTATTGGGCTATTATCCAGACAACCTATTTAAATTCCTGTTTATACAGGGCTAGTGCATTTTATCCTTTTCTCATATATAATTAACACTAGGCTTCTTATAATAATAGTATAGTAATATTTTAATACTGGGTTTCTTATGGATAAATAGAAACCAGTTAAAAAGGTTTTTATCTAATTTTCAGTCTTTGTAGTTATTAAAAAAATACTACCTACAAAATCAAGTTCTTACCATATAATTAATGGAAATACATTTTCCATGCATTGCTAATAAGCATTTCTAATGATAGTTTAGCTTTATAAACATTTATTTTTTCTATTATCTGTTAATTTACAACTTTCTTTTTAAGGTGCCATGTGGTGTAAATCAAAATGATTGGTCTTCTCTTGTTGATTTTTCAACACCACCAGACGCATTAGCTAAAACTGTTAAGAAGATAGTTTTATCTTTACTAAAAATGAGAAAATTTTGTTCCAAGGTAACTAATGGCTCTTAGGTATTGAAATTTTGCATCATATTTTATCAGCAAATGTTATGGAGCTTTGTTACATTTGGAACAAAAGACTGATAAACATCATATTCATGGTCTTTGTATTACATTATATTATATATGCGCACATTTTACTTGTATCATTTCCATATTTTATACATGTTATTTAAGTAGAAAAATAAAAAAACGTTTTAAATAAAGTTGTATTGTTTTATATGGTGAAGCGATTAACCTTAAAAAACAAAACATATATATTTTGTTCAAAATGTAAAAAGTCAAGCTATAAAAATAAAATACTTAATTAGGTATAAAGAAATGAGAAATAGCTAATCATAAAATATTTTCCCCATAATGTGCAGCAATACCTAAGATAAAGGCCCTCGCCAGATAAGACGGTGAAAAATGCCCCCATTCCAATCGGGCTAATTTTTTTTCTGAAAATACCTCATGGTATGGACAACTTCTCAGCCAAGTTTCAGCTAAAAAATATGACGCATTTTTGAGTAAAAAATTAAAGTTTTTTTTTCTTTTTAAATTGATTATTCCCTGAATATATTTGATAAATCCAAAAAACTACTCATGAGTTTTTAGATATCATTGAGTAGTATTCTCAGAAAAATCCGCTCATAAATCTGATCGAGCGATCATTCTTAAAAATGCATTTTTATTTTTCAAAAAAAAATTTCATGCCAAAATCGTTTGGTCACAACTTAGGATTTTGTCTCTACATATTCCTCTATTATCAATCTATAATATATATTTTTTTCAGATTTTTAAAATTATTGGACACAATAGGCCCCAGCACCTGTTCCTGAGGACGTTTTAGATCCGTCTGTGTACCAGACCTCATTAGCACTCTTAGTGTTAATCTGACAGCTATCCCATTCCATACGTGTGGGAATATGTATGGAATAGCTGTCCTCGAAACTGTATCGTTTAAGAATCCAGTCTTTGTTTGCATTTAAGGCAAAGATGCCCTTGAACTTGAGTTCCGAGGTTTTTAAAAGTAGTAGTTTCAATGACAGTCTTCCAGTCACCAGTAAGCTTAAGCCTATCAGCACACAAGACCGCCTCCATTTCGACTTTTTATGAGAGGGGTAACAAATCAAGCAAAATCTCCATGCTATCAGATGGTGTTGTTCTAATTGCCCCTGTGATGGCTATTTTGGCCATTTTTTGTAGACTGGTAAGTTTCTTTCTTACAGTGTTATTCAGAGTTTTACCCCACCAGACAATGGCCCCATACGAGACACTGGGACATACAATCACAGTGTATATCCAGTGCATTACTTTAGGAGATAACCCCCAAGTTTTCCCCATAGCCCTGCTTCTACATGCCCAAAAGACCCTTTTCGCCTTATCGATGCAGTGTTGAAGGTGACTTGAACAAGTAAGCGTTTTATCAAAGATAATTCCAAGATATTTTACCTCATCTGCAAGAGTAGGGCTTTTTCCGAAGAACTTAAGAGCTTTAATGTTATTTTATTTACAGCTCTCATTCTAGTAAAGGGAACAAGGTAATACACTTACCAGGCACTAATACACTTAAGGCAACCAATACACTTACTTTTACATATAAATGAATGAAAAAGTATAGTTTGGGTTTGAGGTTTTCAATTGCATTTTATTTCTGATGAATTCTTAATTAAATTTAGTATTGTATTTAATTCGACGGGGTGGTAATTAAAAAAGTTATATAAGTTATTTCTGAAAAATAAGATATTTTTTACTACTATTACTAGCCAATTTGAAGTCTGTAGCTCTTTGTTCAAGCTGTAGAGTGGTTTCAGACAGACGAACCAATGTTCAAAAACCACTTTTTCAGAATCAGCGCCCCTCAAAACGTGTAGAAAATACAAAATTGCATTTCAGATTACTGACCCCATCAAAAAAGTTTCACCACATTATATTTCATATTAACAAATATTAGGATTTTTTTAAATTGAAAATGAAATATCTACTTCTTCTAAAGCACGTCCCCATATCAAATAAAGTTCGTAAAAGAATAGAGACAGCTCTATATTTTAACATTCTGATTAATTGCTATTCTGATAGCAATGTACTCCCCGCAAATACTGAGAAGTAATGCTAATTTAAAAATAGTTTTAAAGATGACAGAGAGGCATAAGATTAGAAAACAAATGCTTTGATGAATAAGTATGTGCAAGTAGCCGCCCCGGTGGCTCAATCGTTAGGATGCTGGCCTTTGGAGCTGCTGGGGTCGGGTTCGAATCCCGGTCAGGCATGGATGTTTGTGACCATCAATAAATGTTATTTGTCTATCTGTTATTCCTTTCTTTGCGACTGTATAAATCCATTCTGTGTCTGTCCCACTTGACGAAAGCTTATAAGCAGTTCTCGGAACAAGCACACAAGCTGGAATATATATGTACCATACCATACCATACCATACCATACCATACCATACCATACCATATGCAAGATTTAGGAGCATCTATAATGAAATCAACTATCCTACTTAGAACAATCAAGTAGTTTTAAAGTAGTTCAAAATGATATTGATTCCACTGCTATTGATTCCAAATGAATATTTTTCCTCAAGTGATAGGTAGTTTTCAGATCGATTAGGCAGCATTAAATATGTTAAGCTAGGGCAATAGTTGAGGGATTTTTTTTTAAAGCATCGAGAGACTCACACTAGTGTATCAACGATATAATACATATGTTAAAGCTTCATCATCCTGAATTGCCACCACACTCTTCTGAGTATTATCGTGGACAGGTAAACTGCAGTATCTTCAGGTCGAATGACTTAGACCATTCTTCTAATAACTCAATATACTTTAACCTGCAAGGAAGCATACTAAACGACTGATTATTTCAAGGCAAAAGTGGTTCAATTTATTGTTGCGTACTGCAATTTACCTGCCCTCGGCTGAGTACTCCACAGAAAAAAAAGGCACTCAATTAAATGGTGGGTATGCTCATTTCGGCTTTAGTTCTGGCATTGTTGAAAATTTTAAATTGGGCATATGATCTGATACAATTGTATTTTCCTTAACTTTCAATATTGATGGTTTTCAAATCTCCAAAATTTCTACAAATACATTTTGGCCAATTTTGTGTGCTGAGGAATACATCGACTGAAGTTCTTTTGTTATTGGCTGTTTTATGGGAACAGGGTCATTCTTCAAAAAAGGCAATAGCAGATTTCACTTATTTTCTTAATGTTTAAAAAGGATTTAATTTTTCTATTTTTTTTCCCCAAGGGAAATATAAACAGCTAAAGAACATTAGTAAATATTTAGTCCTGTTCTATTTCTTTTATTTTGTAAATAAAAAAATATATATTAAAAAAATTCACTGTGGAAGATGAGATTTCAGTAACGGATTGGATTCTAAAGAATTCAACGCCAGCAATAAAGGTGTTTATTTTACTAAAACTAACTATACGTAGTTGAATTGACAGATTATTATTTTTTAAGTATGCACAAAAATTGTAGATAAAATAATTAATAGAGGTTTTAAATATTTTTTTAAAGCTCTTGTCGACTAATGAGATAATGGTTTCTTTCTTGCATAGTGTATTACGATAACATATTTAAACAAATATAAAACGTTTGGAATACATCAATTTTGTAAATCAAATTTAGGCGATTCCTAATTAATAATAAAGCAAAAGGTAAAGAAAAGTAGCCGACGATAATTATATTAATTAATTGGAAATCTATTTGGATACCACTTAATTTAGTCTCACCTTTCATATAATGGTATACAACTTGCAAATATTTGAAGTGATTTGAAAAACAGTCTTGCCTGATGTGAATTTTGGTACTTCATTTGTATTTCAAACTTAAAATTATAAAAGTAATACATAACTTTTTTTCATCAGCAGTAACGAGATGAGAATTTAAGAAAAAAGTAAGATTAAATTGCAGTTATTTGAGATAAGTGAAGTACTAATGAATATTATTTTTCTATTCATTCTAAAGAGATTGCTATTCTTTTGTTTAAAGCCGAACTAATGGAAAATACTCCTGTCTGTGAAGTTTTTTTTGCTTAAACTAAAATATAATAGTAGTGGAGATGGAAATTTTATATCGCCCAAACACATTTGAAACCTAAAGATACAATTGTAAAAATTATTTAGTTAATTGAAAAATTAAGAGAAACGTGATGCGTCATATTATGTCATTGTAACTAAGAAATCAAGTTAAAGTTCTTTCCGAATTCGAATCTGTGAATCAATTGCAAATTAAAATTCCAATTCTAAAGTAAATTGCTTTTATGTTTTAATTATTTTTTTATAATTTGTATTTTTATGATCCTTATCAAGCACAAATTCAGAGAAGGAATTTTATTGTTTAGTTGCTTACAAAATGTCTTAAAAGCAAAAAATAATGTTAATAAAAATTAAATGACAATAAATATGAATTAAGTTTTATTTGTGGTATGATGAAGTTTTATTGTATGGTATTGAAGTTTTATTGTATGGTATGGTATGGTATGGTACATATATATTCCAGCTTGTGTGCTTGTTCAGAGAACCACTTATAAGCTTTCGTCAAGTGGGACAGACACAGAAAGAATTTTTACAGTCACAAACAAATGAATAACACATAGACAAAAAACATTTTTTGACGGTCATAAACATCCATGCCTGACCGGGATTCGAACCCGACCCCAGCAGCTCCAAAGGCTAAAAGTTTTATTAATATAGCTTGTAATAAAAAATGATTAATTTACAAAAAAAAATGTTTTTATTAAGATTGAAGAAGGAGTATCTTGTAATAAAACAAAAACATTTTGAATTTTTTTTTTTTTGAATTTTTTCAAATAATTAGTTCTCGTGTTTAGTTTAAATATATCAAAGGTTTTTTTTGACATATTTTTGACAGCAGAAATTATTTTAACCTGGCATTTGTGTTTAGTGCTGCCATCTACTAATATTGAATGAAAGCTCAAAGCTACCCTACATTTTTGTAATATTTTGATAGATTCTATTGACATCTGTTTAGTTAAAATACGGTGACCGAACAAATTTTAAAATATATTTTTTAGAGAAAAACATTCTATTTATAGATTTTTGTATTATACTTGTATCAGAATTTTTCTAAGGGGGTCAAAATTAATGAGCAATAACAAATTTGTCTTAATGGGGGAACTTGCATGCTGCTTGAAATAGAGAAATAATCATGGGAAAATGATATGGGGAAAAATATGTGCTACTTTACAATTTTTACATTTTTTCATGTTTCACGGCTGCATGTTCAAGGGGAAGATCCAAGCACAAACTTTAAACCTTAATTGTAAATAAAGTAATGGTGATTTCAGATTAACGTAAAATTTATGCCGATGTTTTTCAAAACCCCATGGAAATTCATTTAAAAAATATTAAAAAATGCATACAAGTTACCCACTATGAATTATTTGTACATAGCCAAATGCAAATTTATATTGTCAGAAAATAATTATAAAGTACATTGATAAATGAACTACTACTATCAGATACAAAAATTGGAAAATATTTATGATAATTTGGTTGTTTCAGGTTACGTAGCGGTTCCATCTTTCATTCCTAGTTGTCCTTCGATAAAATTTCCAATTGGTTACCGTTCTCACGCGACATTGATTCACCTATCGAATCTGGAGAAATAACTTTATTCTAATATTTAGTAGTGCCATCTTTAGACGTAAAATACAACTAAAATTTATTTTAATTTAATTAGAAATCCTTTCCTTGAAACGTGATATAGGATCTATTAATAAATATGTGCTCACTAATCAAAATATAATACAGGTGCCATTTTTTAAATTCTAGCGTTTTAATTTGTCTTCTTCATATTTCAGTGCGTTTTTTTTTTTAAAGATTTCGTTAAAGTCAATGATGATTTCTGTGAAATATATTTGATCTATATGCATTTATTATAAACATATACTGTTATATCTCTTCAATTAAAGTCATTTTTAATTGTTGCTACTTTTATGCAAAAAGTACTGAACGTTTCAAGTGAAATGACGACATTACAAAATTTTACAAAAAAATTTAAAAAAAAGCATGTAATAGGTAGATGAGGTAAATTTTGATGAAAAAAAAATGCCATTTAACATTCTAAACAATGTAATGCAATTTTTTTTAAACTTAATCCATAGACGAAACCATATTCTACCAAAGCGTAGCATTTAACTTTTAAAAGGGACAAATAAAAGGGACGAATATTAGCATATTTCTACCTAAGGGACTAAAATTATTCACGTATGGGAGAATCATCCATCCATACATACTTATATATTATAATTTCTTAGCTTTTATATTCTTGAAAATATGTTTAAAAAACCATATTTAAAGCATTGGTAACATTTAACGGATGAGTAAAACAACATTGTCGCCTTTGGGCCTTCCTTGAACCGATAGGCTGAGCCAAAAAGATTATGTTTGTCGAACGATCTCTGTTAATTCGAATGATGTGACCAGCCCATTTAATTCTTTGGATTTTTACATATTTGACAACATCAGGCTCTCTAAAAGCCCGATAGAGTTCTGAGTTTGAACGTCTGTACCAAGTACCATCAACTTGTTGCCTCCAAAAATGGATCTTAGGATCCGACGTTCGAAGATTCCCAAGGAGTTTTCATCTTTCTGTGTTGTTGTCCAAGTTTCTGAGGCATATGTTAGGATAGGTCTGATTAAGCATTTATAAATTAGCAGTTTAGTATCTCTTTTTAGTAGGTTTGCTTTTAAATATTTTTTTAATCCACAAAAACATTTACTTGCACTATTGATTCTTCTTTGTATTTCGGGTGCGATATTGCCATTAACGTTAACTTCAGAACCCAGATAAATAAAACTGTTTACTTTTACAAACTTATATTCACCTCACCAATGTGCAAATGAGTTGTAGAATCAGTTATTTTGGTGCAATGCATATACTTGGTTTTTGGTTGGTAAGTAGTGTAGCTTAAACAAACACCTCTCTTCCAACTACTAAATCATAGCACCGCGACAACCAAAGCATAGCTCCATGTCATTAACCTCAAGCTAGGACATTCAATATCCTAAAAGTGCTCTTCTTTGTCTATTACTGGCATGAGCTGCTTAATTGATTGCGTCCAGTTCTCAGGGAAATTTCGAAGTTAAAAGTCCATCGTGTCTACATGATTTGGAGTCACGACATCCACATCCCGTAACAGGCCTTCGATATAATTAGTGCCAGACCGCCGATTAACGCGCTGGAAATTACGCCAGGATCAGCAGTAGCTCACGAAGTGCCGCTGCTACTCTTCTGACATTGCCCAAGAGTTCAAAAGATCTAGCTGGGTCTCTATAGGGAGCAGTTGGTGTATGTTCTAAGTGCTTTTACGTATGCTGTAAAAAAAAATTCTGTAAAATTATATCACATTTTGCACTTATTTTTAACATCACAGTGTTGTAGTGTTTGTATTACGGCGCTTAATGTTTTCTTGATGTAAATAGTCGCAACAACTTACTCCAATAACATCTAATCCCATCCAATCAATGAAGCAAAGTGATCAGCTTCTGCCAGTGAGGCAAACGTTTTCGCCGATGCCACGCAATCAATTTAACATCATATGATAATTTATAGAACATAGATATTGCAGCCCTTTTACTGTCTTGGGCAGGTAAACTTCAGTAACTTCCATAATGACTTGAACCATTGTTGCAAGCACTCAATTAATCTAACAAATTAAGAAAACATACTGGAATTTTTTTTTATTTCAGATCAAAAATGGTTCAACTCATTGTTACGGCTACTGCAGTCTATCTGCCCACGTCAGTTTAAATTCACACTGTGATGGTAAATTAGAGGGTTTTTTTAAACTTTTACGAACTTTGAAACTTTATAATATGATGTTAGTTTTGTTATTAGGTAAAAATATTTTGATTGGTTGGTTGGTATACACATATTTTCAGGCTTGTGTGCTTGCTCAGATATTTTGAAAATTTTAAGTCTTACTAAGAAATGTTTGGGTTGAGTCACGTATCCCTAATGGGTGAGTCATGTATCCCTATGCCTTGAGATACATGACCCAAAACTAAAGTTTTAAATAATTTAAATTGTAATAATATTACAGTTTAGATAAATACTAATATATGTTGCGTAATACTTAATAAAGTATAAATTAACTGCATTTGCACATTCATAAATAGTGTTTTTTTTTTTAAAGTTATAAGCCAAAAACTACAAGTTGGGTCATGTGTCCCTGGTTCCCTTAGCTTTTAAGTTCAAAATATCACCACATCTACAATATGTGGAAAGATATTTTAAAATTATCCAACAAGCGTCAGTTGTCATCAAGAGGGTTAAGTTTATGACTATAAATTAAGGCTTCGAAATTATTGATAAAATTCACAACGAGAATTAATTTTTGAATAATTTAACAATACTAATTTACATTCTTACTTTCTATAGAAAAGAATAAATTAACATCGAGTTCAACAATAATTTTTAAAACTCTTAGAGTTAGGTAAATGTTAATATAGTATAAACAAAATATTCATTGATTATGAAAATTTATTATATAAAAATTAGCTTACATATTTTAATCACATTTTTTTATTTTGTGAATAAACATAGTTAATTAAACCAATTTTAATAAATATATGTAATTAGCAATTTCTAAATATTTAATTATCCATGTAAATTGACCTAAACAACGGCAATTACAGAAGAGCTTCGGAATACAAAAAGTGGTTATTTTTTTGAGAAAAATTCAAGAAGTAGCTGAAACCAAATTACGTAATTCTAAACAACAAAACAGTGGTTGGGTGTGCCACATACATTTAACAAAATATAGGGGTTAAAAAAAACTCGATAAATGTATCGGTTAGTTATTGGTTGAACATCCTAGTACTCTGGCATATAGGGAATGTGAAACTGGGATCAAAATGCCGTGGATGCTGTCAACGCAGTCATTTGTTTCACATTGGGCTGCTATGAGAGAGCATTTTGGGAATATTAAGAAGGTCTTTGTCTTTTGTTCTGGAACACAAGTATCAATTATTATATTTTTACTTTAAATCAAAGTAAATTGAGAGGTCCGGTATCTCGAAAATGCCGTTGCTTTATTGGAGTCAAAATAATTTGGTCTGTAAATAACCTTGGGGTAATTATCCAACATTGAAATCTGACGTTTTTAAAGTAAAGTTCGTTAGTATTTGTACTCAATTGTTATTTGGCATTTACAGGCTATTCGTAAAGGGTTATTTTTACTAAATTTTGCAGCACTTATGACTTCAATTTAATTAGTAATCAGTTAATCAATAACTAGTATCCATGTTAACCAAATTGTAATTTTTATTTGATGCATCTAAGTTTGACCCTTTAGATAATAAAAATTATGTAATAAAAAAAGTAAAATAGAACTGAGAATTAAATAAGTTTAATAAAAAGAAATCTTTATAAGACTCTAAAGAATTGAAAAAAAAATATGAAATTTTGTACCAATTAAGGCTTAATAAGATTACAGGTTAACAATAAATTTCGTTATAAAAAATTGAGTTCAAATAAAAAAAAAGAGTTCTAAGCAATGAATAATTGAGTTTTTCTTTGAAATATGGCTAATTCAATGGGCATATTTATAGAAGCAAATAATCATCGGTTTTAGCCATTTTCCACAATTTACGTCTTTAGACTTTACACTCAATTTACCTTCTAATAGTAAAAGTATATAGTATTTGGATAATTGTAGCCTCAATGGGCTATATAGCCTACACTCTCCCTTCTAGAGGGCGCAATCACTGTCATTTGTCATTGTAGCCTTTTCAACTTATATTATCTGTTTTAAATGGTTTTAGAATTCCATAAAACCAAGTGATTTTTAAAAAAAATTCTTTAAGTAAGTTGCTGGAATTCAGTTTCATTTCATTCACATCAAATAAAATTGTTAATAATTTGAATTTTATTTTGAAATATATAACATAGCCTTTATTTAAAGTGCTTTCTCAGCTGGGTGATCGTTCTTGTTTTGTATTCATAATTGATAAAAAGGAAATAGTCTTCAAATATTTCCTATGCTAGATTTTCCTAAGAATCTGTTAGGTTAAGGAAAAATAAAATGGCTTTCCAATAGTTTTAAAATTGTTTAGGGACTGGGCTCTAACTGAAGCATTTCGACAACAACATGAGAACAGTTACCAACTCCATTTGGCAATAAAAACCAAATGTCGTAAATTGGCCATTGGCTGTCTCACAAAACTGCCCAAACGACAATTAAAAGCCTTCGTATTTTCTTTAATTAAGTGCCCCACTTCATTAGAAACCACTGCAATTAACTCCCAGCTCATCTATCCAAAATCAAAGACGAACAGCACCTCGAAAGAAAGGAAAGATCTTTTTCCTCAATTAAGAACTTCTGGCATGAAAGGGTGGCGATCTATTGAGCCCAGTTATAAGTTCGAGAAAACACGCTCTTTTTAAAGAACATTACTTTTTGTTGGTGTCCTTCGGTATTGTATGCCCATTATCTTGCAATTAATAAGTAACATTGTGTATTAATGTTCTAATTTTATAGTTTTTTTGAATAATCTGTTCGGAAAGCAAAATGGTAATAAAGATAGTGAAAGACCAATTAACACTAATTTTTGTATTTTTCTTTCTTAACATCTCCTGGCGTACGAACTTTAATGTTATTGCGATTAATTCAATGCACTACACTGTATATACAGAAGTTGGTTCAAACAAAGCATATTTTTTTTTCAAAACTTGTTTGTTAAAGAATATTATTTTCTATTTGTTTTCTAATTAAGTAACAAACAACTTCTGCTTGCAAAAGCTTAACCGAAACCAAGGTAAATATATTATCGCATATGGTGAAACCACTGTCTACAGGAATGTATTACCAAGTAAAATAAATAAACCAGCTTGGTGAAAATAGTTTTTGCTTTTAAAAATCTTATGTGTTTTTTCATCCATTCTTTTTTTTACTTCTATCTTTTTTTTGTTTTCCAATAAAAGCTCAGAAGTACAACCTATCGAATATAGACGAAACAAAAATATAACTGATGACATCAACGCAAAGTGTTTTTACTTCTTCATGGAAAATTGGCTTGAAGGCCAAGTCGGTAATTCGTTTGCCTTGCATGCTAAAGGTCCCAAGTTTGGACCCGGGTATAAAAGACGCGTGTAGCTAATTTATTCAACGAATAATGCAACATGTAGAGAGACTGCACGTTAAATAGGCTCCTAAGTCCGGATGCTGTGGCCCTTATAAGTTGCGCTCGGTGAGAACTCAAGGGTAGCTTAAAACACTTGACTGTGGTTTGAAACGCCATTGAGAAGATACTTTAACCTAACCTCAGTCCCTTCATCGAAATACTCAGAAAAAAAAAACTGGACAAGGGAAAATATATTAAACCGAATTCACAAGACAAGTCTGGACATATGACAAATGACCGTGATTGCGCCCTCTAGAAGGGAGAGTGTAGGCTTTATATCCCATTACCCAGCTCGCCAGAAGAGACACACAAAGAAGGACGACACAAACACTTATACAAATAACAACATTTATTGACAAGCACAAACATCCATGCCTTTACCGGGATTCAAACCCGAGTCCAGCAGCTCCAAAGGCTAGTACACTAACCATTGCGCCGATGGGCCGGCAAGTCTGGACATAACTTCCGTTTCTTATAACAGAAGCGCCGCCTCGGTGGTTGAATGGTTAGTGTACTAGCCTTTGGAGCTGTTCCCGGTCAGGCATGGATGTTTGTTACAGTCAATAAATGTTGTTATTCGTCTATGTGTTATTCATTTCTTTGTGACCGTAAAATTTCTTTTTGTGTCTTTCCCACTTGACGAAAGCTTATAAGCGGTTCTATGAACAAGCACACAAGCTGGAATATATATGTATCATACCATACCTTTACAGAAGCGAGTAAATCCAAAGAACCCATTCTTGTGCTGAGCATCCCTCCAGTGCAGAGACGTGCCAATCACTTTAATAGCTGTGTTAAAGAGGACAGGCTCCCCCTTCATTAATCCGCCCCACCGAGCCACCCCAAGAGCTCACGACATGCCCCCACTCATGTGATCAGATCCTGACGAGGCGGAGTCCGATTCATGACAATGAGCCAGCTCAAGAAGGAAGAAAAGAAAGCTTAACCTCCTACATGGGTTGAGTATGACTATCATAATTAATAAAGGCTTTCCGTGCTGCGGCATATTGATCAGCCGCTTTCTGGCTCTCTAATTACTGATGAAGCGGGTGCATTCTTCGGGAAACCTGTTTACAGGTTGCTTTGCTTAATAGCTGGAGATAGCATGGAAAATGCCAAGGAGATGATGTAAACATGTAATAATACGAAAGATTTTTTTTCGTAAAGAGGTAAATCGCCAGTGACTCCAATGCAGTTTTTAGTATATGTTTAATTAAAATTGAATTTTTCCTAACAATTTACCCTAAGGGATTCTCTTCATTCTTTGGGAAACCTGCTTTGCTTAATAGGTGGAGATAGCATGGAAAATGCAAAGAGGTGATGTAAACATGTAATAATACGAAAGATAAAAAAAAATATGTTTCTTTGTAAAGAGGTAAATCGCTAGTGACTCCATTGTAGTTTTTAGTATATTTTAAATTAAAATTGAATTTTCCCTAAAATTTTACCCTAGGATTTGATAACTGTTCATCCATTGCAATATAAATTATATATTTATATCTGTCAAGTCAAGGGTTTAATTTAGTCCACAAATAAGCCATATGTAGCAGATTGCGCAACGTTAATATATATACATTATATACTTGCACTTACATATACACATATATATATATATATACATATAAATGCATACATACGTTATGATATGAACAGAAAATTGTACAAATCATTGGACTGAAATAAAAGTGGCTTACTTGACACTTCTCATAAAAGTAAAAATAAATATATTAAAATTTAAGTTTTTTTAGCTTCCAAACTAAAGGTATTAAAAAACCATTTCTTTTAAGTTTTGAAGATGATATATTGTTTGAATGTGGATTTGAAATGTTTTACTTATATTTTAGAGAAAGGAATATTAAATATTTATTCTTTGAAGTATATATTAATTTGCAAAAGATAAGGAATAAATGTTTAATGTTCCATAGAAACTAGTTGAAACTAGTTATATTTAGCGTGTAATTGTTAAATATAGAATTAAATGCTGGGTTTGCCGTTTTTTCCCCCCTATTGAACACAAATATTGTGTGGGAGTGTTCTAAAAGTGACAGATTCAGTTACAAACCTACTTGTTAGTATCCGTAAAAAGATACTAGCATTTTTAGATCCAAAACACATGTTAATCACTACTACAGTACATCGCAAACGCAATACAGAATTTCCCGAAGCTTTTGTGGCTTATTCCAAGAATGCTATTTCTGAGTACTATATTTCTCCTTTACAACTTACAAAATCGGTTCTTTCGAAATTTACGAAAGATGAAATCGCTCATTTTACTTTGTCCTCATACTTTATTGTATTTAAGTATTTTCAATGTCACTAAATTTTTTCCGTTGTATGGTTTTATGGGTGAGAGTAGAAAGCCTACTCACAAAAATAGTTTAATTAAATAAAAGGAAATAATAGAAGCTTACATTTCAATTAGAATATTTGAATTTTTAAATTTGTTTTACGAATTGATAATTATTTATAAGAAAACACGAAGATACATTTTCTGCACATAAATGCGATTTATTTCTTAACAATTCGAGTCTCCCTTTAATGCAAATTTTATTATGCAGAAATGGATTTTTTTCTATTTAACAGCATTGGTTCTTGACTTCTTGACTATAGCTGAAGCCCAATGTTTCAAATATCATGAATCTTTTTGTGCACAAGCATTTCTAAGATTACTACCTCCGATATTTAAAATAACAGAAAATTTTGTAAATTCATAATTTTGCTTTTTTTATTTTGAAAGATCGCAGATTTAATTTAGCCGTAGCTATATTTATTCAATATGTATTTGTGTATGTGTTGTTGTTGTTGTTTCTAATGCCACTCGGTAACCGAGCCCGGAGTAGAGGACTATCCTATTTAAGGGGTCTAAGGAGTCTTAAAAATGTGCAAAGAAGGAACTACAAAGCATAGTTTGATCTTTCATGTAATTTTTTAACTACTCAATATGCAAGTATAATTTTTTTATATGTAGTTCTACAAGATTTATTTAATATGAAACAAATTTTAAAATTTATGAAACTTTAACCAAAACTAAAATAAGTGATATTAAACATAAAGCTATTTGAACACATTGTGATTAGGCTTGCGCGGCAAATTGTGAGGTCAAAATTGAAGACATGACCAAGAAAATGACTTTATATTGTACAAATATGTACAAACAAAGACTTATACCTAAATTCTCAGCTCAATTTTAATTAGAATTTATTTTAAGAACTTTTCTAAAAAAAAAATTATAAAAATTTTTGAATTTTGATTTAAAAATTTTTTAAAAATTATTTCTAATTAAAATTGAGCTGAGAATTTAGGTATAAGTTCTAGTTTGTACATATTTGTACAATATAAAGTCATTTTCTTGGTCATGTCTTCAATTTTGACCTCACAATTTGCCGTGCAAGCCTAATCACAATGTGTTCAAATAGCTTTATGTTTAATATCATTTATTTTAGTTTTGGCTAAAGTTTCATAAATTTTAAAATTTGTTTCATATTAAATAAATCTTGTAGAATTACATACAAAAAAATTATACTTGTATATTGAGTAGTTAAAAAATTACATGAAAGATCAAACTATGTAGTACTACTTTGTAGTTCCTTCTTTGCACATTTTTAAGACTCCTTAGACCCCTTAAGGCGAAGAGGGCGGCTTCAGTTTTTATTGAGCGCCGCAAGGGAGGAAGTCCAACTTTAGCCCGATCAAAGGCCGATAACCCCCTGATCTGGCACCCCCAGAAGTATTAATTATTTGTGTATGTAAGTATATCCATCTCCATCTAAACATAAATGATACTTTTAGATTAGGAAAAAAAAGTAGGGCTAGTATACATCAGGAAGTTAATTGAGTCCACATACAAATAGAGTATATTACTATTCAAAGCCCACAGTTTATTTTGTATTGACCTATCCATGTTACAGGATATCGACAACCTTTACATCTACTACAGTTAAACTTGCATAACAATTAACAGACCCTCCAACAATATACCCTCTAAACTCACAAAATAATCCTCAATTCATTAACACGCGTGTCCCGGCTTCGCACAAAGACCTCGATTCAAAGTCACCAACTGTCGGAGGAACCCCAATTTCGCGCAATTTAAGACGCGTTAAAAATGCGCATAATTTCGTGATTGAAAAATCCCCTTGAGTAATTCAGAGACTCGGGATTTATCCTCTTAGAGAGCGGGAACCTACAATTAAAATAAGCAGCCCGCTGAATACCACTAAAATGAGCTCGGTTTACGTTGTCTTCTCAATTACGTTGCTCATTAGTCAAGTAAAACTTATTTTGTAGAGCAGTTAAGGGACATTAATTTGTCTGTGTCTTCAGCCCGCATGTGAAAGGGAAGGTATGCCGAACAATTAATCCATTAAGCGCGGGGATACAATACCCGGTGCTTAAGACATCACCCTGGATAAAGTATTTAAAGTTAGTTTGTAGCGGGAACTTACTTTCCAGAAGAATATCTCAGGGGTTGAAGTGATATGCACCGCTTCTTAGCTTCGCAATTGGTGGGCTTTACGCTCTGAAGCTGCAGTTTATACAATTTGTGGTTGCGGTTTGTAAGGAGTTGGCTTTTAAGTAGTTTTTCGGCAAATTAGCGTCTAGTTAAGTTGGGTATTGCTTTTTCTCATAACAATTATTTACTAGACCGCAGTTATTTCGGTGAAAATATTTCTTTAAATTGGGGTTTTGAAGTATAATAATTTGCTATTATTGATATGAAAATGAAAACTGCTGTAGTTTCCCTATTTTCATCAAAACGGCATACTAATAAAAAAAAAATGAGCTTTTAGAGAGTTAGCTTTTTTTGAGAATATTTATAATAAAATTATAGGCTTAACTCATAAAATATATTATAATTTTTTAAAAAGTTACGGCGTCGGAGCCGTGTTAATCTTTTTTAAAAATTTAAAAGAGGCGTTATGTTATTTTTTATATTATTAATACTTTTTATTGAGTAATGGACATATTTTTATTTTTATAAAACTAGTGCATCTTTTAAGGATTGTGTGAAATTAAAACACAAAAAATTTCAAACACTTAACAACATTGGGTATTAATACATTCCATGTCTAGCATAGTCAAAAATAAAGCTTAAACAAAAAGCTACTATGTCTAAAAGATAATAGGTTGTACTATATTATATTAAGACTTGAGAATTTACATGCAAATGTCATGGATCAATCCAAGTTCAGTAACTGATAGTGACGATTTTAGACTCGATTCTGAAATTGCGCAATGACTCACAAAAAGTCAAACCAATGGGCAATGTGACAAGATGGTACTTTAAAAAAAAATGAAAGAAAATCACATTCACTACATTTCTTTCTTTGCTCCGACTTATTAGGGACCGTTGTTCAATAACAATAACCCGACAAAACACCGAATCAAAAAGAAACACGCTATTTGTTTTGATTGGCCCGTCCTCCCTCCGCCGAATTTCCGATAAAAATCGCGACCGTCATTTATCGGCTCTACTTTTTTCTCGCTGAAGCCATCGCAGGAAATGACCGGCATCGGACTGCTTCCATTTGACACAATTGTAATTGAAAAGGGACACATTTTTAAAAAGGAGATAAAGGCTGGAGTGGAGACATACGCTTTCAAAAATTCTTCCTCCCATTAACGGAAATTTTAGAGGCAACTGTGATGCTGGAATATTTCCGTGAATTGAAATAAGTTTCGTTTCTGATTTATGCTCATGCGCATGAGTGGTTCCTTCAAAACCGCAAACGATTTCGTCAAATAACGGAAATATGTTAAAATGATGGAAAATGTAATGCAAAAAACGAGTTTTTCTCACAATGTACAAAATGCAAATCCAATGGGCCGACTTTACAATTTTTTGTTTCATTTTTATTTGTCAGAAGATTTTAAATTAAAATATTTAGAAAAAAATTATATTTCACTAAATACTTGAAAATGATGTTCCATTTCTGTCACTCGTAAAAAAAATGTTACATTCTTACTTCCATGTTAAGTGATAACTACTTATTAATTCTTAATAAAGAGAAGGAAATATGGGCTAATTGTTATAAATTCTAAATTAATCTTTATTAGTGAAGATGTCATACATTAACGTTAGATTATACACTATAAATTTAGTGTTTATAAAATAATTTGTTGTTATACTATTTGTCGCACATAACTAAATAACCCAATCTAGCAATAGTTCTGGATCAATGTCTATAAAACCTATTAGGATAAAAATGAAACATATTAGTAATTTTTCATCACCTAAAAGATTTTTTACAAGTAACCGACGAAGTTTGTTTTTTGTTAGGATTGTAAAAGTTTCCAAACAAAGGTAAACTTCGTTTCGACGAAATGCCAGTTACCTTTTTCGCAAACCCAGCTTTTGATCCAAAGAAAGGCGAGCGGCTGGGAAGAAATTTGGGGATGATCAGGAAAGTGGGAGAGAAATTGTCGACTCTCATCTTCACCTCTCTCCAATTTTCTCTGAAATGAAATCTCATAAAGCATCTTCTGAAACAGAAGGAAAATGTTTCTCTGGTTAAGAAAAAACAACGAGATCTTTTCAACCGTTCCTTTAATTGATCAAGAAACATTATTTATTGGACTAAACCCATTTTTGGATTTTTGCCTTGATTGATTTTTTCCACTAAGGAAAACGCCTTTTTATTTAAATATAATTTGTATTAATTAAATATTAAGTGCATTTTTGTTACATAAGAGTTAATACACTAAAAAACAGATTTTATGGAATATTTTAATTTTTTTTTGTTCACTTTTAGTTATGTGTTAATGTTTCTGAAAGAATAACTTTTGGAATAAAAGAATATTTATATTTTGCTTGTTAATTTTTTCAAATTAACTCTAAATTTATTATCATTGTCCATGAAATAATGTTATAAGACGTTTCACCTTAATTATTTTATATCATTTCGTACAAAACGATCCCCATCCTCCCCCCTCCCCCACATATACATAATACATAATATATGTCCTACAAAAAAATGGTCCAAACCTTAAGATAAGCATTCATTTCTTGAAATATAAACACAAGCAGTCAACAACTCTTATCCAAGACAATCCCAAGTAATAAAATTCCCCCGGAATGGGAAATATATAGATATATGTAACGGTGGGCGAGTAACATCCGGAAGACGCAGCTAGAGACAGATGAAACGCCATCTGTAGTGAAAGTTTCGGTAATGTCACAGAAGGGATCTTGTAATGGCTTTCGGAGCACTGAGGAAAACGAAGGAAGTGGTGAAAAAGCACTAAAAGATGGGTCCAGATACCTGCTTCTTTTCATTTTTATGGATCAATTGTTTCGGTAAACTTTGGCGACATATTTAGGCTTTTTGCGGGGAAAGGATTTGGGAGAAGGAGGGGAATCATCGGAAGGTTAGGGACTAAATTAGATGATTTTCGTTTGATCTTTTTGTGTGGTAGCTATTAGGGAATGTTGTGTTTTCTTTGGTTTTTCTAAAAAAGGTGTTGTTCAAATGATCGATAAGGAAGCAATAAAAACATTTTTACATGCATCGATTATATCTGTAAACTTTGGAAAACTGTCTTCTACTTTTTGTAACTGAGCTTTCATACACTCTCAGAAATAGCACATTTATTTTTGACGATTCATGAATCCTCAAGCCTCATTTCGTTAATTTTGAGGATTGTTTCGTCAAACTATCACGTGACTTTTGAGTAAACGCGAATCCTCACTTTTACGATCGTGATTTGACGATTCAGTATCTTGATTTTGAGGAAACTGAATCTCATTGTAGTTCTCACATGCTCGAAAATGACGAAATATTTCTTTAGATTAGACGACAATCGAATCCTCATAAAATGACGATTCAAATTTCTTCCCTTTCAGGAAATGAAAACTCGGAGCATTTGCCAGTAAACGGATCGTCAAAATTAAGGAAATTTCGTCGTTTTTGAGCATTCATTTTTTAGAGTGTACTTACATGAAAACAGATGTTGAGTATTATCAAACATTACTTTTTAATTTGCGAAAAAAAAACTGAATATAAAAATATAAAAAAAAGAAAGAAACTTGAACCCATGTATAGCGACGACCTTAGCCTGTTTCGTGGCTGCCTATCTTATTAAAGGGCACCAATTATTTCGTACTTATGAAGGGAATGGGTAAGCGTGGGAAAGTTTTTCTTCAAATATATTTTAAATACTTTTTATTCAACTCTTAAACTTAAATAGAGATGGCAAAAAGTTGATTTTCATGAAAAATGTTTTTAAAAAATTGAACATTAATCTTTTTCTAATGAGTTTTTCTAATTTTCTCTAAACAGTTAAAATCATAAAGTGAAAATAATGTTTTAACAAAAAATAAAAAGAAGAAACAATTTAAGAGCAAAAAAAGTTTAAATAAGTTGTTCAATAATAAGTTTAAAATTACACAAACTTTATTACATTTTAGAAGATTACTCTCAAAATACACAACATAATAACCAGATTAATGAAGCCATATTAACGCAAATCTTCATCTTCTATTAGAATACAAAACTTGACATTATTCGCTTTTTTATTTATTCGTGTATCTATGTTGGAGGAAAGAGGCTTATTGAATTGACTAATTGATCGAACGAAGAAAAATGTGTATGTGAACGTAACACCTGGAAAAGGTAATTTTGTAAATATTCCTCAGACTTATTGCGAGCAAGTCAGATAAAATTCATAGCGATTATTCATTCATGCCTAACAGTCTCATGCATTAACATTTAGGATATATATTTATTATTGGATAGTGTTTTTATGTTTAATATTACTACGCTTCTATATCTTCTCTATGATAAGTTAAATATAAAGAAGTTGCTTGTGAGTATTTATTGTGCAAGTTATATTTTTAAATCACAAATGATTTATCAAAGCCAAATTTGAAATCTTAGAAAAAAACTGATGGAAAATTTATTAAAAAGTAAGATTAGCTCACAATACATTCAACATAACAGCATAAAAATTTAAAAATATCTTACAACTTTTATCGAAAGGCTAAAAACATATTTGTACTCATAAGTCTAAGGTTAAACGACAAACTCTTATAATAAAAATCCAACAATTGAACAAACGCCAAATCGCTTAGTATTTTTACCAAAACTTTTCTTTTTTTCCATCCCCAAGTGCAAAGCAAAAGAAATTTAATGTCCTTCCCTCAGATTTTGAAGACTATTAATGCTCCATTAGTCGGACTTTCATGCTTCTAAACTTTCACGCACTTTATGCATTTCCCATAGAGATGGATCGAAATTGTGTTTACTTTTTTGCTTTAGAATAAGATATGGTACACATAGTTTTTATTGCCCATTTTATTTTATGGAGAGATTTGGTCTGTTCATAAGTATTCTGTTTAATACAATTGCATAGCGTGCAGTGAGGGAAAATGAATGAAAAATAGTTTTAAAATCTATGGTTTGTTGAAGTACTTTTTAACTGTCTGGCATTTGTCACGAATTTATGTTTTTACATAACTCTGGTAAAATGGTAATAGTGAGTTTACTTAATGCTTGTATAATTTTTACTTTAAGTTATTAAACATAGCCTTTTTTTAGAAATTAAATATAGGATATATAGCAGCACATTAAGGTAGATTTACACCAAGATAATTTTTCAATTTTAATGCATTATGTAATAGAATGATTTAATTTATAATTGCCATCTAATATGGAAGCGTAAGTTGTTATCATAGAATAGAGATACCCACTAATTCTGGTGTTAATTTTTTTTTAATGTGTTCAAATTCATATGACTACATAAAGTAGAAAACGTTATTCCTTTTAGGCGCTTTCTAAAACAAATTTCAAGAACTTTGTTTATTAACTATTGCGAAGTTCGGTTGCCATACACTAACAATAAAAATTTTAGAATTCATTGCGAGTTTTAAACTAAAATCCCACCACAATCAAGCAAGTTCTGAAATTGATTACTGCTTAAAGTGAATAAAGTGAACTATCATACTCTGCACAAGGCCCCGCCTTCTCAGTAAATAGAATGACCCTTGACTTTCTCTCCAGCAGTCACTTGTTAGACCAGCAGTTGATTCGACTTCCAGCAGGCTTGTCGTGACTAAAGCCCATCAACGTTGGTGATACTTTCAAAAGCCATTTAGCCTGTCCCACTACATTAGGCTTAATTACTTCCAAGCCGATTGTCAACGTCAGCGCCTACTTGCTTGCGCCCACGGAAGCATGATTGCTTTTGAATTGCGGAATTGGATGGCTCTACCTTTTTTATATACTCGTCGACCATTCACTTAGCAAAAGATCTTATGCTAAAACGTTTTTGGTAATTGCTGGGTAGAGGGGACGTTTTTAATCTAATTATGTGGAAGAGTAATCAGTGGGGCATTTAGTTATAAGAAGCATAAGCAATCACTAAAATTATCTTATTGATGTTTGATGTTTTTGTTGTGGGCTATTTACAATAATTTAATTTCAAGTTGATTTACCAACAAGCAATAAGCATTTTATATACAAGCTAAATATGATTGTTAATGTAAGGGCGTTGCGCCCACGCAATTAATATAATTGCGAAATTGGCTGATTATCTATTCCTCATGTTCTCTTAGAACATTTACTGAATAAAGATCTTATGCTAAAACTAAGTAGAAGATGCTTTTATTAGATTTAATTGTACAAATGGTAAAATTAATTTAAGTTTAATTATAGAAAAGATTGCTGAATGAGGCATTGAATCATATTTTGGCCACAAGATCACTACGAATCTACTAAAAAATTATTATTTTCCTGCAACATTTAACTAAGCAATTTACTTAAATTTAGTTTGTCTAAATAAGAATAAAAATAGTAAATTTGTTTACATTCAAGAAACTTGTCAATAGCAAAAAAGAATTTGATTTTGAAAACGATAAAATTTATCAAACAACTACACTGTATAAAAACATTAGCAATAAAAAAAAACGTAATTTATTTTTCAGTAAATTTCTGACAGATTTTTTCCGTAACAAAGAAGTACAGAAACATTCGCACACAACAGATATTTTCTGCATTGCTGTGTAAATAAAATAAAAAAAATAATGAACCCACGACCGACCTCATACGAACCTTTGCTGTCGGCATAGAAGCCACGCGCTCCGATCCTTCAGTATCACAGCCACGGCTGCAGTTTACAGATTATAATTTAAAAAAAAAACCTTGTTTTCAGGAGTAATATGTTCTCAACCAGTGAATCTGCATCGGTCGTTATAGAAATTATCCGTTTAAAGAGAGAGGGTGTCTTTTAACAAATTGAGAAGTAATTTTGCGGTAAATTTCAGTAGTTATAGAAACTGAAATTTTCTGTAGGAATATAACAGAAATATTTAATTTTCCATCAAAAGTGTTTTACAGTGTAGGACAAAAATATGAGTGGGAAAATTTTAGTTTTGAATAACAGTTTTATTTTCCTACATCTAACACATTGAAGCGACAGGCTCAGTCAAATTAAACGAAACTTCACATTTTTCAAAATTCAGGAAAATGCTCTAAGGAAATTTTCTACATTAAAATACTGACATGCCAAATACAAGAAAATAAATATTTACTAAAAATAAATAAATAGTTTTCAGGTTAGATTAATAAATCCTATAGTAAAAAAATACTATTATCTTATAAATAGTCTTTCTGGTGCTAACTAAGTTTCACTGCGCAAAATGTCCAGCCCCCGTGAAACAATTCTCAACACTTAATCACCACTTATTTATTACAAGCTCATTCCCAGTAAGCACTTAGGTAACAGCTCAGAGGTGAGAATCGGGAAAACTAAGCATAAAAAAACCTAATATTCAAGGTGGAAAAAGAGCGAAAAGTGAGCGATGCGCCAGCTGTAAAAGATAATGACCAAGATCCCTAAGCACAAATGAAATCACGGCGAATCTGTTACTTAATGACATTAAAAGTTCCGAAGACGAGGGACTCAAAAAAGAGGGAAAAAGTTCCGCCCGTTTCGGGATGTTTGTTGAATAACGGCAATGTATTTGTATTTGTTGTTTTTAATGAACGAAAACGAATTGTTCTTAATTGTATTAAAATAAACTCTATAACCTCTTAAGACCCGAGCAAAATCCTACACGTATATTCTTATATAATCTAAACCTACTTTTAATACAAATATATACTAAAAAGTATGTTTTCAAAGAATTTAAAAAAAAAATATGTTTAATAGTACTTAGGGACACGCTTTAAACTCTAAAAATACATTTTTTTGTGCTATAAATGCAACAAAATAGACCGTGCCACCTATTTGTAGGTAACAGATTATTTTAACATTGTTTTTAATGCAAAATGCTTTTAAAATTAACACCAAAAGAATTTTCGAAAATCTTGAAAAAAAAATTAAAATAATGTTTTTAAGAATTCTAATATCGTATTGACAATCGTTCAACTTAAATTTTTTTATAGAAATAAATGACTGATACCTGTAATCCAAGGAACTGATATTTGGATCTTCTTCTATAGGACCATGTCAATTTCGGAACTAATTAACGTGTTAATTGTTTGTGGGAGGTTTTAAAAAATTTCCCCAAATGGGGACGCCACGTCGCAAAAGGATAAAACCGATTTATAGGAATAAATCAGTATGAAAATAACAGTAATATTTTATTTGTGAAAGATTACTTTTTATGCGGAAAATTAACTGAGATTTTTTTGCATAATTATTTTACTCATTAACGCCTACCGTTATCATATGTTCTCAGTAAACAATGATTTTATTTTATATTTTTGGGTCACCAATTGTATGAAATGATTTTTGTTTTGCACTTGTTGGCTTGGTAATAGTTTAAATTAGCCAGAACAGAGAGCGCTAACTGTCTGGGATTTATTTTCGTGTTGTAGTTCTTTGCAAACAGTACTTTGAATCTATGCAGCTAAAATGGCCAGGCAAAAATGTATGTTTATCTTTTGTTTCTTAATATATTTTAAAAGAGTTTTATTATATTCCTATTCAAAAACATATCAGAATAGCAATGCAGAGCTCTTTAAGCTTCAAAACAATTTATGTGTGTTACGTGCATTATAATATTTCGTTAACAAATGGTTACATCATATCAATAAATAATATGAAATTAATGAATATTAATTGTTTTTGCAATTTTTTAATTTCTTCTATTAATTTTAAATTGCTTATAAATTTAAATTTACACAGGGAAAAAATTAAAACACAAAAATATAATAAGTTGAAAATTTCAACTAAAAACTTTTGCAGTGTAAACAAGATCACATTTTGTACAAGAGTATTCGTCAGAGGGTTAAGGGAGCATTTGTATGTTTTTTTTTTGTTCATCTATTGTTTTGTTTTCTATTATTCATTTGTAAGAAGGCCTAGTGTCAACATTTTGCCCTCTGATTGATAAAAATTGTTTTCTCCTAATATAGATGCAGAAATGAAGGCAATTTTATGTATAGAAAATGCATTGCAGAGATAATTCCGGTTTTAATGTGTTTATTGAGAAAAAAACTAACGACATTCCTAAAATCTCTTCCGATTAGGTTAGGTTAGGTTTTGAATTATCGTCGGACTAGAGCTACACGAGGGCTATTGGCGACGGGCGTCGTATTTTAGAACCACAGTCAGGTGACGAAAATCTCTCCCGAAAGACAATAATAGCAAATAAAAATGATAGCACAAATTTAAACGATACGCTGCTGTCATAATTACTTAAACAACTATAATAAGGAAATATTTCTTGCAATAATATTGCTTCTTATACCAATGGATAGCCATGCAAACGATTACTGCTCGATGCGTTTAATAAATGTTTTTGGGAATTTTACAGTCTTAAGACTGAAAAACATCGCAATTTAAAACAAATACAAGCAGCAACTGTTTTTAGGAAATAAAATAAATCTTCCTCCCCTTTACCAAGGACTAAAACTGCGTTCGAGAAAACAAATGCGGAATAATTAAGTTACGCTTCGCGAAGGGAGTTCCTGGCGGAATACTTGCCTCCATTTTGTCGGGTTTTAATATCGTCCTGATAACGGATGACTCATTAATTTCACAATTATTACTTAACTTGGGATTTTCTTCTTGGCTTCATAATTGACCTGGTTCCGTGAAAGAGATGGAGGCAACTCAGAGAAGATGGGATGATGGCTTTTTTTTTATTTTAGATAATCAATATTGGAGGATGCTCGATTCGTTTAATAAATGTTTTTGGGAATTTTTTAGAATAGTTTTACGGAAAATGGCATAAATCAAGCAGTAATAGACCATTTAAAATTTAATTTAAGAATTTTCTTATTAATGACGTCTTTGTGCCACTACGAATTATTATACTTGTTAAATTTGTATGAATTATTCAAAATACAAATAGTTTTATTTTTAGAAAACATCAATGAAGACTAAATTTATTTATTATTTTCTATGATTAGTTTTAATTGATTAATTTCTAAATATATTACCGAAGACTAAATGTATTCCTTATATACAATACTCCACGTATAAGTGTATTTTTTCACTTCCTCAAATAAAAAATTATTAAAATTGTATTTAAGTTAAATGCATTGAGCCGGAATCATCTAAGAATGTAAAGTGTATTCTCATAAAGTCTCTAAAAGTGTCTCTAAAATTAATCAAGCTTATAACTAATAAGCAGTTATCTGCACAGCCCTGTAGCTTAGAGGCCCAGTGGCTTAGTGGCAGTGCTTCGCCTTGCCACGCCACAGGTCTGGGGATCGAATGCCGGTTTGGCAAGGTTGACCCATCTTCCATCCCTTGAGTGGGTCGATAAAATTGGCACCAAGCATGCTTGGGAACTAAACACTGGGGGTTCCGCGTGAGGCTGACCACCTTACAGGGACATATGCTCTAGCATCCCAGAGCACTAGGTCACGAAAGCTAAAATGGGCACGGCAGGCCTTGGCCAAGTAATGGACTATTGCACCGAGGAGTTAAGTTTTTATATGCGCAGCAAACCTTTCCACAAGAGCTCTAAGTTAACTTTTGTTTAAAATGTCCTTAAAAAACAGAGTTTTTTACCTACCTCACTCCCTTGCTTATATAACGCATCTTAGCCTACTGCATTATCATCTAAATAAAAGTCACATTATTTTTTTTACCAAAACATTATCGGTTAAAATGACAAGACATAACTCCAAGCTCAATGTACGGACAATTGCGTTAACGCTTAATAACATACTAATCACGTTTACTGGGTAAGTGAGCAACTAACTTACCATGGTCTAAAGTCCCACTTCTGATTAACGGCCATTGAAAATTTGGCGAAACTTTTTGGGATGGTACATAAATCTCCAGGACAAGCATTTTCTCAATTTCCAACTGACGTCGGATTGATTTCCGTTAAAATATCGCCAACAGCATACATTGTCATCTGTAACTTATAAAGCCATCGTTAATGAATTATGAAGTATTTTCTCTGCCGGCGACAGCAATAAAATATGATGTTCAAAAATCATTAGTTTTATGCTGCTCAGACTCGGATAAATGTCATCTTGAGCTATAATTAGTTAAAAGTTGAAACCGCACACTTCATGATATCGATATGGATATCGACCTGTTCCTGTTTTTTTCCCTATGTCAGGCTTGTCCTTCAAGGATCCTGCCGTTTAGTCCGATAATTAGGTGCGTATTGGGCGTCTTTGCCACCACCCGAAAATCGTCAATTTACTTAATGTTCGGAGAATGGATGAACATGAAAATAAATGAAGTCAGGATTAAACGCCGTGAGGAAGAATAATGAGTCTCATACACGGCTTTTTTTGTTTCTAAGACAGTAATTGTGGGAGGTATTTATAAGTTATATTAACCAAAGGAACCCATTCCGGAATTAAGTGGCAATTGTATTAGATTTGAGGAGTTACTACCAATTATACTGTGTTCTTTTTTATCCTTAAGTGCTCCTTTCATAGTGGTAATTACGCATGAATTTACAAAATATAGGGCTCGTATGGTGGAAGAATTCCTCAGCAATTATACTGTCGTATAACTGTCTCGTTGCCTAATGGTTTTGAAGTTTTAGGCATTTAAATACTTCAAAAATCTGCATTCAGGTTTAAGCAAATAAAAAAAAATACATAAAACAATTCTCAGCATAAGGTTACAATTATAAAAATCTCTACTGGCATACTTCTACATTAATCACATAAAAATTTTAAAAAAAAGTTAATGCTACAAAAAAGTTAAACTATTGTTTATTTAATCCGAAAAATTTTCTTACAACTGCCTTGAAATTCTTAGCTGTTCAAGAAAATACAAAATTTGAGCTGTAATTTTGGGTCCCAATTATTCTTAGGCCATTCTTTGAATTATTTTCCCCAAAGAATATTTCTCCTCCCAATCAACAAAACGAAATGATTAGGGTGAATTTTTCCCTTCCATTTAAGCTCTGATATCTCTTTTTCCGGATCATTCCATCACCAAATCGGGAGTTAAAAGAGAATAGAATCGACTTGAAAAAAATTAACAACTTGTTCATTTTCATCTGCTATGTTAAAGAGACTGTACAGCTATCTAATTGGTTTCGAAATTCTTTATATTTTTTTCTTTATCTATTTATAAATTTTTTCATCAAATTTTCGAAGTATCTCACATTTATTCTCACATATGTATACCTTTATAAAATTTATATCAAAAAATATCGAGCTGTTATTGCTTATATGATATTTGTAATTGAATTTTAGCTTCTGTAATGTATTCTGCTGCCATGCTCTTTTGGATTCCTGTCATTTCTGTCAATTTCAGTAAATCTTTAAGTTAGTCAATCATAGAATGGTTTTGCCAGATTTTGCCACTTTTATATTAAGAAAATAATAGCATTTGGTTTGGTCGATTTGTGAGCATTGTGGTATTTTGTTTTGGTTACATGAGGGACCGGTACCTACTTCCCGTTGGCTTGCATCTTAAAATATTTTTAAGTAAGTAATAAGTTTCGTATTATCATATCTTTTTCAAGTGCCACCTTTACCCTAGGATGAATAAATACGACCATGAGGACTAATATCTTATTAATTGGAGAACATACAGAACACTATTTCTCTAAAAAGAACTAAACCGGATAGAGCCCCGGATAAATTGCGCGTTCTTTTCATCCCTGCTGCTCCCGAGCGTACTCCTATCAGCCACTCCACGAGTAGTTTTCCGCAAAATTCCCAATTAGTAATTGAACCCTCGAATTAAAACAGCGGAGGGTTCAGAAGGGAAAAAGAAGACGGCCCACAAAAGAAAAAAGAAAAAGAGAAAAAACCACGCACGCCTTCGAGACATCGGAGTAAAAAAGATCTTCAGCTCTCTTCGATGTAAACAGCCAGGGCCAATCTGCAATCGGATCTTCAAAGAAGAACAAAAGAAGGGAAGGCCCAAACCGAGTTGGGATAATTAAATCACTACTCGAAGGTTCTAGAGATCTTTGTTCGAAACAGTTCTCTTGTGTTTGAAATCCCGCTTGTATTGCCGGTCTTGTTTTAAAGCGTTTTTGCAAGAAGTCCTCTGGCTTCTAATTAAAGGTAGAAGACTCCGCTTTGCAAAATCGGTCGAAAGAAAAGCGAATAGACTGTCTGAGAAAACGTTATCGATTTCTTAGTCTTTAATTATGTTTATTTGAACTTTTTACACTAGCCCCCTTAACTGTTTCGATGATTATTTGATAGCAGACATTGTCCGGAGTATCTTTGACGTACTTTTTTTTCGTTTTTATCAAATGGAACTTATTCTTGTTTTTTTTGGTCGATTTCTTTTTCTTGAAAAGGGTTTTTAACAAACCATTTGATGCAATTGGTATGCAAATAGTTTCGTTGCAAAAATGTGCTCCTTAAGTGACTTTTAAATAATAGATTCCATAAAAACACCACTTAACTTTCTTGATCAAACAATCCCGATAAATATTTCATTTCTTCATTTAAAAAATAAATTATTACGATTTCGTAACATATTTTTATATCAATATCTATATATTTCGTTTCAAAGGAGTAGATACCAGTTTTTATGTTCATGCAAGTTATTGAAAAATAACTTACTGCACCGATTCAATTAATGCGGCTAGACTTCATACTGCAATACATGTGCAAGATTTTACTAAATATACTTTTATAAGATTTCGAATGAATGGTTTTTCAAATCCATTGATTGAACTTAGCGAGACTGTTTTTGATTTCATGTTTTATAAGTCAACATCATTAGAAATTTGAATGTTAAATTAAGTAATTTCTTCTTCCGAAAATGTTATGAAACTTATGTCTTACTAAAATCAAAGGCTATACAACAATAATTAAACTTCTTAACATTTCGTTACATAGTCTGACCTCATACATAAGCACTTAATTATTTTGAAACTTGGGATCAAATTTTTTTCCCTTTTCTTTGATTCTTAGGATGTGACAGAAAATATCAGAAAACAAAATGAAAAAAAAAATGAAGCCTAGTTAGACACAGAATTTGATTATATCTAATTGATATTACTCACTCCAGTCTAGGATGACAATTAGTTACCAATCATAACAAATTATCGACAATCATAACAATCATCAACAATTACTGCTAACTTCACCCAAGTCTAAAAAAAGCATAATAATATCATTTGACATTTTGAAATAGATATTAAAGTCTTGCTTTTAATATTTCAAAAATTGATTATTAAGGTTTGAATTACATATCACTGAAACAAACTCAAATCTAAGTAACTTTTGTTCCCATTAACATTACATCCATGTCTTCTATTAGCCCAAGCACTTCCAAAAACTTTCATCTATAACAAAGCATCCAGTACTTAATAGTCTAGTAAATCTACCATACATAATAAACTAAATTGCCACAGTCGTCCCCATGAATCTTTGGTCCCAGTGCTTGTATCATGACCCGGGTTCAAGCACTGGGTTTATACCCTTAATGATCACAAAAGATTGCCTCATTTAGCCGAGCCCAATAAGGGCTATTTAATGAGAATTTAATGCATGCTCGTCATAGGGTAGTTGGTTCGGTGGTCGGCAGGCACTCGGTTGACGCCATCAAATGAGATATTTTCTCTGGATAGAAACTACGGAGAATTCGGAGTGTTAAATAAAACAATTAAATGTCCGTAATTTCTGGGAGAGACTTATACGGTTGTCAAGCATTTTTTTGTAGGGTCTTGTTTAAAGACAGATTAGAATGAGATAAAGTGGTTTTTAATATTACTCTCTGTTGGAAATGTATCTACAATTTTAATGCTTGTAAGTAATTTAAATTTGTAACAACCATCTGTATACTTGGGGAAAACTCGGTTGACGCCATCGAATGAGATATTTTCTCTGGATAGAAACTACGGAGAATTTGGAGTGTTAAATAAAACAATTAAATGTCCGTAATTCCTGGGAGAGACTTATATGGTTTTCACGCATTTTTTTTGTATGATCTTGTTTAAAGATAGATTAGAATAAGAGTGACGTAAAATGGTTTTTAATATTACTCTGTTTTGGAAATGTATCTACAATTTTAGTGCTTGTAAGTAGTTTAAATTTTTAACAACCATCTATATACATGGGGAAAACTCGGTTGATGCCATCAAATGAGATATTTTCTCTGGTTAGAAACTACGGAGAATTCGGAGTGTTAAATAAAACAAATAAATGTCCGTAATTTCTGGGAGAGACTTAAATGGTTGCCACGCATTTTTTTTGTATGATCTTGTTTAAAGACATATTAGAATGAGAATGACGTAAAATGGTTTTTAATATTACTCTCTGTTGGAAATGTATCTACAATTTTAGTGCTTTGTAAGTAATTAAAATTTTTAACAACCATCTATATGTATGGGGAAAACTCGGTTGACGCCATCGAATGAGATATTTTCTCTGGATAGAAACTACGGAGAATTCGGATTGTTAAATAAAACAATTAAATGTCAGTAATTTCTGGGAGAGACTTATATGGTTGTCACGAAGTTTTTTTTTTGTATGATCTTGTTTAAAGACAGATTAGAATGAGAATGAGATAAAATGGTTTTTAATATTACTCTCTGTTGGAAATGTATCTACAATTTTAGAGCTTGTAAGTAATTTAAATTTTTAACAATCCTCGGTATACATGGGGAAAACTCGGTTGACGCCATCAAATGAGATATTTTCTTTGGATAGAAACTACGGAGAATTCGGATTGTTAAATAAATCAATTAAATGTCCGTAATTTCTGGGAGAGACCTATATGGTTGTCACGCATTTTTTTGTATGATCTTAGTTAAAGACATATTAGTATAAGAATGAAGTAAAATGGTTTTTAATATTACTCTCTGTTGGAAATGTATCTGCAATTTTAGTGCTTGTAAGTAATTTAAATTTTTAACAACCATCTATATACATGGAGAAAACTCGGTTGACGCCATCAAATGAGATATTTTCTCTGAATAGAAACTACGGAGAATTCGGAGTGTTAAATAAAACAATTAAATGTCCGTAATTTCTGGGCGAGACTTATATGGTTGTCACACATTTTTTTTGTATGATCTTGTTTAAAGACAGATTAGAATGAGAATGAGATAAAAGGGTTTTTAATATTACTCTCTGTTGGAAATGTATCTACAATTTTAATTCTTGTAAGTAATTTAAATTTTTAACAACCATCGGTATACATGGGGAAAACTCGGTTGACGCCATCAAAATGAGATATTTTCTCTGGATAGAAACAACGGAGAATTCGGAGTGTTAAATAAAACAATTAAATGTCCGTAATTTCTGGGAGACACTTATATGGTTGTCATGCATTTTTTGTATGATCTTGTTTAAAGACATATTGGAATAAGAATGAAATAAAATGGTTTAAATCTTACTCTCTGTTGAAAATGTATCGACAATTTTAGTGCTTGTAAGTAATTTAAATTTTTAACAACCATCTATATACATGAGGAAAACTCGGTTGACGCCATCAAATGAGATATTTTCTCTGGATAGAAACTACGGAGAATTCGGAGTGTTAAATAAAACAATTAAATGTCCGTTGTTTCTGGGAGACACTTTTATGGTTGTCATGCATTTTTTGTATGATCTTGTTTAAAGACATATTAGAATAAGAATGAAATAAAATGGTTTTTAATATTACTCTCTGTTGAAAATGTATCGACAATTTTAGTGCTTGTAAGTAATTTAAATTTTTAACAACCATCTATATACATGAGGAAAACTCGGTTGACGCCATCAAATGAGATATTTTCTCTGGATAGAAACTACGGAGAATTCGGAGTGTTAAATAAAACAATTAAATGTCCGTTGTTTCTGGGAGACACTTATATGGTTGTCATGCATTTTTTGTATGATCTTGTTTAAAGACATATTAGAATAAGAATGAAATAAAATGGTTTTAATCTTACTCTCTGTTGAAAATGTATCGACAATTTTAGTGCTTGTAAGTAATTTAAATTTTTAACAACCATCTATATACATGAGGAAAACTCGGTTGACGCCATCAAATGAGATATTTTCTCTGGATAGAAACTACGGAGAATTCGGAGTGTTAAATAAAACAATTAAATGTCCGTTGTTTCTGGGAGACACTTTTATGGTTGTCATGCATTTTTTTTATGATCTTGTTTAAAGACATATTAGAATGAGAATGAGATTAAATGGTTTTTAATATTACTTTCTGTTGGAAATGCATCTACAATTATAGTGCTTGTAAGTTATTTAAATTGTTAACAACCATCTATATACATGGGGGAAACTCGGTTGACGCCATCAAATGAGATATTTTCTCTGGATAGTAGCTACGGAGAATTCGGAGTGTTATATAAAACAATTAAATGTCGGTAATTTCTGGGAGAGCCCTATATGGTTGTCACGCAGGTTTTTTTTGTATGATCTTGTTTAAAGACATATTAGAATGAGAATGAGATTAAATGGTTTTTAATATTACTCTCTGTTGGAAATGTATCGACAATTTTGGTGCTTGTAAGTACTTAATTTTTTTTAACAAACATCGGTATACATGGTGAAAATCTTTAAAATTACACGTGAACTATTTTGAACTGTGTAATATAAAGTTGTATCTTTCAACTTTGCTTGGTTGGATTCAAGCAAAATTAAAGTCGATACGAAATTGATTAATTTCAATTAATTTTAATTTAATTTATTTCACTTTGTAAAGTTTAATATAACAAACAAACTATATTTCACTGCTTTTCATTTATGAATGAGCGTATTATGACAAAAATGAAACTTATAACCCACACTTATTTATGCTCGCACAGTGACCGAATTAAAAAAAATTCATTTACAAAAAACGCCTACAAATTTAGTGTAAAAATACTGCTTGTTTAACGTCAATGCAAATGAAATACCACGTAACTATAATCATAAAAATGAAATTAAAAGTGCTATCAGTTAAACAAAACGAGTTATGTTGCTTTATGTATAAAAATAGTTAAAAATTATGATTTTTTGTATGTTTTCAACTTAATCATTTTTTAAAATCTATTCACACAACACTTTATCCCATACCAACTTTTGTTAAACGTATATGTTTCAACACAGGAAAAAGTTTTTGGAGCTCTACATTTATTTACCTAAAAGCCTTAGGGTTTTAAGCATACACAAGCTGAAAAAATTAAAAATTAAAAAAAAACCCTAAAATCTCCAAAACCATTTTTTCAAACCACTATATCATTTTAATAAGCCTCCACCGTTATAAAGGATTTTGCAATATCCTTAGCTAACAGCAATCGAGCATCTTTAATTATTTTCTGGACTGCTCTAAAATTTTGGGTAGTGCGTCCATTTACAATTATTTTACTCAAAATAATTCCAGGGACAGTTACAAACTTGTCAAAGAAGCTGGTCCCAACATTCGCCTACCTATTAACGTCAACAAAACACCAAAACGAATGGGACCAGAACACCAAACGCCTACACTAATGAAAAGACACAAAAGCGATATCCACAACAAGAAAATAAATCCAAAGCTTGGACGAATGTGTGGCGGCCAAGATATGTTGACACGCTATTTTCTCTAGGAGCTTTAAAGATGCTGTCACGGCCGTACAAAATACCGATATATCGATCCCTCAATAAGCGGACGAGAGCACAAATTGCCTTTATTCGTTTCATTTTATCCGCTATAAATCGATGAAATTGGGGCCTTTACATAGAAGAAAGCAATTTTTATGTCATCCAAAAGTCTCACTTTCAATCAACTTTGATTTGATTCGCTTCGAATTTCCGACGGTTTGAGGTATTAGCGGAAACAAATAAATAATGTGTCAGGGCGAGAATAAAGTTTGAAGTTCCGGCGTATAGGAGTTGGTAAATATTGCGTGTTTAATGTATGGGGCCTCAACCCTATTAAACTTCGATTAGGAAAGTAAAAAAAAATATTTTAGTAATTGGTTGAACTCTCTGAGTGATCAGTAAATTGGCTGAAGTTTCCACTACATGAGGTTTAACCTATAATTGATTAATGAAAATTTAATTAAACTTTTTTTTTGAAAATTTTGTTTCTGCCAGTAGATGGTTATAAATGCCTACTCAATGATTTAAATTTTAAAACTCAATATAAAATTATTTAATTAATAATTTTTAAAAAATTATGTTTATTGCTGGAAAAACTGACAGTCAGATGACAGGCGTATGCTGGTATACGTCTATATCTCTCAGAGGGTTAGGTTGGCCATTAAGCAATAATCTATTTCTTTGTTCGTAATTTGCAAACATAGAACAAAATTAATTGAAACCCAAAAATTACAAATGGGGGCTTCTAAAATGAAAAATCCCTAAACATTTATTATTTTCCACCAAACTATGAAAATTAATACTTGCATTTAATTAATTTAAAATATGGATTTTGTATTGTATTATTTTGCTTTAACTTAGTTGAAATAGTTTTTCCCTGATCTTTCCTGAATACGAACTGGTTATGTCCATTAAAGACAGTTTCATTTTGGCAATAAAATTTGCCAATCGAAAATGAAATTTCTGCTTAAGTTTATATAAAAAAATAATAAAAAATAAATGATGGTCATAGTGCTTAACACATTTTGTATTACAAATGAACATTTATAAAAACAAATTAAAAAACTTAAAGTTTTGATTCGGTAGGGAAGGTCAATGGTATTCACAAAGTCGTTTTGGGTAATTTTTTTCTGCAAAATTATATTACAAACATATATAAATTAATAAATACATTATACAGGAAACACTTAACTATTACACTGATTAAAAGTATTGATTAGGATATCTTAAATATAGTTAATAACTCCTCCTTACATCATAACTAATTCATAAGGAATATTTTCAACACGTTTGTGATCGTTTTTTCGTGTACATTTTCGGGCCATTTGTCTAACACACCCATTGACAATTAATCAACAAAAAAGGCCGACGTTTATTGCCCTGTCATCATGATAATCTAACATTAGCAAGATAGATCATTAGACCTGGTTGTCGTCAATAGGCCTGTAATGTCTCCAATTTCATTTTATATTTCCCTTTTGGGTGGCAAAAACGATAAAAATTCTTGCACAGTTTGCCTCATTAGAGTCGTTGACACAATGAGTGGCCAAAGCGTGACACTTCTGTACCCCGGAAATCATTTAAATGGCAAAACGGCGACTCCAAGATTCTTCATGAATGAGTAAAATCAGTCACAAAAGGGCTGTAGGGCGCCCTGTGGTCAGAGTCTCAATCTCCGGATCGGAAGGTCCCGCGATCGAGTCCTGATGGTCGCTGAAAACCCACCGAGTATATGCGGAGTACGAGCTCGTTAAATCTGTTGGGTCCGCAAATCCTGTGGGCGGTCATTGCCCAGTTTCCCACGGGTACAGGTTCCTGGAGACTATTTCCCTCCCCTTCAGGACATGTCTAAATTGTGCAGGTGGCGCGCGATAGATGGCAGAATCTGTCACGTATGTGTGTGTCTGCGTGTGAGTATGTGTGTTGTGTCTGTTTTACTTGACGAAGATTTATAAGCGGGTCTCTGACCAAGCACACAGGCCTGAAAATATACGTATACCAACCAACCAATCCATCAGTCACAAAGGAACACTAGAAATATCCAGATATCTTGTTTCAAAAAGCTAATATCTGTTGAGAATCTTAATACCCGAATATCATATTCTTTCTGTTGAGGATACTTGGGTTGATGAAGAGATAGTCTCTCCGTCGACGAGTAAGCTATTTATTGGCATTTAGCAATTTCTTTTGAGACTGCAATCACCATTTGTTAGATGTTATTCATTAGTCTTGCTTGTATGGCTGCTTAATTTATGAATATACGCCCATATTTAATCTTGGAGAATGTGTAAGAAAGCTAATTTATTTACTCTCTGGATTAAACTTGTGGTTTTTGGCATTTGGTTTGGAGGTATCCATTTCATGAAGGGTTGCCTTGTTTGTCAAAATACCCAAAAAATATTAATGATGAGAATTTTTTTAAATATAGTAATACAAAATTGAATACATATGTGACGGTAAATTGCGTTAGAATTATACATGTATATATATTTTACATTTTTGCTCAGACAGCGGAAAGTATCGCATCAAAAATGAATTTGTAATTTACTCAGAAAGTTAATTGATTTGTAAGGGTTATAGAAAGGATTTAACCAATATTAACACAATTTTACTAATTAAATAACTTACATATATTTAATTTAATTTAAATTGATTACAAAATTCAACTAATTAATAAATAAGTTTGAACCCAACCAAGTCAACGAATAATATTTGTTTTGCTTACTAGTCTATATCATTAGCACATATTATTTTATTTAAACTTAACTTATAAGTATGACAGGTAAACTAAATCTTTATTAATAGTTGCATTTTAAAATAAAGAGCACTAAAAAAATTCAAGGGGAGAAGATTTTATTCTCAACTCTAAGTCAAATTTGGTAAAGTTTAGAGTGATTTTTGAGCCCATTTGCAACCCACTTGGGAATAACAATCTTTACCGATTAAAAACGTTAAGAATTTAAAATTCGTATTATGTAACATATTTGTCCTACATAAATTTACGCTCGTTTATTTCTCTAAAAGCCTTTTAAAGTTTTATTTCAATTATATTTTTACTATTTTTATTTCGGTACTTAAATTTTCTAGCACTATATGGTACAGAAAAAATAGTTAGAAGAATCAAAATAATTAATTATTTAAAAAAAGGTTATAAGTATTAGATAAGAAGCGAGAATTGTTGTTTTTACATACCACTGTTTTAATTTTTTTTAAATAAAATATATTGTTAATTTTTTGGAATAAATATTGTTGTGTGTTGAATTTAGAATAAATGTTGTTGTGTTCGGAATAAATGTTGTGTGTTTGTTTTAGTTCCAACAAATAAATTCTAATAACTTTTAGAAAATTAAAATAGGCGTTATTCAAAAATGATTTTATTTAATCAAAAAATATTAATTTAAACTTAAAAGGCCAATGATTCTTCTTTTTAAATACATGTATTTGCAAAAAATATTGCAAAAATTTCAATTTTAATAAAATATTTTACAAACCATTATTAAATTGCTTCTAAGTAATAAACTTCAAACCTTTTAAGAAATTGTTCTTTTAAATTCGTAAAAGACTAAAATAAATTGATTTTAATATAATGATATATCTCTCTAAATTTAACTCTAAATATTCATATCAGCACATAAAAAAAGCACTCTACACTCCAATATTCTTCAATAAAAGTATTGGTACACTCCACCCATGGTTTGGCGCAAAATACTTTTAAATCTATCCCCACTTTCCAAAAACCCATTTAAGTCTGGTTACTTTTTACAAGGTGTAAAAAAAGTTACATTCTATCCCCCATCCAATAGACCTCCGTAGTACCTTTTAAAAGGAGCCCTTCACTTAAAAGCCAGTGATTCCTCCTAAACGACAAAATATCTCTCTCTACGGAGAAATCTTTTTTTTTTTTTTGCGAACAATTTACTCAAAATCACCCCCATTCCCCATCGTACGAGGGGACAGTTCAAATGTTGTAGATAATGGATCAGACACAGCCCCCTATTCAGTCTCAATGGATGCCTAAATGCCAACTCCACCATAGTTTTAATGTGTTGGGATTAGACAATTTGGCTCTTTCGTTTGGAGTAATCTTACGTTTGGCGTTTTTAAAAATTTATAATTTTTTATCTTTAGGATGTTTTTTTTATGATCTTTGATTTTTGGTTTGTTTCATAAGAGAATAAATGTTTTATTGTAGTTTAGTTTAGATTTTTTTCGGGATTATAATTTTATTGTTTTATTATTTTTTATACAAATGTTAGTAAAAATATTAACGGCGATGTAAATAAATTATATAAATTTACAATCAAAAAAGATTAAACTAAATTAAAGGATATAATAATGAAAACATTAGCAGTAGTTAAATTACAATTATGATCCTTATTATAGGCAATATAAAGTGGAGAAATAGTAGACTGCTTTTTCGAATAGCTCATAAAATAAAATTGCCATAGAATTTTATTTTATGTAACAGTGGGATCGCATTTTATGCCCCCCAAGGGTAGGGGGGAAGGGCTCAATCGGGGGGCCGACTCAATCGAAAGTATGAGCCATGAAACTCAATTCGATTTACGCGGAAGAAGAAATCGATGTTGGCGTGTTTTCGCAATAATCGTTGGCGATTAAGAGCTGTGATTTCGAGTTCTGGTAACCCGGACTCTTTCGCCGTAAGTCGTTTTAGGTGATCTTGCGGCGAGTAGTTCGCGTCGCAGGTCGTAGTGATAAGACGTGGTCGTGGGCTTTTAGTGACTGGTTTGGTGTTGGATGCTGTTTTCCCTGCCTGGCTTTTCGGCGCGCTGTTTGTTTTGGTCGCGCCGCTCCAAAACTTTTTCCGGCGCGTGGTTCGGAGGGTGGAAAACAAACTTTTTTGAACTTCGTTGTGTTTAGGAAAAGTTTTGTGTGTTGAGAACTTGTGCATTGGAAAGTGTTTTTTTTTTCTTCGAAAAGTAGGAAAAACTTTTCGATGCACAGAAATGTTGTAAATAAGTTATTTAAAAATAATTTGGTGACTATTTATTTTTTAAATGCTGGGATTAATATTATTTGCAAATTTTCCTTTGGAACAAAGTTAAGAAACTGTTTTCAAAAGGAAAACATTTTCATTTTTTAAAATGAACAAACGTCATATATAATCCATCTTAACTGTGAGAAAAGGATGGGAATCTTGGAAAATTAACTATGAATAGTTCTTTTTCTACAAGCTTTTTAATTTAAAAGTGGTTCTCATCAACTGTCTCTTCTTCGCCATACTTTTACTAACCTTCAGAATTGAAACTTTTCTGGGAAAGAAGCATGAATAAATTCTACTTCTTGTACCACTTTGCTTAAGCCATCGACGTTGTCTTCTCTCAAGATAACTGATACATTTTCCCAAGGGAAACCAAAAAAGTTCTTCAGAATGCACCACGATTCAGAAGACCACCCACAGACCTATATTTCCAAAATGTCATCAATGATGAGGACATGGCACCCCCATGTCTACGCCCTTCCACCCAAGCAACCCACTCCGCACTTTATTATTGACATCTTAGGCATCGAGGACAGCAGCCAAGTTCTGCCGCAAGTTCAGCAACAAGTTGGTGCGGCTCACAATGGACACATCTACCACAGGCCCCAGCACTTCCACAGCAGCTGCAGCAATAGCAGCAGCTGTGGCAGCTTCAGCCCTCCCATGGCAGCTTCGGCCAATGAAGAGAGCACCAAAACGGTAATAGACCAGCCTCTGAATCTGTCATGTTCAGACAAAACCAGGGTTGAGACCCCCTCTCCGGGTAAGCTCGCCCCTTTCAGAGCGGTCCCGCCACTGGACACTTTGAAGCCGCCACTTGTTCAAGCCGTTCATCCGCCACTGGGGACTTCGGCAGTGGTCAGCTCTGCGAATTCGGTCGGGGCTTCGAATGGCAATGGGACGATTCCTAACACCATTGGAACGAATAGTGTGAAAGGTAAGTTTAGTTTGAAATATTGTTTTTTCGATGTAGACTCACAACCAGAGATATAGATTAAGTTGTCAAACAAAGCTTTTTGACGACTTGATATAATTTTGCTTTTTATTTTAATTCAAATCAGAACAGGCATGATAAATATGTAGGGAGAATATTAAAACATTGCAATTGAACATAATGACGATTGTTCTTCGATCTCTCTAAGGTTTTTTTGCTCGAAATTTAATTTCTTAATCCCATATGCAAAGAGTTTAACCAAAGTGCTAACAATTAAATTCACCTTTATCATATAAAATAAGAAACCTGATTGAGTTACATTTTTTAACAAATTTAACATATTATTTAACAAATTATTTAACAAATTTAACATATATATTTTAATAATTACGAACTGTTTGAAACTAGTTTATGCTTCCTACTTTAATGACATTGTCAATAACAAATTTGTTTTATTGTTAGTTCTTTTATTCTACCCCTTCAAATAACGCCATTCCTACATTTAGTCTTTTTTCCCCAAGTCACAACCAGAAATGATCAGGACTTTTTTAGTATAGTTCATAATATAGTTGTTCACTTAGTATTCATATTATTATCAGAAAAAGTTCTCAACAGGAATTTTCCTTATTTATTAATGGCAATTTTAATCCCTTATTTCTTTAGGTAGATTTATTTTTATTTATAATTTTTTACTTTACTTTTAAAGTAAGTTTAAGATGCCTCATTTTAACAGGAAGGATTTCCGGTGAAATTTTTCTTTTGAATGATTTATTAATATTGATACTCTAGACATTAAAAAATACTAGGAGACACAATTTTGAAAAAGAATATTTAAAATACGTTCTATTAAATATTTTTACAGATTAGCTACTTTTACATTACTTCAATTATAACATAATAAAAATCATTATGGTTAAATCACACGTTATAGTTAACGTCACGTTATAGTTAACGTCACGCTGTAGTTAAAAAGCCCAATAGTGCAAACAAAAAAATTTTATTCTGAAAAATTTAGAATTTTCTTTTTTAGCATTTATTTTAACCGGATAATCCATGGAGCCTTTTCCTAAATAACAAGCTTTCTTTGTTAAGCAAAATTAGAGGGTGTGGTTTAAAAAGTTCAAGTACAGATTTTATAAATATCTGTTTTAGAATATTGCCCAATATCACGTATTTGACAGTAGATGATAATTAATGATAACATATGACATTTAATGATGGATAATAGATTAAATAAATCGGTTTTTTAGTTTACTTTTACACAGAGAAAGTTAAAACATTCCTAACCATTCTGAAAAAATTAGCGGATCCCTGTGTGGTTAGTTTTTCAATGGAGCAAAACGTTTCAAAGAGATAAAGTTTAAATTTTGAAAGTTTAAAGGTGGGGGGTAGGGATGTGGAGGATTTATAGCTTGTTAAAAAGGCGTAAAATAAGTGTATTGAAGTTGGCTATTAATACTATCAATACATAATTTTTATACTTTACGTAAAATTTTCTGAATATATATTTTAGTTGTGGTGTGTTAAGCAAAGTAAATGCAACCTAAAATGGAGGGGGGGGGGGATGGGCTGATTGGTGGTTTATTTCAAGAAAATGACTATTCAATATTTCATTTTTTTGTGCCATTTCGTTTACTTGCCATTTTATAAAAGGAATCTTTACTGATTAAGTAGATTTAACAAGATTGATTTTTAGTAAGTTTTTACAAAAGATAAAGATAAAAATTTAAAGAAATAAGGACATTAAAAATTATAAACTGATTAGGCTTTTAGCTATTCCTTAATATATTGCATGCCCTTTGTTAGTAACATAAATATTAGTTTATGTTCAGTTTTAAATGTGCAAATTTTTTTTAACAATGAATCATTTTATCTGACACTGTTGTTTTATAAAAACATGCACTAGTGTACTACTAGTATTACTACTATAATTTTTAGCATACTTAAATTTTTATTTGAGTATTTGAGATTGATTTTTATTTGTTATCTGAGTGTACAAAAATAGTTGAACGTGTTTAAAACGAAATGTTTTGAGTTAGTTCAAATATTATATCGAAGGTACATTAAGCTTTTCTAAATATGTTTAACTAATTCGATAACATATAAGATAACTGTTAGCAATTAAATTGAATTGAAGATAAAACTTTCAAACATCTTAATATAATATTTACAGAGGAACACATAGTGTTTTTATCTTTGAATGCAAGAGACTTATTAGTTTGTATTAGCATTTAAATTTAGTACTGTTTGTATTACATTTTTATTAAGCTATAAAAAATTACTATAAATTCATTTTCGACCAATGTGGGACATACTTTTTATTTATATTTAACTTCAAATATGTTTATAGTTACAAATATAGTAACACACAATATTTTAAACGAAATCACACAATTGTTTTTAAACTAATGTTTAAATGCTTTTCTGAATTGATTGATTTTAAACATTGTGAAAACATAAATACTTTATTTTTACAAAGAATAGCAAGCGTATTTAATAGTGTACAACAATGGTCGTGTATGTATTTGTAGGTTGTCATAATCATACTTATTCTATTAAGAATACATAAAAATATCATGGTAATTAAAAACAAATAACAAGTTTTCATTTCTTAATGAATACATTAACCTGCGTAATATATAGTCCCAACGAAACTAGAATGCGAAATCGAATTTTAAGCAATACAATTCAACACACATTGAAAATATATATTCGCAAAAAAAAGGAACACACGCGCTTTAAAAAAAATTTGCGGAAGCTTAGATAACAATCAGAATAATTATTAGTCTGCGAGTCCCCCGACTTAGGTTATTACATTCTGCATATAAATCTCGCTGATAAGAGCAAAACGAAAAAATCACAAAAAGTCGGCAACACGTTTCGCTTCCCCAGTGAGTACATTTTTATTAAATGTGTAAACTGATTGTAAGATACGAAATATGCTTTACAACGTCTCAAAAGAGTTTATTGCTACCAAAATTAGATGAAAAACGTTTAAAGGGTTAGAAACAAATCCGTTTTACATTTATTGTGTATACTGATTACGAGTTTTCAAATTTCCTTCTTTACATTATTTGGACTGCATATGAATGACTGTAAAAGTTGACCGGTGAGAATACTAATAGGACGTATCAGTGTATTCGCGTTGTGTTTGTTCATTATTGTATGCGTAGAATTTGCTGGAGACAAGTTCATTGAATTAAAATTTGGAAGTTAACTAAAAAAAATAACACAAAGTATTACAAGAATGAGGATAACTAGATTAAAGATAACAATAGTAATAGTTAGGCTAAAAATTTTTAAACGGGGTACGCATATAAAGTGTTTTAGCTAGTAATTGTGCTAGTTTGCTGAAAACTATTAACATACTTATGCTGGCTGTGCGCTCGAAATTATTTTTCTATTACTTCCGTCGCATGGCTCATGGCTTTTAAATATTAATTTTAATGATTAAGATCAATAAAGCATTCATCGGTTGTTTTTATTGAAAAATAAAATAATTTAAAACTAATATCTCTGGTTGTGACACACATTGAAACTTTTCTGTCATTTAAAATACGTCCATGAATTCACATGTAACTTAAGTCTTACACGGAATTAATTCAGTATTTACGCTATCCAGACATCAGTAAACGATAAATCGATATAAATTCAAATCGAAACCAATATTCAAAGAAATTTCATTCCAATAGTGTGTGGATGAAAGTTTTTAACTTCTTGAAATATAAGAAAAAAAACCTTTTAATGGTTACCTTTTATAGGAGATGAGTCAACAAATTGCAGTTATTTTCGCAAAAAAGTGTCGTTTATGGAGGGATTATTTCTAAATCTCATTTAAAGCAAGTTTCAATATTGAAGTTTTGTTGGGTAGATCACTTTAAAATTATTCTCAGATCTACAATTCTGAGCAAAGAATATGCGAAAAAGGCTTTGAAAGTGTTTCAATGATTTGTTTGTTAGTTATGGATAAAAATGTATGTTTTTTAGGATGTATTATTAAAGTTATTTGTGGAAAAATAAAACAAATTACAAAGTAAAAATAATTTAAAAGTGAAAAAGACAGCTAAAATAGTTTCAAAATATTAACAAATGCCAAATTTAATGAGTTAATTAACTGATTACATTATTTATTTGATCAATAAAGCTTTTTTTTTCTTTCATCAGCATACTTATATTTTATTCAACTCTAATATTTTGTAAAACTATGGAATTAAAACTAATCATTCATTTGCATTATTTGATTACTTGTTATTATTTCATCATTTATTATAAAATAGGATAGAAATGTGAGGTAAATATCTGAAAACTTGTAACTAATTGTTTCAGATGCTTTAAAAAAATACTTTCGAAAAAGTTTTTGTATCTGAATTTGCTTTTATAAAATACATACTATTCTATATTTATTTCAAATCTATCAAATATTGAAACTTTATTAAAAACCATTTACTTAAATTAATCCAAAACAAAACATTTGTTAAATTACCAAAAAATAAAATAATTTTATAAAATTCTTTCTGTTAAAGGTAAAATTGAATAAAATATTTGGGATTTAGAGATAAATAAATGTTTAAAAAAAGGAAGTAATATAGATTTGTGCTTAAATTTAAAGAGTATTGTAAGAAACAAGTAATATTAGAATATAAAATAATAAATTTATATAAGATTACTTTATATTAAAAATATCTTACGGAAATATGAAATAAGTATTGAAAGCAATTATTAAGTGATAATGTGTGTATAATATGGCTGTGATGTAATTATGGATGTTTTATAATTTAATAATTTACAAATTAGTATTTTTTTTCTTCTTATAAGCAAATAAGAAAGCAGATTCGCGCAATTACAAAAATACTATTTTACATGATCCCATTAAAGAACTATTTATGACTACTATTAACACATTCCTTACCGAATAATAAGTTAGGTTTAAGTTTTTAAAATAACTTTTTTTGAGTAACTTAATATGTCCTACATAAATTTTTCAAACAATGGTTTTCATTTGTCTTATATTTTGTTTATTTTCCCTATTCGATTGATTTAGAATAATAAACAATAAACAATTTTAAAAAAAGTTAAACTATCTTAAAAAATTAAAAATTACTTACATTAAAACTAACGATTAAGTTTCCTTTAAACTTGTAGATATTTTTCTATTAAAAAGTACTCAAATGCAAAATTTTTAAAGATCTATTTAATCAGTAATTGATATAACAGTCGAGCTACTATAAGATATCCTCCCCTTTTCCACAGATGAAAACAAAACAACATTTCCCTGAATAATAGCTTTTTTTTGCTACGTTGTTATTATTCCAGTAAACTGCGATATTTTATTAACTCATAAGATAGTTAAAAGCAATATTTACTAACAGAATTATATTTTGACTGATTTTGACTATTAACGGTTGTCTACATCCCTTATTGGCCATTACATTTAAACAAAGGCTCTTTACAATAATCTTATAAATTATTACAAATAAACGAATCACCTATTGAATTGAGATAGCGAGTTCCCTACCGCCATCCTCCCTCTGTAATGTTTGTGCGCATAATTAAGCGACTCAAATGGAGGAGACGAATCAATCGTCTAACTTATAAAAAACATCTTTGATAATCACCCCTTTAGAAGTCATTACGTATGGACAGAACGCTAAATAAGAGAGGCCTTGGATTGTTAAAGAACTATCAAGATCTATATATGTTCTTTTGGTAGTAGACGCTCGAATTGGAGATTCCCATTTTGTTTTGCATAAACTTGTATGTTTCATTCAAATCCAAATAAACTATTAAAAATACTTCACTTTAGTGCGTGTAACGAACAAATTTTAGAACAGAACAAACTGAAAACTATAGTTTATCTAAAACCCATTTGGTAACCGTGGCTATTGTTAAAGGGGAATTGGCGCCCTGGACCTCGGGTCTCCAAAGCGAAGTGTATCAGTGTTAATCTAATAGGAAAAAATATATTTTCTCGGTCACATTTCTCCGACTGTATTGAATAGTTTAACAAACGGATTTTTTATGCGATAAATATAGTTGACTTACAGGTCCCGACAATCGCACTTTTTCAAATTGATTCGAATATGTTTTTTTTAATTTTCAATAAGTAATTTTACAAATAGTATTCGAAGCAATTTTAAAAAGTGGGATTATAGAGACCTGTAAGTAACCTACATTTATTATTTAAAACAAACCGTCTGTAAAAATATTCAATACATCCGGAGAAATGAGGAAGAGAAAATAGTTTTTTCCCATTGGATTAACACGGAGACTCTTGAGTTTGGAGACCCGTGGTCCAGAGCGCTTATTCCCCCTTAAAGAAGCTGAGTACACTGGGACATGCGTACATATTAAATATATTGTCGTGCAGACAGAAGTGCTTGCTAAATGATGTGTTAGCATACGACGTCGATCGAAATCTAGTTGGGTGCCAGCGCAATCATCGAACTCGTCACTTGACCGTGGTTCTAAATTGTGAGGTATACTTGGTGGTGTTAAAGTTCCTAAGGGAGGCTTGAAATAGACAGCCGGAAACAACTAAATTACCAAACTAAATAATTCATAAAGGGGCCGGGATAGCCTGGTTGGTAAGATCTTGGACTGGCATCCCTAAGGTTGCGAGTTAGCCGCGTTGCCCTCCGAAAACCCCCGTGTGCGCTAATGGTGACTGGTGCACGCTAAATTCCGTAGTGGTCACAAAGTCCTCCAAGTTCCCAAGCAAATCAATACTTCTGGGGATTCTCTAGTTGGCCTCTGTCTCTAAAAATTAGATGGACGATGGGTGTGTTGTGTCTGCCTTACTTGACGAAGGTTTATAAGCGGGTCTCTGACCAAGCACACAAACTTAAATATATGTGTCTACCAAGCAACCATAATTCATAAAATGAACAAGTCGAAAATAAGTTTATGTTACAAAAAAAAAAAAGAACGGGACCAATAACAAGTCTTCTCACTAAAGAGCCCAGATATTGCACCTCATCGCGGGGGGCCTCATTGAAATTGATATTCCAATTACAATTTCTTTCCGCTCGCAACATTGGGCGCGATTCATCAAACCGGGGCCAGCTCTCAAATTGTTTCCAATTGCAAATGAAGGACCAACAGCAATCAAGCGAATCCCTCGCTAATCCGCGGGAACGAATTCCTACGAATCTGTTATCAGTAATGGGGAAAGGTAAAGCTGTAAAATGAGCTGATTTATTGCGAATGATCTCTTGGCTTATTAATTTGTCCGCTAAGGAGACCCAGAAGGGGCTCTTGTATTTTTAGTGAAAGATTACTTTTATTGTTTCGTTTAATGAGCATTAAGTTATGAGTTCTGTTGGTTTTTATCTTTTTTTTTGTTGTTGTTGGGGTCTTAAGGTTTGGCTTGAGATGCGTTAAGGTTTGACTAAAGGAAATGTGGTTTGGTTTTCTTGTTAAGAGATTATGTGTTGTATTATTGAGTCTACAATTGGATCATTTTTTCTTTCTCTGTCGCTATAGCTGAGTTTGGGAAACGATTTCGGTTAAGGGTTTTAAGTGTAACGAAATGGGGGATCGTTATAAGGATGTTGCTCTTGAGTATAATAATGCATTTATTATTTTTAATCTTTTTAATAACTATGCTTTTTTAATATTTAAACACTATTAAATATATTAAATTTTAAACATTATTCAATATATTTTATCATTTAAAAATATTTAAGAGATTTTATTATTTAAACATTATTCAGCATATATTTATGATTTTGTACACAATAATTTTAATAATAAATTTGTTAATTTGCAATTTTTACACAATACTTGCTTTTCACTTTGCTGTTTGAACGCAACTTTTTTCTGAATGTACCCTTATAAAATGTACTAGATTTAATGAATGATAAATAATTTTGTTTGAAACTGAGCATGCCTGGTATTTCAGAATTGAAAGCATTGGGTCGATTATTTGAAACAAAATGTTTCATTTCAAAACGGAAACTTTGATTAAATCTAATTTGAAAGTGCCATTTTTCTCAGAGTTTACCATTTATGTTGAATGTAAACACCATTTATATTAAAATTAACTACATAAAGGCTTCGCCTCCACACTGACTTCCAGTTCTTTAATTTATTTTCAATTTGGTCTCTTCAAGTAGATGCACTTTTTTCAAAATCGTTATTTTCTTATAAATAATATGAAAGACACTTAGCAAACAAAATTATTCTTTACAAGAAAAACTAATAAAAAATACATAAGTATCGACAATCAGCCTCTCCACAGCCAGAAAAACAAGCGACAGAACTTCCTCACACAACCCCTCAAACGCTGTAAGAGTCCCTTACACAAAAGAAAACTGTCGATGCAATTGGAGTACTCCCAACACCACCTTTATCTCCATTTTCCTTGCCTGATCCGTTTCACGATGCTATAAATGCTACAGCACATAAATCATCTATGAGGATTCAGCGATAAACCATTTAAACGGAGAACCGTCTGGAAACGAAATAGCATTTTTATTATGTACACGGATTTTTTTTATGCCATTGCTACTTCATTGAAAATTGACTTTCAAAAGATTATATTAGTCTCCTTTTTGTGTAAGGGGATAGTTTTTCGCATTGTTGTTATTATATTGGGAGATACGGTGGTTGAGAACAATTTCATCCAATTTATTTTTACCTGTAGTGAACATTATCGCACATTGGATTTAGATTTTTTTTATAACATTGGGAAAACAAGTTAAATATCGCAAGGAAATAAGTTTAATTTGAGCAGTATTTTTAAAAGCAGTAGTATAAACAAAATAGTTAAAAATATTCTTTTATATTATTTAAATTTTTTCTGTATTCAGCTTAATACATATCGAATTTGGAATAAAGAATTTCCAAAGAGGATTCTATTTTCTTCGGAGAGAGATTTAAAATAATATTTTTAAACAATATCGTTGGCTTAGCGACAAAACATGTAAAGTGCATTGGCGATTGAAAATATTTCTTGATATTTTTGGCTGCATTTTTGGCGATAATAGATTCAAGCACATACTAAGTTAGTAACGCTTACCACATACTACCACAACATGATTTTGCTTGGCTGTGGTTTGGTTTAGTTTGAACTCCATACAATCTGTATTTTTTAACCAATAAGTGCACGGATTTTTTTTACAGATTTGGGAGAAAGGGATTCAAAATAAATTAATAATACAAAAACGGTGTTCTGACATGCTAATCTTTCCCCGAAATTATGTATAAACAAGTTCGAAACGGGAGCTTGTTTCTTATTTTAGATAAAGTATTAAATTTCGAGGATAGTGACATAGTTTGATAGCGGAACTGCTATCAACGATTGAATAATGATCAGAAGTTTTTTTCTAACTCAATCATTATTTCTCCTTAATTTTTAACTACGATTGCATGTTTTTCAAGTTAGACCTAGTAAAGAAATATAAGGGTTACAATGTCAGGTCACAATCAAATAGGATGAATATCTATCAAAGTACACATTAAACATGTAAAAACGTTTAACTTAACGGTAAATTAAAACTTTATTAGCCATTTACTATTTCGCAATTACTTATGATAATGTCAATTAAAATTCAATCCAAAGCATAAGTAGAGAAAAATTACAAATGAACAATTACAAAAGGCGGAAACACAAAAGTACCAGAACGACAAATACCAAAACAATTGTGAAACCTAAAAGCAAGCAAGGCTCTCATAAAATATATTTTTAATTAATTGCCGCTAAAAGCCGCTTAGCTGCGAACAAGACAACAAGCTACATTAGGCAAAGTAATAAGTAATTTAGGCATCTACTTAGCTTGAAGTAGATGGAAGCGAGTTTATTTGCTACGCTTGAGTGAAAGCCGTATAAACGCACGTTGTAATAGCTTGAAAGCTCAACCCTAGCTTTTATTTGCTTATTAAAATTTCTTATTTTGACTTAATTAAGGATCTTTTTATGATTTTCTCACTTCGTATCGCCGTCGTTTGCGTTTTTTATTAACAAATATAGTTTTATGATTACAATATATTTTATCCTCGTTATTAAAGATCGGGTAACTTACCCGTTTTCCGGTAGATTTTAAGCGATATAATGGAACGGCAGTAAGGTATAATGGAATTTCCTACATGTCATATATTTTGTTTATTAGAAAGGTCCTTATGAAGGACAACCACGTTATGTATTTTTGTTTTAATATGAATGCATTGAATTAACTTATATTTAAAAGTTTATTACATTTTCATGACAAAATAATACAAATCAAATTAATTGGAATAAAAATATAGCATGACCATTGGCCAATTCATGTTTAAGTATTTTTATTGAAAATTACATAATGCTCAAAAGCTTTTAGTTATGTATACCTTCAGTTATTCATTAGTTGGAGGCTAATAACGGACGCGGGTTCAATGTTCATTATAAATTTTTACTTATTAATTCTACTTAATGATAAAGGATGTGGAGTGCTCCATTATTTGTTAAACTTGTTGCATGTGTGATTGTTTAATTTATGGTTTTAAATTGTAGCACACACAAAACGTTAGGGTCTGTAAATTTATTCTGTTTCTAAAATACTAGCTTATGAAAACTTTCTTTTTGTACTTTCTGGTTTTGGATATCCGTTTCTTAGTTATGAAGGACTGTCAAAATTAAGTTGATCGTTTATTCTTCTTGAATGTAGTTTATAAATGTTGGCTAGTAATAGCCATTTTAATGTGGATCACATTAAACTTATTGAAAGGTGTATGCATAGTGTATATTCGTCATAAAAAACACGTTTCATATTGTGTTAAGTAAAAGTACTTTGCTGGTAATGCAATTAATATGCATGTGCAACTCAATCTCATTACTGTCACTCTTGTCCAAAAAGCCACCCCTAGTTCCTGTCATTAACCTTTTACCAAACTCGCATGAAAAAAAAAATCTATAAATTTTGGAACATCCGTTCTAGAATCTGGATACTTGATATGCAAACAGTCAAAAATAGAAACGAATTTCTGTTGAGGGTCAGAAAGACGGTTTTCAAAACCTAATAAAAGTAAAAGTGCCAGACATTGCTTTTAACCCTTTGGTGATTAAGTTCGTGAAGATGGATATTCGGTCTGTTTCTTCGTCTGAGTTTAAGATATGAAAGAATGCTTTATGGTATCTTTGAAAGAGCGGCATGTCTATCATAATAAACAGTCGGAAGCGTGGAGGGTTTATAAGACCATCAAAGATAGCAGTCTGTGCACTACTGATGATAACAAATTGATATGATAAGCTTCTGTGTGAAAACACTAATAATCTAAATCATTTTATTTGGAATATATTTCTCAGATTGGAGTGCGATTTTATAAAAATACATTATATTTTTTCTCATATCTAATTAAAAAAATTGTACTTTTTTTCAATCTTTTTTATTGGTTTCTGAAAACGAATTTATACTTCAAAAAGGGTCAGCCCCTCAATATTTTTCTTCATATGAAAAAATGATTCCTGGTAAATTTTATTGAAATCAGTTAATGAAAAAACGGGGCCCATGGGGCTAAAAGATTCGAAAACGCCAAATTTTAGGGTTCTTTACATTTTCCCTATAATCTGTTACAAAAATTCTGTTTATAATAACCGAGAATGATGTCGAAGTTATAGAATACAAAATGTTCTATAACTTTTGTATTTGCACTTCTATTATGCGAAGATTAGTTTGGAAGAATCAGTGAGAATAAATGCCTGATTCTCATATGGCGTCGAATAGAAAACTTTTATCGTTTTATTTTTTTGTCGTTAATTCCCCTGTTCTCGACAAACCAAAGCGATAATCTGAGCTCCTCTTTTTCGAAAGTGAGAGAAATGGGAAAGAGTCGATGTTACTTCCGCCAAGTGCACAGACTTATTTTTGAGCATATATTTTGTTTTGCATTGTATTATCGAGAAATCATACTTTAATGGTAAGCAGAACAGGGAACATTAATCTTTACAATGAATTCGTTAAGTTTTCATTTTAAAATTATGGGATATTTAAAGAAAACATTTTAGCATTTAAAATAAATTAACAAAATAGTCAAATAAATAAATTTTAAACTTTGCACCATTTAAAAAATAGGTTTTTTTCACATTTTGTCAATAATAGTAGTATATTTTTAAAGATTTTTTCTCTACTTTAAACTTTCCAATTTTTAAAAGTGTTTTTTGTTTCAAAAAGTTGCTAAAAGTACTCACACACATAAAAAACTAAGCTTCTTTATTTCTTTAATAAAAAATCGTTTTGATAGTTGCTAAGAAAAAAATAGCACGGGTTTTCTAATTTGTCTTCAAAGATAGGTGTTTTCTTATCTTGCCTCTTTAGATCTCCTCCCCTCACACCTCCACACACCTACCTCACTTGTATTATGGACCTGTGGCAAGTGTTATTATAAAATGATTTTAATAAAATGTTGTATAGGTATAATTTTTTTCTAAGGGCAGGATGCGATCTTAGTTATAATTTTGCAACTAGACCCTTCATATGAGAAATCTGCCGTGGGAAGATAAACTGCAGTAATCGCAACAATGAGTTGTACCTTTTTTTGATCTGAAATAAAAAAAATTCCAGTATGTTTTCTTAATTGTTAGACTAATTGAGTGCTTTCAACAATGGTCCATAAATGGTCAATAAATTGAGCATTTTGCAGTTTTCTGAGCTAACTTTTGAAAATGTAGCTGTAATATGAAATCCTAGTCAGAATGTGTTTAATTTTATTTTATGAATCATTATGGTCATAACTCATACCATTGGGAATAATCTGAAAAACATTTAGAATAATTATTTCAAGTTAAAAAAGAAACGAGAGTCATTTTTTCCATAAAAGTAGTTTATTTTTTAGTTTCCATATACTTTGAAATATCACTATAAAAATATAATAGTTCCAGCTTCACGTCTATTTTATAACATACACAATTAATTCACCTAATTCACGTTTCCATGAAATCCTCTGAAACGCTTCATGAATTGGTGTTAAGCTAAATGCAGGTCTTTGAAGTATAATAATTTAATTTAAAATGTGTGTTGTTGTATTAAAGAATTTTCTACAGCGACAGTATGTATTAGTAGCTACCATAGAACAACACAGTAGCGTTATTTTAAATGGTAGTTCCTTCAAATAGTAGGCATCATTAACTATCTTAAAACAGCATCAACTTATCTTAATCGGTCCGAAAACTGGTGTTGACTAATGTGGGAATGGGCCAATTTTTCCGTTTTCCCCTGCTAATAGCCTCCGATAAACTCATCGCTCTACTAACAACTAAAACAAGTCGTCCCTCGATCACATTACGTGAGTTCAGAAGAGCAAATCGGAATTATTCCAGCAGCAGATGGTGTTTGCCCCCGTAAAAAAATACGAGCGCACGCCGTGAAATGAATCGGGATTCAAACTAAAGAGTGAATCACGAAGTATCGGCAATGCTTGACCGCCGATACCGCCGATCTAAAACCGGATACGATGTGGTTGAGGAGAATTTGCTTATCGTAACGGTCCCAAGATCTGATCTGCATAGCTTGTCGTTAGGCCCACCATTTAACGCCGATGGGTATTGATAGATGACCGATTTGTCACCCATGGCGAGAAGGGAGCTAATAATAAACCAGTTTCTGGCATTTAATTATACGCAATTTACAATCGGATCATCGTTTTATGTTGGAGGTTTATGGGCGAAGAAACGGGCACTTTTCAATGAGTAGCCGGTAAACATGTCTATTAATTGTCTTGCCATTTTGATATGCGTTTGAGCGCTTGATTTATGTTGGTTATGGGAAGGAAGATCCCCAAATTTATGATCTGTGTCGATTTTTTAAAATTATGATACGATAAGAATTTTAGTCTTATTATTATTGTAGTGAATCAATAAGATTTAGATGGGTCTTAAGGTAAATATGCACGCAACTTGTAGCTCATAAGAGCATTAACTCTTGGGTCAAAAATCAGATCCAGGTTGTTTATAAAATTAAGTGTTGTTTATGCTTGAATAACATTAACTGTAATAAAAGCTATGAATAAAACTAGAGTTTCTGCAATAAAAAGGTGGTTTGATAGCATCGTGAAATGTCTAAATTCATAAAAGCACTAAAACTCCAATTGGTAAATGATTATTTGAATATAAAAGGGAAGGTCCGTTTTATGAAAGCAAGCTGATTAGTCCTTCAGGAGGGTGGGTGTGGCTATTTCCACTTCTCTTTTCAATTAGCTCTTTGTATTAAGGTAGCCCTGGTTCTTTTCTACATGTTCCGATTGATGAATTGCTCAATTGCACTCTCTCCCTACTTAGTCACTTATTTCGAATGAGTCGTTTTCGTTTCACCAGAGTAGAAATGTGGAAATAATAAGGGGCAGTATTGGCAATGGTTGAATTTGTTAGAGGTTGCGTGCGATTAAGAGGATTGTAGCTATTTTGAGGATAATTTTTGGAGTTGTTTTTAGAAGCCAGTGAAAAGCTATTTAGTCGCGAATTAATGATGGTTACTGTTTAACTTGTTTTTGCATAATACCCTAAGCTTTTTATCAGTTTATTTTGAATGTGTGCCAATTAAGGTTTAATACACGGCAATGTAAATTTGCATTTCTGTTTGGATACTTGCTATTCACTTCTAATTTATTATTTTTTCTATATTCGGAACTTGACGCACATGTATTTTCTTTATTATTTAACTAGTGTTAACTATTTATGAATTGGAGGCATAATTGCCATTCAGTTTTAATTTTTTTTGAGTTGTCTGAAAAATATTTATACCAAAGCCTAGTTATGCACTTTAAATGGAAAGCAGTTTATTTTCAAATGTTAACTTTTTTTTCGTTTGGATTATTAATAAAGAACGGATATATTTGTATTGCTACATCTCTCCAGCAGTCAAGATCTCTAAAATTAACTTAATATTTAATAAATAAATTATAAGAAAGGGAAATAAAAAATTGTAAAAAAGGATTATGATTAAGGAAAAATTATAATTAAGGGTTGTATAAGAGATTATTAAATTTTTTTTTTAAAAGAAATTTTACTTAGAACAGTTGATCGAGTGTGATTTGAACTAAAATGAGCGACACATAATTGATGGTAGGATTAAAACTGTTATAAAGAGATACGTCAGACACACTTGATTATTAATATATATTAACAATAATATTAGTATGCCTGTTTGAGAAAAATAATCAATAGAAAAATTCTTAAATTAATTTTGTGAGCTTCTGGAAATCTATTTTTGTTAAAAGTCTCTCAATTTTAATTGTAAATGAGTTATCTATAATAACTGAAGCATTTAAATTGTGAAGTATAGATTTTTACGCACCTTGATCAAGCAATTTTTTTAATAAAGACTATTTAGAAACTTTCGAGTAAATGGTGCTAAATTAACAAAATCTATGAAATTTTTAAGTAATTTTTTCCCATCATAAGTCAAATACATATGCACAGGTTCAAACATTTTAAATGCATTCGTATTTCATGACTTTCCAATTTAGCTTTATTGGGAATCAATATCATTCGTTTAACTTGATAAAATCCCCCCATACCGGAAGCATTGTTTCACCATTAAATTTTTTTTACTCAATGTTATTAAAAATATCAATGCATACTTTTTTAAAGTTTCATACATCCTGGATGGAACATCAGTCACTTGCTGAACTAAACGGGGTTAATTGTAAGTACGCCCATAAAGTACCGTTCTCCCCTCTAGCTACTAGGGCTCGAAAGCACAGCTTCCTCTAAAAAATCGCTTCAGATAAAACACGTATTCTCATAAAGAACGATCATTTTAAGTACGGACATTTCCGCTAAATTTGTCGATAACACTTCTTTTAACAATGAGAGATTTTTTCTTTTCGATCTCTCTAAGTTGAGTCGATTCTTTGTGAAATGGTACATTTGGGTCCGACTCGTGGAAGCAAAATGAATTCTCGGTGAAGCATTGAGGAACATACCTCGGAGTTGCTTTTACATGGTTGTAACTGCAAGGCTGGAACATGTCTAAATTGTGAAGGTGTCGCGCAATAGATGGCAGCATCTGTCGTGTATGTGTGTGTTGTGTCTGTCTTTATCGACGAAGATTTATAAGCGGGTATATGACCAAGCACACAAGCTTGAAAAAGTATGTCTACCAACCAGCCAACTATAAGGTTGAATTTGAAAAAAATTGGATTGTATAAAAAAAATAAAGGTTTGAATATAAGAATGATAATGGAGGCTTGCCATGTAATGTAAAATGTATACAATGAGAACTGCTATTTAGTAAGATGCAAAACTTTTAAATTTGGAATTGTCTAAAGAAATTAAACGAGCAATAGAATACGGGCAATGGGGTATGGAACAATAGAATAATGGTAAAAAAGAATAATGGAATAATGGGAAAATGGTATATTAGAACAATTTCATAAAAAAACATTGTAATTATGGGGCAATAAAAATTGAGCAATTAGATAATGTAGCAATGGAATCAACCATATACCGATTAAGGAACCAGTGTTGTAAAGATTCGCATATGGCAAAGTTAGCAAAGTTAGCGTGAGTAGACGTTCTGCATTTCGCAGTATAGTTTATTTTTTATTCAACTATCTAGCTATAAAATTGAATAAGTAGTCTCTATTTTATCTTTTGATAGTTTTTTCAAACAAGAATAACGCAAAAATATTACTTATTAAAAATTTAAAATTATTTCATTGGCGAAAAGTTAATTACTGAAACAAATCTGGTCAGGCTAGGCAAAGCGCCATAGCGTTCAGGTCGTGGATATATCAATTTTTGGATCTTAGTTTTAGTCGATTGCTTCATCTCTCAATTATTTATGTACTCCTTTACTCCAACAATTATGTGATCAATCAATCTTTGAAAAACAGAATCTCTTTACTCCAGAAGTGTTTGTGTCACGCGCCCCATTTTTGAGCATTTTTAAACAGCACTTTTCATAATAACCCTCTTAATCTTTAACCTTTCAGTTCCAGTGATGCCATTTGGCATCATCATGTTTCTGATCATAATTAGAAAAAAAATAATAGGGCTGACATCTATTGGTATTAATAAAATATATTTTTAACAGAAAAAAGTTTCAATAATCGATTTGTGTGCTTTTTGATATCATAAATGGATATAGACGATCAGAAAAAAAAATCTAAAATGTTAATGCCAAATTGTCGTTGAGACTGAAAGGGTTAAAAAAATACTGTAAAAATTCAACGCAACTTATGCATATTCACAACGCATTCTGCTGTATTTGATTGCCCCATTTACAATTATTCAATTCTACAGTACTCATAAGCTGTAGTTTACCCTCTTGTGCACGTGAACACGTTTTGTATTTGGTAGAAAAGAAACACTGACCAATTGAATCGGTGAGTGCAGAAACGTAGTTACAAATTTCAAATTTTTCAGGAGGGAGAAAAAACGTAATAACTCCTCCATTATTTCTGCACTCAACACTCGAAACAAACGTCCTGTATTTACGGAACTACTCAATAGACTAAATAGACTAACGTAGTTTTTGCACCCAACACGCATCTTGCCTTTCTACGCTTATTTTCATTGAAAACGAGTTTTCGGATTTTTTTGACTGAAGTGGTTTCTGCACTCACCAATTCAATTGCAGAATTAAATTGGCTCGTTGGTTGCACATGGGCTTGAAAATTAAAGCACACGTGTAGGCGTGCTGGAATGCTGGCAATGCTGTATTCCGATTAACAATTTTGTACACTGTATTGAGATATTAAAATGTGTTCATTCAAAAGAGCGTTTTGAATAGGGTCAACAAATTATATCAGTTGTTATCATTTAGACGAAATTGTCAATGCCAACTTCGTCAAACCAGCATATCGATATGGCATCTGTTTGATCTCTCTGCGGAAGCTAAATGGTGACATTATGGCTTCTGATAACGAGCCTTATTTTCAGAAATTTAGCTGCAACCCGTTTTGCATATCAAGTAGTCATCATTTACGATCGTTGACGTCTGTTTCCGTACAAATCGTTAATTCGACTGCCGTACAAAGTGGTTGTGTGTTGTGGTAGGGGTATATCATGATAAACTAATGTCAGCGAAGTAATGGCTTAGTAGTTGCGATTTCACTGGGACGACAAATATACGTAAATGAAGATTAATATGTCTTAATTTAGGATCTTAGGTGGAAGGTATTGGTCGATATTGAAATTTATATTGGCTTGCAAATCCGTTTTAGGATAAGATTTAAAATGTAGTGAATGGTCGGAAAAAGTACTTTTATTAAAGTTTTTTTTTTGTAGAAATTTATAAAATATGTTTTGATAATTAATATTTTAATGTTTCAACTAGTTTTAAATACATAATATTAGTATATTGTTATGTTTTACACAAATAAATAACAACCTCATTTAAATATCTGTATATTTACTTCAAAGAGTAAAATGTGTTATTTTTCAGAAGCAATAAACGGTTGTTACGTAAAATAAATATATTTATGATACTCTCGCAAACAATTAAAATATGCACAAAAAATAAATGTTAAAAAATAATACTTATTTTTTAATTGATGTCCTTTTAGAAATATTTTAAATATATTTTTTAAACATGACATTGCTTTGTAAAATAACTCTTCCTTGTTCTTAATGAGTTATAGGAACGACGAAAATCTATCTATGCAGTAATCACCAATAATTTTAAGCTTAAATTGAACCTGCATTTTTGAACTCATTAAAACGGCTAAACATACTTTTTAAAAAATCAAAATATTAAAAGCTTTATTCAATTTTTTTCTAATTTGTAGAGTGTTTTCTAATCAAGAAAACATTAATTACTAAAGAATAGGCAGAAACTTTAAAGTATTTAGAATCTTAGAAAATAATATTCGGAATAAAGGTTTATAAAGACGGGATTGGGGTACCAAAATAAATAATTTTTTCTTACTCTGAGATACCTCATTTAAACTTACGCCTACAAGTTTTGAAATACAACTATAGTTGTATTCCAAAAAATAGCTAGAATTTTCAATATTAAAGAACTGGTGGGGTTTTTTTTCAATTAAGGGGTCACAGGAGTCTTAAAAATGTGCAAAGAAGATACTACATAGCATAGTTTGATCTCTCTTGTAATTTTTTAACTACTCAATAAATGAGTATTATTTTTTTATATGTAATTCTACAAGATTTATTTATTATAAAACAAGTTTTAAAATTTATGAAACTTTAGCCAAAACTAAAATAAATGATATTAAACATGAAGGTACTTGAACACACTGTGATTAGGCTTGCGCGGCAAATTGTGAAGTCAAAATTGAACAAAAGACCAAGAAAATGACTTTATATTGTACAAATATGTACAAACTAGGACTTATACCTAAATTCTCAGCTCAATTTTAATTAGAAATTATTTTAAGAACTTTTTTCTAAAAAAATTAATAAAAATTTAAAAATTTTGATTTTAAATTTTTTTAAAAATAATTTCTAATTAAAATTGAGCTGAGAATTTAGGTATAAGTCTTTGTTTGTACATATTTGTACAATATAAAGTCATTTTCTTATTCATTTTTTCAATTTTGACCTCACAATTTGCCGCGCAAGCCTAATCACAGTGTGTTCAAGTACCTTCATGTTTAATATCATTTATTTTAGTTTTGGCTAAAGTTTCATAAATTTTAAAACTTGTTTTATAATAAATAAATCTTGTAGAATTACATATAAAAAAATTATACTTATACATTCAGTAGTTCAAAAATGACATGAAAGATCAAACTATGTTTTGTAGTACCTTCTTTGCACATTTTTAAGACTCCTGTGACCCCTTAAGCGACCAGCTCAATTCATTTATTAGAAATCTCATTAAACCACGGTCATTCCTTACTACTGATTCAATATGAACTCAAACTATATTTGTCAACTAAATATGTTCACAAATCTCGAAGAGCCGCCCCGGTGGCGCAATCGTTAGGGCTCTAGCCTTTGGAGCTGCTGGGGTTGGGTTCGAATCCTGGTTAGACATGGATGTTTGTGACCCTCAATAAATGTTGTTATTTGTCTATGTGTTATTCATTTCTTTGTATCGGTAAAAATTCTTTCTGTGCCTGTCCCACTTGACGAAAGCTTATAAGCGGTTTTCTGAACAAGCACACAAGCTGGAATATATATGTACCATACCATAGCTCGAAGATTTACGTATCCGAAAACACTTAATCCAATAAAGTTTTCAAAATGCTATTCCTAGTTCTACTTGGTTCCAGTCATAAGATTCCTTTGAAATCATCGTGCAGTGAAGTCCATCGCCAGGAATGTTTATGGTCAAAAAAATTAATGCTTTAGTCACACGTCACTTATGTTTGAAGATCATTGTACCAGAAAAAATAACTAGTTTTTTTAGAAACCCATTAGAATGTGCAAAAGTTTTATGTGTCTGAATATATAATGTTAAATTTAATCGACTTTTTACATTTTAATTGATGAATTTATGAGATATTTTAAATCTATATCTTGTGTTTTCTTTAAAATGAGACCAAATTTTTATCAGTTAAGAAAATGCCGATATTTTTTTGTAAAAGAATATGTTCGTAAAATGTCACACTTCCTCCTATTAATAGCCACTAAAAATTTAAAATAATTATAAAAAAATAAATCCTGAATACTTTTAAATTCAATGTTTAATTGAGAAAATATTTTTGAAAATCTTTTAATTTGTCTTTATTTGAATAAAATCTATTATCTAAGATATGTGTAGTTGTGAGAAATATTAAACCACAATAATGTGTTGTTTACTCAGTTTTACTTTGCCGTTTCTTCATGATCCCAACTCAGCATAAATTGAGGAAAACTACTTTTAGATTTGCTTCTTCGGTAGCTTACAGTTATGAAACGGCACCAGCCTTCTGATTCAATTACCTCCAGAAGCTCATACTACAGAAAAAGATTCTTGGAAGGCCCGTTTTCCTCTTAAGCTCTGTGGAAAGCAATTTTTTTCCGCTCGTATTGATCATATGTCTTCTTTGTAGCTTGATGCTATCTCTCTCTCTTGTATGAGACATCATTTTTTCGTGCTAACGAACTACAGATCGCCATTTTTTGTTGTTGTCATGGCCATCGATCGCAAGCAGTTAGGGGTCGTTTCGTCAGGAGGTCCACTAAGTCTGGCTTCTTTCCGTTTGTGGGCGGAAACTTCAAGTACAGTGGGAAATGAATTTACTCGCGGAGTTGTTAGAAATGTCGAGAAAATTGCTCGGGGAATAGAACAGATGATGAATTATTGCGTGTGAGAATGGAAAAGAAACTTTTATGGATAAAGAGTTGTTTTGCGAACTTTTCCTTGTTTTTGGCTTCATGTCTTATATTTTCGTAGAAATATTAGATTTAATTATTAAAATCGCATAAATGCTTGCTATTCAAAAATACACATAAGAAAAACTGATTTCATGCTTAAACTTTCTCCGTCACTATATAAAACGGTTAAACAGCAACAGGTTGTTTTTTCCCTTAGAAGCTAAAAGATTGTAACCTACTACACTTATCATAGTACTCAACACAGAAAAACTTACATAAAATATTTTTATATATATAAACGAAATTTTTAGTTAAATTTATAAGTTTACATTTTAGTTTACTACAATATTTATAATAGGAGTTTCGTTCTTAAATAGACAATAAAGTATATGGATAAATCAAAATATATTTATTATAAGGCTTTTGTTAAACAAAGTTAATTCTGCAATCTGCAAAAATCCAACTTTCGAAACATCTATTATACAATTCGAAAAAAGTCCCTAAAAATTGCTCCAGACTTGTTATCATTTATAAAATATTTAATTATTCAACAGAATGATAATAGAGGTAGTTTAGCGGATGTGAGATATCAAAAAGTGAGAAAGTGCCTCTCTTTCTAACACCAAACTATTTTGAAAATACGTGATTACTCTTCTAAGTTATTTGATATTTTGTGGTGAATATAATTTTTCATTATAATTACCAAAAATCCTATAATTTATGATTAGATTAAAGATACATGATTTTTTTAAAAAAAAAACTTTTGCTAATAATAAAATTCCTTATTTAGAAAAAAATTTCAACACTACACTCTTATATTAATCTTATAACATGCAAATGTTATTTTTTAACAGTTTATCACTACCAAGAAGGTCAATAGCAAGGGTGTCAAAAATATCATAATCCCAATTTAGATAGGATAAGATCTGATTTCTATTATTTATTCCAAGAAATCCTGTAGCTTATGCCCGTCTTGATAAATTTAAAGCTTTGTTTTTCTAAAGAACACTTATCTTTAATTTATCTTTTAATTTTTTATGCTTACCATAATTTAATAATAGTAATCTTAACCTCTTGACCCTTTTTTAATGAAATTTTGATAACCGATTCTCTTGGGAATATTTAACTGATTCTCTTGTGAAACTGAAATAAACACTGTGTGGGCTGATTGGATTTCTTTATTCCAAGAAGAGATGAGTTAGGCACCGGAAAAGCTACTGACCTTTTTGATAAGGATAATTCTTAGAAATATTCAAACACACAAAAATATTTTTTTGCATCAAATCTTGTAGCATTAACATTCGTAAAATTTTGTAATAGCATTGTGTGGTATATTGTAAAAATAAGTAACACTTTTGCATGTAACGTTACACATATTATGTAGTTAGTTTACTGCCCTTAAATTATGTGAGAAGCGTCCACAAAACACTATAACTCAGTGCATGCAGAGTGCATGCAGAATTTAAAAAAAAAGTGAAACAAAAAGTAATAGGAAAACGATTACGATTTCTATCGAGCCGGCAATGAGTATTTGGAAAAGCTCCAGTCTTATAATTTAGCGTGTCTATATAAAAGAGCGAACTGGAACTGCGCATAAGTGCTATATACTTGTACGAAGTATAAATTCGTTATTTTATTTTGGCTCGCTATTATAATCAAATGAATACCCGGTCAAGTCTTACATTATAACTAATAAATAATTATTGGATAAAAAAATATTTAGGATATTCACCCTTTAATTGAATTAAAACATTTTCAGTGCAATATCTATTTCGAATAACATCTCCACAACACGCATAAAATAGAAACATTTCTAAAAAATCTATTATTTTGAAAGTCGTGTTTAATCATTCATCAGCTCTCAATTGCAGCAGAGCACGCGACGTAAGTTACACTGGACAGATCACAAGCGTACCTTTGTGTCTCATTTCAGTGTAATCTCTGATATTGTTCAAGCTTAGAGAACCGTGGTCACGTAGTTTTGTAAGCTTGGACAATATTGAGCTTATTGTGGAGGAATATTCTTCATGACTCCCCGCAACGCTTCAATAGGTCCTAAATAAGCCATTTACTTAATGACTTCTTAATGCCAAAATTCTACTTGATGTGTTATTATTGTTATGAATCGTTGCTTTTATATTCAATAAACTTGTCAATGATAGTTATTGTCGTATATTACATATTGCCGCTTATATAGTATTTATGGATACTTGTTTCAAAATATACATCTCTCTATCTCTTTCTCCTAATAATTTTTCATATTATAAATCAATGAATAATTGCATGGCTTATCGTGCTAGTTATTTTCTTTAACAGAATATTATTAACTTAATATTTAACTAATTGAATATAACAAATTATATAATAATTTTTGAATGTAATACTGAAATTTTTTTGAATGGAAATATATTTAAAAAATTAATTGTGAAAATTCAAGTTTGCTTTATTTCGCATCAGTAATTGTGTTTGTTATTTTATTAGAAAAAATGTTTGATTTACAATTCATTTAGTGGAAACATGTGCAACTATCCGAATGTGAAAATAGATAACCAAGGCAGAAATGCATTAAAAATTTCAGTATTCCCATTTTATTGTATTTGTAAGAAAACTATAACTTTAAAACTACAATTAAACTTTTAAATTACTTAATTCACAAACTATGTTTTAAACTAGAGAAAATTAAAAGTATTTCAAAACTATTTTTAGTAATAATTAAGCTGAACTGCACGAACTAAGCAATTGGGATATTACTTAAATATTATTACTTTTCTTTTAAGCTAATAGTTTTAACAAGAATTGGTTTGTGTAGCATTTGTCATAATTCTTCAATTTACATATTATCTCTTTTTTAAAACTTTGCTGTGGAATAAGGATATTATATACACTCTTAAAACAAACACTCCCAATTTACCTCAGTCTGAGTGGATTTCACTCCTCCAGACTGGAAAATGCACTTCTCCTTTTGGAGTGGATCCTTTGTGTGTTAAACCTCCGACAGGATCACTCCAAACGAGTGATTTTAACTCAGTCTGAGAAAATATGCATGCCTTTAGGGTGTCGAAAATGCACTTCTCCAACTGAAGTGGATTTCACTCTTTTGTTTTAAGAGTGTAATGCTTGTAATACCAATTAATAGTAATACAAGAACTACACATTTTCCAATTATATATTGAATTTTAATCTTTAAAATTCAACTGGGCTGCCATGCATTTCGTTAAAAATTAATATGGTTCAAAAGTTTAAAAGTTAGAGTCTTAAATGTCAAAGATAGTTTGGAATTTATTCATTTATAAATACATAGTTACATCTAAGTAATTTACAAGTCTTTAGAAATCAAAATTGTTTTAGCTAATCCTGCAAATTAAAAAATGGCGATGAAGCATCTGCTCCACCAACGGCGATGTTTTTCTTATAAGCTAGCTTGAACTAATAGATTTTCTTCCTTTATCTATCATCAACTAAACACAGTGGTGCTTTTAGCATCATTTATTGATCAATAGCACACCTAAACCCGCACTTAATTGACGCCCTCTCCAATATTGCCCAGCCGTTATGATGATCGTTTTATGAATTCGGTTGTTCAGGTCTATTAAGCCAGAAAATGCCCTTAAGCACGATAGGTTCCAATCATGATAACATCAGGGGGATTCGAAGTGACTCAAAACAGTAAATTGATATGCTTAGTATACTTAGAAAGTCGTAATGTTTGGCAACGACAATATACGTGTATGTTATTCTCATCGGTAATCAGGCAATATCGAACTACAAAACAGGAAAGTTGTTGAAAAATAACCTTATAATAATTAGATTGAAATGAGCATACTTTTTGAAAGAAATCTGTTGAAATATATTACGATAGGTTGAGTAGTGAATAATCATAAGAATTTAAAGTCTTATAAACTTAACGCTATAAATAAAAAAAACTAATCTAAACTCCTCGGCGCAACAGCCCATTACTGGGAGAAGGTCTGCCTTACTCATTTCAGCTTTCGTGACCTAGGGCTCTGGGGTGCTAGACATATGTCCCAATAAGGTGATCAGCCACACGCGGAACCCCCAGTGTTTAGTTCCCAAAATGCTTGGTACCCATTTTATTGACCCACCGACCCCCGAGGGATTAAAGTATAATACTATAAATAAGTTTTTTATACAACATTAATAATAAGTGTGTAATGCACTTTCACGTAATATAAACATTTGATTAATTAATAATATGAAACAAATATTCACGTTAAAGTACGATAATAACGTTTGTGATTTTAGGGAATACCGTTTCGGGTTTGGTTTTTTTTTTAAGAACAATATTTTTTTCTGTACTTAAATCAAACAACAAAGACCATATAAACACTTTTGAATCACTATGTATGTATTGTTAATTTAAGAATACTTTGTAAGTATTTTTTATTAAATTTTGTTAGATAAAAAAAATTATTGTTTAAAAAATGTAGGTTTCCATTTGAGTCCGTTGATTCTACTTTGGTCCAAGTATAAAATACTTAAGAAACACGTCTTTTATTATGCTTTTGAAGTGTGTATAATAGAATTAAAATGTTTAAACATAAAAATTACTAATTTTGTAGCTTATTATTTACTTTAAATCACGTCGTAGAATGACATCACCACAGTTCTGCATAAATATCTTCATAAAAAAGGAAACGTGTTTATGATCAAATTAAAACCACAACGTATTAGTAATTAGGAATTCCAAAACAAATACATTTTAGGCTTTATTGATTTTGAATGTTGCACTTTTCTAAGTTATTTTTTGTATTCTTCTATTTTTTTTAAAGTGTTAAGTTATATAAAGAAATCTTTACAACATGGGCTAAAATTACTCTGATTCAATGTTAAAAGTTTCCGGTGATCAATGATTATTCATAGGAAAAATTAATTCAACATAGGTTATAATAAAATGTTCAATATTCATTCTAATAGCTGAAAAAATAATATAGTTATTCTTTAGTTACTTTAAATATTTTTCCACGTGTTTCTGACGAGAAAATAACTTTTTGTAACTAAATGCTTGTAAAGTTATAAACATTTATGTTGCTAACAGTAGAATGATTTTCTTACATAAAATGAAAGCCAATGTTCCCACTTTTCCAAAAATGTAAAGCAAGTTAAAATAGGGTCATTTTATGAAATAGAAATTATAGAACAAATCTTTTTCTTACCCTTGCGCCAAAGTTACCCAATATATGTGCCGTTTTCTTTGTAAAATTTTACTGAACAATTAAAATTCCACCTTTAAATTAAAAAAAAACCTATGCTTATGATGTCTGTCTAAACCTATTAATAACCCTTATTTTCTGTTTATTAAGGAACAAAGTTGTAAATCCGTGGTTTTTCGTAGTCTACTGTAAGTCATTATAATTTTCTTCATGGCATTTATTCGACAGTTTGAAGAAAGAATTTTGTAATACTTTCCTTATCGAAAAGTTGTCCCATCTTCAAACTGAATGTTCAATTAAACATCGCGTGACTAATAGTAGTTTGAATGGTTTGGAAGTGAGGCACTTCTTTTATTAGTTTTAATGGCTATTTTATTACTGTATTTCAGCTACTTTTAACAATTAATAATGATTGGGAAGGTTGGCGTAACTTTTCCCTTGAATAAAACACCATAGCAACTATTAGTTTTAAATATCTTCAAAAATGCTAGATAAAATATTTTTTTTTTCATTACTAGAACTATCTTTGAAGGCTTATATATTTGCATTTCATGAAAGCGTATTGATACAAATTAATTGATATTCAACGTAAAAGCACAGCTTAGTTAATTTCAAACTGGTCTACTTCACTTATAGTGAAGAAACAGTTTTGGAAGAACATTTACTCTCTGCATTTGTTTTATTTTCGTGGACTGTTCTTTAGCAAATTCTTTTTATAACTATTTTGTTAAAAGAATCGCAAGATTAATAAAATGTACTAAATAGTTAGAATTTCTTAAAATAACTGACATTTACAGAAAAAAAGGCTATTTAGAGAGCTTAGGTTTGTCCGGGGCACGTTTTTTACGCATAAGGCACGTTTGAGCAGTGTACTTCTTTCGAAACTAGTTATGATTGGCGCGTCAGCAGTCATGGCACATTGATACTGCTGCTCCCAAACATGCAATCTCAGAAGATTTTGAGTTCGGTTTAGGTTTCTCGGCATAAACTGTTTAATTTTTGTCAAAATGATTAAATTTTGTGCTGAACTAATTGAAATTCTTTGTGAAATAATAATACACACGATAAACAAAACCCTATGTTTTAAGTTTAACTTATAAATGATCTGTAATGAGTACTAAATTATTATTTTTAACAGTTTAGTTATAAATGAAACATTTTATTTGATTAAAGAGTCATAGAACTTTTTCCTTGGTATCACTTAAAAAACACGTAAAACCGCCACACTTGTTGCGTAAACGTGCCTCAAATCTCAACAGACATGGACCAAACCTTCTTTTGTCAAAAAATACTGTAACACCAGAATACATAAATTTCAGCTTAATTAACTATTTTATAAAACCCATAGGCTTTATTAAAAAGATAAAACGTAAAAACTATACAATTCATTGAAAAAACAGCGTAAATGTGCCCTGGGTCTACCTTACTATATGTTTACATTTTTCTAAAAACCGATGCATTGTCAATTTATAAGAAGGTGGCTTTTATGTTAAAACTTAAGATTTTAAAACAAATTTAATAATAAATTTCCATGATGCGAGAATTAAGAATTACCATTACCAATTATCTAAAAATAATAAATCCATAAACTTCATCAATAAAAATAAAAGGTAAACAAATACTATTTATAGGAGAACTCTCAAATAAAGAAAAAAAAACTAAGGTAGATAAAAAAAAACGTAAATAACAATGAAACAAAACGAAAAATAATTAAACTCTAACCAAATCAAAGAAAATACATAATCCTGCTTAGCAAAAAAAATCAAACAGGTATAAAGTCTAGAAAATTTTCTATCCTTAACACTCTCAGGTCTTTACGATCTCCCCCTCTGCTTAATTGCCTCCATAAACGGCCATAATACGGGCAATAGCTGACGTGTCCCCCCGATTGAATTATAACTCCCAATACCTGGCTCGTTATGGCAGTAATGTTGACATAGAGCGATGATCCGATTGAGAAGGCAACCAGCCTAGATAAAGCCCCTTCTGCCACAGTCATTACCTACCGGACGACTCTAGTGGTATCCAACTGACAAACCTACGACTATCAGTCATGCTTTTCTGCTGTACCCTCTGGTCGGGGTGGTTAGACTATCAAATGACTGGCTGGCTAGTCTATGGCTTCGACTAGGGATATTCGTTGTTGCATGCGCATGTTCAAGTAACGAATTTTCTTGTCACTTAGCTTGTTCCGAATTTATCTGGTCCTTAGTGGTTTTAAAATGTTTATGTAGATGGTTTGTGCGTGTGTTTTGGTCATTGTTAGAGTAGGGGAAGTTCGGGGTAAGATGAACAAATTGGAATTGATTTCAGTATTCAGGGACTGTAGAAAATAAAGGAGTATTTCATCAGATCCAGGTCTCCAAAGTTAATAGCTTTTCCGCGAAATGAAAATTTTTGCCGACAAGTTTTCACTGCATAAAGCCCTGAGTACTGTCAATTAAATGCAAACCTTAAAGTGTGCTCACTTAACTATAATGCAAAAGAACGAAAAAAATACTTGTTTAAATATACTGTAACAGATAGATATTGAGATAAAGGGAGTTAAAAAAAAACAATTTTCAATTGTTTACAGTATCCAAACAACTTTTCGTTTTTAAAATTTTACATTATTATAAATTTATTGATAAATGTGTCGATAAATGGACTATTTTAAACTGATAAATATTGCTTGGAATGTGAGTAGTTTTCAGTAATTAATATGGGGCGCTGGTGTCAACACCATAATAACACCGTAAAACTTTATGTTTTTAAACTGGAAACTGCCTATTTTAAACCGTCTGACAAATCTTAAAACCCGAAATAATACTTCAACAGTCACTTTTGAATGAAATGAACCAAACTTTTAGTCAACCTTTGGTAATAATAGGTCAGTAATAGAGATCCCAAAATTAATCGGAGTTTACACAATTGGAGACACACATAGCAGACTGCAAATATGCAAAACACATTTATTCGCTTGAAAAAGGTGCAGATTCGAAAATGACGTTTGCTTAATTTGCAGTTGCCTGACTTATAATTTACTGAACATATAAATTTTTCTGACTTATAGTTACTGACCATATAATTTTTAACAATTTTAATATGGATAGAAAGAAGCATAATGCTTCAAGCTATGCTTTTCAAGCTATCAACCACTAGCGTTGAGTCAGCTAAATGGACGACTGGAAAGGATACGCCTACAGTGACATCAATCGTTAGCTTGCCAAGCTAACCCCAAAAACTAGCTATCCGATTGCTAATTCGTCAAAACTAGAACTATTACTCGTACTGTGACTCCACAGTTACGTCGAACATTGTTTTCTTTCCCACAAACAAATCATCGAATCATTCATTTCAAAATGCATCTACTTCTTCCAAATGGTGTAATTTTGTGGGTACTGTGATTTTCAGGGAAAGCCACGTAATAAATCGATTAAGCTGTAATGATATGACCACACGATAAAAATAAACACGTTAAATTTGGACTACAGGCGGAAGTTTTCATTTTAAAAAACAATTAGACAAAATATAGGTGTTTACGAGCATTTTCCTCATTAAAAACACCGAAGCAAAACTATTTACAACACAAACATGACCACTTAAACGGAAGCAGCCACTTTTACAAACCTGAATTTAATGGATAATACGAAACCTCCTAAATTGGTAATTATAGACACTGTACAACAAATGATCACAATTGCCTCAACTTTTCTATTTATCAGATAACCCACACGCCTATTAAAATGACTTATTATCGGTAAGATCCCCCGTTTAAGATAACTCACACGCCCTCAGGAAAACGAAATTATAGGAAACGTCCCGTTATCTTCACCAGAAACGAGAAGATCATAAACAAAATGGAGTAACCTACAATTAAGGTTACACCACTTTTACTATTTTACAACCATTAAGAGAAACAATAAGTTTTGATGCAAAGTGGCGTATAATTCAAGTTGGTTTACTTCATTCGGCTTCTGAGCTACTCAAATTACACTACTTTCCACAAAGGAAAAAACAGGTAATTGGCAGGTAATCTTCCAACGTTATTTTCCACGAGTTCAAAATACGCGTACAAATATTCGTAGAAATCAGCATCGGCTCTCCGATTCGGGTAGAAATTGAAATCCTTATCTCACTGACACTACCTGAAATCGAGGCAATAATTGAGAAAGGTTGTTAGAATGAAAGTGCCGTGGTTTGAAGATTCAATTGCTCTCGTCTTTATTAAATTCATTACTAAAAGGGCCGAGCTTTTAAACTCTCCTTTTTTCCTCTCCAAGTCGTACGTTTCGGGGATTGTGTACAAATTTAAAATGATTAGTATGCGGTCTATCTGAAACCGGGTGGTATTTTCTTTTGATTGACAAATAATGCAATGAATTAGTTTGAAAGCTTGCGGTTGATATACCTTAAATTAATTTGAAAAATTGAAAGTATTCAAATAATGCATCCCTACAACGGCGATGCTGTTATCATTCAATAATGTCAAATGTTTAGATAAGATTTATATATAATTATAATCAGAGAGTTATGAATAGAAAATTTATTTATAGAATTAAAGAGTTATATATAGAATACTTCTAAAGAATATGAAGTTTATGTTTCCCAATTTAAATTTGAACATGGAATCATGTGTCTCCATTACATGTTGAACATTAAAAAGACCAGTTAAAAACTTTGCCAACTGTTAAGCACAGCACTAAAACTAAAAAAATACAATCGTGATTATTAATAATATTTAATTTGAGCAATTTACAACTCATTAAAATACTATTTAAAGATTTTAACCACGAACTATTTGGGACTTATATATTTTTTTTGTATTTAAATTTTAAATAACCAAGTATTTTTAATAAGACTTAAGCAACAAGAAAAAATAATCTAGATTTGTCTGGCAACATGATTACCTCTAAAGCGGACACACAAATTCTTAATTATAGATTAGTTTAATTTTTTTCTATTTAAGTAATTAGAAAATTTGAGAAGATAGTTAAGAAAACAGGTACTTCTTCAATAAACTATTTTATTCCTATGATCAGCGAAATGTTCTACGCTACTTGTTTGTCATTAGAATTAAAAGTGGTTTAGTCGAATTTATAAAAGTATTTTTTTCACCGGCATCTAATTTTTAAAAAATATATTTATTACAGTTATGAATACTGTTCACACAGACAAAGAAAATGTAGTGATCTAAAATATCCACTAGGCTTTGGTTTAAAAATTAAAAAAGAAAATTAAATCAAATACTGAATTAATACATTTATACTGCATATATATAGTTTGATTTACGAAAAATAATTTTAGCATATAACTTAACTCAAGTTTTTTTTAACATTTAATACATTTATACTGCATATATAGCTTGATACAAGAAAAATAATTTTAGCATATAACTTAACTCCAGTATTTTTTTTAGCCAAAAAAAACTGATTTTATATAAATTCAAAAATTTTCAAAAGTCAAAAAAAAATTCAAAAGTCTGCAAAAAACTTTTTTTTAATTTTTTTTAAATAAAAGATATTTTTACATAACGAAAAACATGTAAGAGATTGCAATGGTCGAGACAATTTACAAGGTTTTTTTTTACATTTAAGCGAAATGCTTTTGTTTAAAAATATACATAGTTAACATAGTTTTTTTTATTAGCACTGCATTTAATTAAATGCATTTTCGACAGGATAGTTAAACAATTATCAATGCACCGATTCTCTACAGATCTTCTGTCAAATTGTGCTTCAACACTTGAAAGGTTCCTTGCCGTATTGTTCAATTCAACACTCATTGCTAAATTTAACCTATTAATTAATCCAGCGTGGTAATTACTTTTACAAGGCAGGATTGTTGTAAATTCTGGCGGCCTAGAATAGTGCTGAATCGAAGATCCAGTTACCGAAACTGTTTAAATTAAATTCTTTAAAGCGTGCCAGGCAAATGTCTGAAACTGAATGATGGCTCACCGTTTGTGCCAATTGACTCTGTGCCGTAAATTGACTTTCGCATGCAGGTCACACGAATCTTTGCTTGTTACGATGTTTGAAATGACAATCTGCGACTTGAAAAAAGATAAAGCTGTTTAATTCAATGCCTTACATTGTTAAAGTTAGCAGCATTCTGTTGCAGTGTTTCGCGTAATAAAAAATAAGAACTTCAAAATGACGTAAATCATTTTCCCTAAAATTAATAATTTATGAAATGCCTTTGAAATTAAAGATCATAGTTTTTGTTTTAAAATTTTATTGTTATAATATTTTTGGCTTCAAAATAAAACTACGATTCTTGTTTAAATTGTTAATTTCCAAAAGGAATCGTATATTTGTAACTATAAAGCCTTATGTAACAGTTCATTACATTTATTTTTATACCCAAATTAAAGTTAAGATTTTCATCATGAACAACTATAACATTATGTTTTTAACTCTTGTTACAGTTGTTTATGATAAAAATCATATAAAAAATTTAATCGCGAGCATACCTAAAGAGTGTGCTTAATACCTTGTTAGAAATGTTTAAAAAAAACTTTTTATGAAATGCCCAAATAAAGTTACAATCACAAATAAAACACCATTTACTTTATCAAACTCAACGATCTTAAACTACCTTATTAACGGCTAACCAATACGCTCTAAATTGGTCAATTTTAAGTAGTTACCTCAAGAATATCAAACTACTTCGAGTCAACAGCAGGACCCATGCGTTTATCGTTGAAGATAATCGTTATTTGGTTCGGAGCAATTCATTTATCTTCTTGACTTAAGTCAAATAAACCAGGATGTCTGCTTTAATAGGCACTAGCTTGTTATACAGTTATTGATAAACTAGATGGGGGTTGTCACATCATTTAAAAAACAAAAAAATACTGGAAAGAATGTTGTTGCGAAATAAAAACTCAATATGCCTAATGGGTGCAGAGGTAATATTAGCCTTTTAGTTTACGTTTTGTTGTCAAATCAGTCATTAATTATAAATCAGGTGTTATTAAATATAAATCGTTAATTTAGTAAAACGCATCAATATTAATTTATTATCACATAATTAATTTTATTGTACAACAAAAATAATATTGACTTAAATAATAAGTTCTAGTTTAGGGTACCTAACTTACTCTGCAAATTTCCAAACATTAACTTAATATGGTGAATAACTCTTAAAAAAATTGGCTTTTGAAACAAAAGACCTATTTTTTTAATTATTATGTATTATTATGTTTCTGTTCTATGAAATTAAATATATCGTAAAAAATATATGATTCTTGGTTTTTCCTAATTTTTATATGAAAACTTTCTAATCAAACGTTTATGATAAAAACACACATATAACATTAAAAAGTATTTATCAACCAAGTTTATGAAGAATAAATGCTATAGTTTTATTAGTTAGCGAATTGTATTCAAAATCGTCTTTGACACTCATTAAAGCAACAAAAAAAAAACGCTGCGCTGATCTTACGCTTTCTTAACGGACAGCATTAAGCAGTTATTCATTCTTCATAATTCATAATCTAATAAGCATGGGTTTTGTTCTTTTTTAGTTCTGTAATTACATCTGTTTATTTTGAATCGGCCTTTGTATGAGTGGCAAAATCAAGCAACCAGAAAGTTCCTCTTTAACAATCCCCAATATTTATTTAAGAAAATTAGCCCATTATATTAATTGATTTTTTAATCTTTTTTCGTTTTTAAATATTATAATGATATATTTTGAATAATGATACATTCTGAATTTATTTCCTATTAAAAACTCTTAAAATGTAATTTAGAAGTCAGCTATTAATAAATGATTCAATTTTTTTCATTATTTTTTTGATATTTTCAATTATTTTATCTAAATGTATCATTTGAGCTGTAGCACAAAAACTTACTTTAACTAAAGAAATAATTTAGATTTCATTAATTTAGAACAAATTTATTTCCTTTTTCCTGAAACGCCAATATATGAATTAATTCTGTGGTTTAAAAGTTCACGATATTTATATTTTTGAAAATAGTTTTTGAATTAATCAAAAAGAGAAAGATCATTATCAATTTTAAAAATTAATTCTTATGCGTTAGATTAAACTTTTTTAAAATCTTATTAAATTAGGACTTATTTAATCTGAAAGTGTTCTTCCTTGTAAATTATAGGCCAAAACATTTAACTTGAAAAATAATTTGCAAAAAAATCGATTAAATATTATATATTATTACATATGCAAATGGAATCAGCGAACTTCGGTTATCGCATTTTATAACAAAGACATTTTTACCAAAATTTAAATTATATTTTTACTAAAATGAAATGCAAACAGTACGCCTGAAAAAAAATTAAATATCCAATTTCATTCAAGCCAAAATAATACATCTCAGCTTTAATCAACAAATAACTTCCTATATATGGTTGCTCACAAAATAATTAACTTTTATAGAAATGCCGAAAATTACAGAATTTCAATAGTACCAACCCCCTCAAATATTTTTACATTTCGAAAAGGCCGAAATATAAATTAAGTAAATATTAAAGGTCGCCTAAAAGCAGTAATTTAATTTTTATAAGCCGGTCTTTTGTAAAATACCAGCAGTTAAATTACACTTGGGTTAAGCAATAATTCGCATTCCGGTTTCCTCGTATTGCGACTTCCTATATGCACTCTACAGATAAAGCATTATGATTTCATTTTTTGGAATCAATTGTCAGTTGATTGCTCGAATTTATATTACCCGCAGTAATGCCTATTAAGGAGTTTCATATGTTTTCTGTTGTTATGCGGGATGGAATATCAAAACAGGTTAATACTCACAATATTTAGGTCGGTCTAAGCTTGTTAGGCCAATTATCTGAAGAAAATGGATTAAACAACCGATGGAATTGAGATGTATTGAGCTTAATTGTTTTTATATATATTTGTCTACACATATAGACGAAAGACATATTGAGTGAAATGCATGTAAATACGTTTGTTATATTACATTAGTTTTCATTCGCCATTTTCTTTGTTTTTGTTCTGCATTGATGGTTATTTAAGATTATTTTATAAATACAGTTCATTGTAATCAGAATTTAAAAAAATGATTAGAACAAGATAAAACGATCCATTAATCAAGATCAAATAGTCGAGCCGTAAATAGTCTCTAAAATATACTAAACAACGTAGTTAACCCCTTAATGAACACCATTAACATGATCGATTGCAGTAATAGCTTTAACTTTACATTTAAAAATTAATTTGTTGTGTTAATTTATTACAAAAACTGTTAGGTACTATGGTCTTCATATTTTGTTTATTTAGAAAAAAATAATCAGAAAGCTCACATTCGCAAGGGAAATTTCCTTGCCAATTAATCAGTTAAGGTAGTTAACAAACATTTTTCTACTCATCGTTTATTTTTGTGTTACTTATAGGAACTTGGTCTACTGGAAATAACTTTAGCTCTAAAATTTAATTTACTTATTAAACACGGAATTTCTTACCAAACACTTTTAAAAGGTTTATTGCATGTTTTAAAGGTCGTTGTATTTCAAGTTGGCAGAGTAGGCGAACTAAAACTTCTGTAAAATGGACGTAACAAAGGCCGCATTTGCACCACCAGCGTAATCACCGTTAGGTTTGCTTTACGAAACTTTCAGGCTCGCACACCACTGACTTTCATATTTAAACATTTCATATATGATTAACTTTCTTTCATTTAAAATGTAATGAACTACATAACATTGAATAACATTTGTAACACAAAAAAGAACCGTAAAACTTGTTTTAAAAAACTGTTGTCAAATAGCAACTAAGATCTTAATTATCTGCTAAAGAAATGTGAAACTTAAAATGGTGGAGGGGGGGGGGGTTAGTTTCTTTTGTAGCCAGCCAAAACAATTTAAATTGTAGACCAATGCAGATTAAACACATTTTTTATTTCCAAAATTCACAGTTCAAACGATCCTACCGTTAGCAAAATAAGTACACCGAATGGTATATCATAAATCTTTTTTGGTCCAAGTTAAGGGGGAGTGTTAAATCTGGACATCCACGCCTCAGGCTATGACCCTCTACGTTTATTATAGGTCTATAGAGTTGATTGATTATGAATAGATAGCACTAAAAATAAGCGGAAAACACATGCTTCTGTAAGCTCAATAAGTTTTTAAGGTGATGTGCGTATGAAGTCTATGTGCTAATAAATGTTGTTAAGTCGATTTATCAGAGTTAACTTAGAGTTTTCTAAAGATAATACACTATATAAAATTAAATATTGTACTGTAGTGACTTATGGTTTATTATTAAAAATTAAATTTATACAAGAGTAATTTTATTTAGTTACTCAATACAGATATGTGTGCTTTACGTAACGTTCCGAGTTAAAAATTCACAAAAATGGATATTTTTAAACAGACGTTTAAAATAAAGATCATTTTAATTTCAATAGTTGGGTTTTTCAGTTTATGGTTTTTGGTTCTTTATGTAATTTAAAAAGAAATTAAAGATGATATTTTTATGCTACAAAATAATAACTTTATAACAAAAAATATTTCATTAAATAGCCTGATAAGTAAGAGCAGTAAAGGTTTATTTTTCACCGTCTAAGGAAAAAATTGGCACACTGTTAAAATGTACGAATGTTTGTAATAGTAAATCTAATAGTTACTGATGTCTGGTAGCTAAATGTACACGATCTCGTATTAGTATAATTTAAGCATTAACGTCTCTATGTTTATAGATCAGGCGACCGATCTTGAAAATAGTAAGTTATTATTTTTTCCATTTTTAACTTACGGTACATAATTTCAGTCAGTCATTACTTAGTTTAGTTCTGTCTTTGATGGAAGTGAATCAGGTATTAATTATACATGATTTTACTATTAGACCAATTAGTATCAGTCATACTATGAAAACTTACTGTGATTTTATTTATACTTTTATTGATAAAAAAAATTGACCTATTATTATGGTATATGGTATCGCCTTACCTTTGTACATTGGGAAAAAGAGAATAAACCATTATAAAATATTTTAATCCTAAAACATGTATTCTAATCGATATAAAACTAAAGAGTGTTTCACGCTTTATGCGAAAAAGTAAATATAAGTATTTGTTTTTGTTCATTGAAAAAAGATAATTAAAAAAACAATTGAGACTTTTATCTAGGAGAACTCAATTTGTAATGCAACATCTCTTATTTGATATCAACAATGTTTAGATTGAAACAAATGTTATTGTAAGTGTTTAAAATAAATCTTACTTAATTTTATCAAATAATTTCGTTTTAAACCTTAGTTATTGGTATTAAATCAGATCTTGTAATTTATAATAACGTTGTGAGTAATGCATGAAACGTTATTATTTCTTAAGTGTAGGAAAAGTAAATAAAATGTTCTTATTTAAAAACAATTAAAAGAAGTTGCGAAAGAGTACCCTAGGGATGCAAAGGATGCAAATTTTATTTATGGTTAAATTTTATTTGGGTGCTTTTGTACAGCCTAAAGCCAATTAAAACTTATTTACTGATGAAGTTATCTGTAGTCATGTGGGCCTTATCGATCATATTGCACAAACATTTCGATTCAAATGACGTGTGATAAAATTATCTTTTTTTATTAACTGGGTAGACTGACCAGTGAGTGAATAGGCCCCAGTGAATGAACATTTGGTAAATATGACTAAAAAAAGGATTGAAAATCATTCCACAAGATGGATTGGCAACACTGACTTCCTCCCATCTAGTAGGAAGCTATCTGACATATTGTTGGTTGTCCTGGTCATTATGTCCTGGTGTTTATTCACTGACAAACGCAGCGCCTTAAACGTTCATTCACTGGTTAGTCTACCCTATTGTTTTTATTAAATAAAACTAAGCGTGGTTGGTTAAATCAGCAAAAATCCAATATTTCAGCTATTCTTGGGGATAGTCTTTATTATTAGAGCAATTATATTGCATTAAAAATAAATGCAGCATAAAAAAAATACCTTACCTTACCATTTCCAGGAATACGACAAAAACACCTTTAAACACAATTTCCAAGAAGTTCTTAAAATTGGTTTCAAATAACCTCGACAAGTTCGAAGAAGCACACGATCAAATAACCCGCAAAGTGCTGCGTAATATAGCACAATCCTATTAGTGCTTCGGGCTATGAGTCAGATAGAAATGTGAAGTATTTTCTTACTAGGGAACCGTGGGGCTCGAATAACAACACGAGCGTTTCCAACACGTGCAGTGAAAATAATCACTGGTTTATTCGCGAATTCTCCACATGAGTTGTAAGATTTTTTTTATCTATTCTTAGTATCTGTCCACTGTTGTATTTTACACACTAAATATTCTATAAAAGGAAATCTTTTGTAATGTCAAAAAGTAAACCCTAATGTTCAATGGTTATAAATATTTTTTACATCGTCATGTAAAAATTATGAATCATGCAGTGTTAACTATTTTATTAATATTTATCTATGTTTATTAATACTTGTTTACAAAATATTAGTAATAAAATTACCTGAAGGAGAGTTCAATTTGTCATCATTCTCACCTGTTTATTTTAACATTTAGCAATGTTTTAAGAAATTTATTAGAAAAATAGTAGTATTTTTATTATTAAATTAGCCAAAGGAGAGTTCAATTAGGTAACGTACCCAGCTGTCTATTTAGAGATTTTATGTAAAGCTTTAACGCACTCAATGTGCGATTCGTAATTTCAAATTCCGGTAGAATGACAAAAGTGAATTTGAATGCAAATCTAGATAAAATCTAAACATGAGTATGAAACGTGCGTAACACATTCGATGGTGTAGGGCAAAAAAAGTCTTTTACTTTTGAAATGAATAACCATATTTTTGCTGAAAATGCTTTATTATCTGTTTATATATTACTTTAACTTTTCTCAGAAGCTTTAGAACTTATTTCATTTAATTTCAAGGAAAAATATAACCTTTTCCAATACCATTCTGTAAAAAGATCCAATTTAGATCACATTCACCACTTAAATGTGAAAATTCTAAAAGACGCTCAGTACTCAAGAATCATTCCTTTAAAAAAAACTTTATCTCGAACTGTTATTTGTCTAATAAAAATGATCGCTTTTCCACCTTAAGATATCTTAAACGTTCACAATTCAACAAGCTCTTATATGTATATTTAAAAGCTCTAGCATTTCCTTATATGTCAAGGCGAAGATAAATTTTAAGTGGTATAAAGAGTCAAACTGTTCCGAGAGATAACATTTTGCTTAGTGCTGTATTAAGTGATTCAGGTGTCTGAAAATGATATATATTTTTTACTTAATCGTTTTTCTATTTTGCTTTTACAAATATTTATTGGGAAAAAAGCTTTTGAGGTTAAGTTTCATTTCGAAAGTGATAAATGCATGAAAAGGATATAATGTAAAAAAATTCGTTCGTGTTAAATGTTTTTATTCGAAATTTAGATTTTATCTATATATAACGACACTATTTCACTACTATTTGTCGCTCAGTTCATAACATTGATAGATTCTTTTAATAGTAATTTTTAATTTAAATAATTGTGACGAGAATTATTTTAAGACAAAAACTAAAATACGAAAATTTCGATGAGAAAAAAATCCAATGTACTTGCATTAAAACTGACGTTATTAATGTATTTTTTAGTTTTAAAACTATTTTGGTTACTAAAGAAAAATGATCAAATTTAGTAAACAGTGCATTTGATATATATTTTTGCGAAAAAAATAAATAATAATAATAATGAGGTACTTTTTTGTATTTCTTAGGTAAAAACTTAAAAAAAAATGTTTATGAAAGCCCCTTCAATTTATAAAATTATTAACAAAAAAATTTTGAATGTGCAGGGCACATTAAAAACATTAGGCAACATAAAAATGTTTTTAAAAAATTACTTCAGAACGAAGTAAACTTTTATAAACGATGCGTCAATCATGGTAGCATACAATATCATATATTATCCTTCCCATATCTATTTCGTATCAATCCAACATTACGATGTCGATAACAGATAGATAAAGTAAAAGTAAAGACTGGTCAAGTCTACTGCGGAAGTCATCCAAAAGTCAAACCCTACGTTTTCTTAAAGGCCAAGCTAGCATTCCAGATATGTACTATTTGAAGAGTCCAGCTTTCCAAGATATTGTTCCCATGAGAGACTATTTGCGGATGTCCTATTCACTAGATCGATGTCCAGGAGCTTAAGGGGGAATGGGCGTGCAGGACCGGGGGTCTCCAAACTCAAGTGTCTCAATGTTAATCCAATGGGAAAATTTGTTTTTCTTTGCCACATTTCTCCGGCTGTATTGAATATTTTTACAAGCGGATTTTTTATGTGATAAATGTAGCTGACTTACAGGTCCCGACAATCCCACTTTTTGAAATTAGTACGAATATTTTTTTTAATATTCAATACATTATTTTACACAAAATATTCGAAGCAATTTCAAAAAGTGGGAAGATAGAGACCTGTAAGTCAGCTACATTTATCACATAAAAAAATCCGCTTGCAAAAATATTCAGTACAGCCGGAGAAATGTGGCAGCGAAAATAGTTTTTCCCATTGGATTAACATTGAGACACTTGAGTTTGGAGACCCCGTTCAAATGCGCCCATTCCCCGTTAAAGATCGAGCTTGGATCCTTTGAAAGATTGGTCGAAGCTTATTATGCTCAGGAGCAGAATGAAGTAATTTGTTCAGTTTATTACACCAATTTGCTTCTCAGCATATTGGATATTTTATAGTTATTTATTTCCAGTTTACTTATGAAAAAATGGTGTAATGCTATTTGTGGGATATTTAATTTGTATTCTTGTATTCTAGGCAGTTCTTTTTGTTACCTTTACATTTTGACCAAAGCTGGATTCTTTCTTAAGTCGTTTACTCCGCGCTTTGCTTCATGTTGCTCTAGATAAACTTGGAGCAGAAAACATTTTCTTCACTACGGGATCCGTTGGTGTTTTCTTTTTTTTTTTTCGTCGTTCGAGGTCCCTATGTGGTTTGAAAAGAAAGATTTAGTCTTAGTTTCTAAGATTACCGTGTTGTTGTCGTTTTACTTATATTATCAAATATTAGATACTGGAAGTAATAGTGTATGTACTATGCTTCAGATAAATGGTTAATTATTGTTTTTAATATTTATTTGATTTTGATTATTACTAATACCATTATTTTAATGCTAATCATATGTGTAATCTTCGGTGTTAGAAGAGATATTTTTCACTAGCAGAATGTATCCCAGATGCAGCAGAAAATGGAATTTTTTTATTAAAAGCATATTATTTTTATTTAACGTTCATAATGAATTCAAGCAAAACTTTTTAAAAAAGATATAAAAATAAAAAGTGTCAAACATCTATTTTTTATTTAAAAAATTAGAAGTAGGTGATTATGTTATCAAGTACTTTTGTAAGAGTATATGCAATATATGCAATTAAATATTAAGTCTCAAAACTATTAAATGAGATACAAAGAAAAAATAATGTTAGGCATCTAATACGGATAAAAAAATCCTGATAAAAATGGGAAGAATAATGATAAGCAAAATTTACTCGCATGTTTTTGCAAGTATGTACAATGGCCGGCTAAGGCAGTTCAGTACCATGCAATTTTCTAAAAAACGATTTTTCGAATTTAGTATTTGTATAAAATACGTTTCAAGAGCTTTCCAACGATGCCCTTTGTATGTCAATCAACATCTTTAACCCAGTTCAATTTTAATTTGGATATAGATCATTTATATTTTTATAATGTAAGTTTTCAAATTTAAATATCATTTCTCTCTTAATGTTGTTTTTCTGGATATTATACCTTTTTCTTAAAAACTATTTCATGTATAGTTCTAAAATTCTTACAGGATAACTGTTTCAAGTTGTTTTGCTTACTGAAATGAGATTTTATCAATATATAATGTAGTTATTTTTTTAATTATTAATTAAGGAAATGTGTTAGGTTTAAAAAAAGGCATTTTTACATCACAAAATTACCCATATTTTTTCCTCCTACAAATTTTGAGAAATGCTCATTCCAGTAAGAAAATCTACCTGATACAGTTATCCTTTAAAAAAGGCCCTCGCCAGATAAGACGGTGAAAAATGCCCCCATTCCAATCGGGCTAATTTTTTTTCTGAAAATACCTCATAGTATGGACAACTTCTCAGCCAAGTTTCAGCTCAAAAATATGACGCATTTTTGAGTAAAAAATTAAAGTTTTTTTTCTTTTTAAATTGATTATTCCCTGAATATATTTGATAAATCCAAAAAACTACTCATGAGTTTTTAGATATCATTGAGTAGTATTCTCAGAAAAATCCGCTCATAAATCTGATCGAGCGATCATTCTTAAAAATGCAATTTTATTTTTCAAAAAAAAATTTCATGCCAAAATCGTTTGGTCACAACTTAGGATTTTGTCTCTACATATTCCTCTATTATCAATCTATAATATATTTTTTTTTCAGATTTTTAAAATTATTGGACGATAGTTTAAAAAAATAATTCTTAAAGCCTGATTTTTTTGCTCTAAAATCCATAGATTTAGAAATAGCATGCCCACCGATTGCGCAATCCCGTACAACGCAATGATGCGTGATGAATCCACATTTCGTCGTTTTCGCAATGCATCACGGGATACTGATTCACAAAAATGGTTTTTCCGAAGAGTTACATACAATTAAAACTGCATTTTTAACTTGCTTCTTTTGTGAATATATACCTCATGCCTTACAGAAATTATCAATGCGCATGCAGTTATAAAATTATGCTAGCGAAACTTGTAAAAAGTTTTAATTAGTTAATATTGAATATATATCTTTTATTAGTCGAATTATCTCATGGTGCCATCTGGTGGCGTATGGCATGCCATGTGCAAGAGCTTGCGAACTGCCTTATGGGATAATGGTTAACAAATGGCTTCACCTTTCCCCCCAGAGGCAGATCTGCTACTTTCCACATCTATGCTAAATTCTTTAGTCCGAAAGAAATTCTCCCAGATTGAATTTCCCCGCCTTTGTTAGGAGTGCCATCTGCCGAGTAAGTAGTGCGAAAAGTCAGGTTTTAAGAATATTTTATTTTTTTTAAACTATCGTCCAATAATTTTAAAAATCTGAAAAAAATATATATTATAGATTGATAATAGAGGAATATGTAGAGACAAAATCCTAAGTTGTGACCAAACGATTTTGGCATGAAATTTTTTTTTGAAAAATAAAAATGCATTTTTAAGAATGATCGCTCGATCAGATTTATGAGCAGATTTTTCTGAGAATACTACTCAATGATATCTAAAAACTCATGAGTAGTTTTTTGGATTTATCAAATATATTCAGGGAATAATCAATTTAAAAAGAAAAAAAACTTTAATTTTTTACTCAAAAATGCATCACATTTTTGAGCTGAAACTTGGCTGAGAAGTTGTCCATACTATGAGGTATTTTCAGAAAAAAAATTAGCCCGATTGGAATGGGGGCATTTTTCACCGTCTTATCTGGCGAGGGCCTTTAGGTCAATACATGAAATAGTTTTTTAAGAAAAAGATACATAAACATGAAAAAACACCATTCTGAGAAAAATGAGATAAGTTGAAAACTTACCTCATGAAAATACTGCTGATTCATATCCAAATTAAAATTTAACGAGGTTCAATTGTCTGAATGACATACAAAGTGCATCGATGGAAAGCTCTTAAAACGTATTTTACACAAATACTAAAATCCAAACATTGATTTCTTGACAATTGCATGGTACTGAATTGCCTCAATGTGAAATTAAGTTTTCATAGAACACTAAGATATAAAGAGAAAATAATGTAATAAATCTAATAAGGAGGAAAGGGAATATTCTTATTAAAACGAAACAAATTTATTTAAAATGTTTGGAAGTATTTAGTACACACATAAATATGTAGTAGGAAGAAATAGTATGGAAAGAGTAATTACATTAATATGTATTTAATTATTATTTTAAACAATGTTTGTTTCTTAATGTAACTCCAACTTTTATATAAGTCCACAATAGAACGGAGGTAAATAAAATGTCTTCGCCCTTTCTCGTTCCTAACTAATCGGTCTGGGGGTAGCAGATAAAAAGCAAGCAAGACAAATGAGCTCGCCTTGTGCCTAAATGCATTAGCAAGGGGAAAAAAACAAGTTATTGAAGACGCTGCGAAGCCTCTGCCAAATCGACTTAACACCTAAACGTGTTTCGTATCTCCCTCGAAGGTAATAGTCCGAAGCCTCCTATTTAAACGAAATTATTGAGTGACAGACACGCCTAAGTTATACGAACACTCACGCGGGGAGTTCCTCAAACAAAATAATAATCATCAAATTATCGTACGTGAGATTCGGAGGGCCAAGTGGGTAATTTAGTTGTCAACTGCGGATTTTTTTTATCGCGCACGTGTCAGAATCCGCGTTGTTTCTTGCAACTCTGCCACTGGAATTCACGACGTCGAATTCATAATATTTAAACGTCCCTATCCTGGTAATCTTATTTACCCGCTTCGACAATACCATTGAAATCGGCGAAGGCTCCGTCACGCAGCGACCGTGAACAATGTTCTAATAACAATCGCGATTCAATTCGAAATGCAATAATAAATTGTTCCCTGCTTTCCAAACACGATCGGTTAATTTGTTTTTTACGGATTTTATACATCGACACCTCTTCCAACAATAAATTCAAGAGATAATTTAAAGCACCCTTCTCCGCTTTCAATTGCGAGCGGGGAGGAAATATTATTAGATTGAGGAATGTACAACTAAATGAGAAATGAGTCTGGGTGAATTGTAGAATGCGTGATGTTTTCTGCAGGCTTAAGATTGCTACAATCGAGGCACTTAGAAAGAGAAGGTAATTTGCTGCGCGTCTTTATTTGCCATTTAGAGTCTTCCTTTGCTTATTCGTAGATGATTTATTCATTACATTGATAGCAGAGCGTGTGTTGGAAATTTCCCCGTTCTTTAAATTAAATGAATTTGAGTGTGCAAACATTTAACATTTTTATAAGTCGAGTATGTGTGTGAGTCTTTGTATGAATTTGAGCTTGACAAGTAGTTAATTTATCAGCAAACGGCTCTCATTTTAAAGACTCCGCAGAGAATTTGCTCGAATAAGATGTCTGATTTTTAAATGAAAAAAGTCTTACTTAAAATTCATAAGATAACTTTAGAAGTCCCAATGATTAAAAATATATTTATATATTCACATTAATTTTAGCGTACAAATGGGCACTTAGTTTATTGCTCTATTTTTAATCTAGAATTTAAGCGCAATTTAATATTCATAGTTTTTTCTTCAAATTTTAAAACATACTATTTTACTTTCAATCAGCTTATTTTGAGGAAGGATTCATTTTGGTCAGTTATGAAAAATTAAATTATATGTTTTCTACAGTTTGTTCTATACTTTTTTGATGCGAGAAAGTAAAATAAACTCTCTTCATAACGTTTACAATGTTTTGCGTTTAAAATTACTCCGTAAACCGGAGGCAGTACCTTCTACCACCTTTTTTGCGGAGTAACATTACATCCATAGTTTTTCAGTGGAGAGAAAAATTGAAGCTCTTTTTTGCAAACTTTTCCCCAGAGCTCGCGTGAAGCAGATTGGTCTCAATGTACTCAGTAGCGTGCAGAGGTGCTATAAAGTAGTGGGGGTTTATTCCAGGCTATTTACCAACGGTCTATCAGTCATTTGCGATGACCCTTCTGGAGTTGTGCTAGTGGTTGAATGACTTGTCACCTCTTCCCTTTTTGCGTGGGAAACGCAACGGGAATCGAAAAGGAAATGGCTTCTATCGATTAAGTCAACCGTTGGGAGGGTTTAATAGCGTTATTTGAATATTAGCCGTGGATGGAGAGGGGGATTTTTCTATTAAGAAACATACACCACAGTGTGGAAAAGTTAAGTATGTGAAGATAAGAGCAATTTTAGTTACACTTGCTGATCTAAAGTTTCATATCGATCGGCTTATGAAATTCTTAAAGCGATTGGGCTATTATAGCCAACATGTCCTATTCACTTGAGAATACAGAAATGCAACATACGCCTACAATGCGAGGTTACATATTTGGAGTCCTTGATTTAACCGTTTTAACAGTAAGAGAAAACTTTTTATTAAAAATATTTCTACGCTGCTTTACTAATTAAAAAGTAATAAATATGGACTGTTTTTTGCAGTTCTTTTCTACCATTGGCATTGCCATGAAAGGAGCTTTACGTTTTTCCGCAATGTGCGATTGTAACTATAATATGTAAGAAAAAACTTTTTTTTTATTTCATTGGGGCTAGCAATTATACTAATAAGCCCTGTAATATTAAACTATCAAATTTCTCACTCAAGTCATTTTCCTCCCTCCCAAAACACACATCAAATAGTAGCAATTCCTGCAGCATAATAATTGCTTCCTAGGTAACTCGAGTTTCAAGATGAAATTTTAAGTGATTCCCCCTTTGCTCCGTTCCTTTCGAGGCCAAACCTGATACCTTTCACGCCAAATAACCAACCCAAAAATAACCGTTTTGTCTCGTCTAAAGTCTTTAAACGAGATATCTTCGCTTGAAATTTGCAAATGGCCGCCCTAATCTGCACTTAACATCTTTAAGATTAAAAAGCGTGATAAGACAAATCTGTAGTTGCCAAATCTAACAGCATTCAACGGTGTTCACATGCCATATGACTGTAGCAAAAAAATACGTATTATTCCGAAATGAGAGACAACTGCAGAGCAGCCAAAAGGGACAACTTTAGTGGAACTAATGGCATTTGGCGCTACCCAAAGCGTTGACATCAAGCAACAGTTGTTGAAATAGATTATCCACAGAAGTTCCGTGATTTACGGTTGCTACTCAGGTTTAATAGCAATTAAGGTTTGTGTTTTAGTACTATCTTCTTTCGATTGTAGAAAGTGGATAAAAAAAACTACAATGCCCTGAATATAATTTAGTTTTATTCTTTAGGGTTGGAATAAATTATAGCAAAAGTAATTGCCTTTGTACAAAGTCTTTCAACACCAGGAAATAATTTCGAAAACTATATTGCCACAAAAAAACTGTCGACAAGAATATAATGCCATTAATTAAAATACAGCAACGAACTTTTCAAATTTAAATCAACTGAAAACCCATTAATCTTAACAATAAAATCGCCTCACTGAATGAATCATCGTTATAGAAACACCCCAAGTTATTGAAAATCATTTCGTATTATACATGCATTTGTATTTTAGCTATACTTTTTTACTGAAAAAAAAGTTTTTCATTTATAAATGTTGGTATTAAATATTAAGCATTCGGTATAAAATTTCGATTTTATAAAGTTTCAAACTTTTTAAATAGTTGAAAACCTATATTTTCCTTTCATTTTTCTTAACCATTATAATGTATATTTTACAATTTCAAATAGTTGGAGTTAGGATAACAATTATTTTAGAAGCACGTCAAAAACCAACTTCGATTTTTTTTAAACTTACGCTTTTGATTTTTCGATGTTTGAAAATAACAATAAAAACATTTATTTTTATGCAAATCACTGAAAAACAAGCAATTAAAAAAATACCTTCATCAAATACCAAACGGAAAATATACTTTTCTTAGTACTATTTTTTACGGTAAACTTTTCAACAATTTTTTTCAAAAATACAAATCTCATCTTGATTAATTATCCCCAACGATTCTTGCAGTAACTGAAACTCCATAATTCATGATTTCCGAAGTAAGTTTTGTCGAAAGAACTGCACGCCTACTTGAGTTTTTGTTGTTGTCTTTCCTGCTATGCACTTGATCGAAAGTGAACAAATAGATAATTCGATCGTACCGAAACTCCGCGAAACGCCGCAATTTGAACTCACTTCAGAGCTTACAAAAGACGAATGACTGAAAGGGACCTTGTAAATATTGAAGTTTTCTATTTACAGTTTCTTTTGCTAAGATTTGATTTTGAGGAAATAGTTGTATTTTATGGTAGAAGTAACTCTCAGTTTAAGAGTGTTTTAAACTTTTTTTAAGGGTAATCCCCTCTACTATTTTCATTATGGTAAGAATTTTTTTTATAGATTTTTGTTCATTTTATAAATATTAGATATTTTATTAAAAACACCAAGCATAATAGCTCTTATTTTGTATTCAAGTAAAAATTTTAAAAATAAATGTTTGTCTTAAAAGCATGACAAATATTTATAAAGTTACGAATATATTTCATATTTGTATAAAATTAATATATAATTAATCAAACAAAACTTTTGTCATTTCGATGCTTTTAAGTTTATCAAGAATATCATATTTTGTGCAAAGTATATTTCCCTAGAAGAATTATATTTGAATACTGGGTACACTAAAAAACAACAGACAAAATTATATAATTGAATTCAATTATAATTATAAAAACACTTAAACAGGAAAGTTAACAGACTTAAACAGAATTAGATTTTATATATAAATGCTGACAACATAACAGCTGCTAATGATAACAAGTAAAAATATATAACGTTAATGATTTTACACAATAACGGGTCGAATATTTATCAATCAGTTCCCCAGATTTTTTATCGAATTGGTTTATCTATATCATTTACAAGATAAAAACTTGTACTTTTTACATTGCATTCGTTTTACACATTTAAACAGATGGAACACATTTAAACAGTGGTTACGAATTAGCACTTCATTTCTATTTTATTACTGTGGGAAAATAACATAAGCGCTTGTAGACCAAATACTTAGTCTACATGTATTTGTTAATTTAATCAATCGCTAGATCCTACCGTTATCCATAGTCTATAGCATTTCTAACTCAAAAAGCCATATTTGTTATTACGTTATTTTCCTGCTTACAAAACATATACAATGTATAATTTTCATACAAAATTTGTTCACCATTAACTATTACAACTATTACACGCAAATTGATCAACCGATTTTACAATAGAGATATCCCTATACATAGTTTCCCAATACTTTTGGACAATCCCCAAAAAGTAACTGCTGCGAGGGGCATCAAAGAGCGTCTCTAATGGTCATTTCGAATCCCATTCACTCATGACGTCAATAAACGAGTCTGTTACTAGAGAAACGAACTTAAAACGTATCAAATTTTAAGCAGCGGAAAACCGCCACCATTGAAGACTATTAAATTGTAATTGTTACAAATAAAATGAAGCGTACAATGGCATTGATACTTTTGTCATGAATGGTGATTGGTATTATCCGCACTTGAGTGGAAGATAGGTTAATGTATAATATCATGAACATAAAACATCGGTCACTTATCAATAAATGCATATTAATAAACACATAACTGCATAAACGACGTAAACGCATACTAATGAATGAATAAGATGTTAAATATCGTTTAACTGTCATCAGTTTGATAAATATTCGATAATTATTTTTAGACAAAAAGGAAATAATGTATTTATTTCCTTAAAAATTAAGTTATTTTTATTACATTTACTTTTGAGCATCTATATAATTAAATTTATTGATATTAAATGTTTTCATTATGAATATTAAAAATGTTGAACTCGAATATATAAAAAATGTAGGGTTTCGGTATATTTGTTTCTATTTAAAATTTTCATTTTAAAGCGTAACTACACTCTTAAAACAAACACTCCCAATTTAACTCAGTCTGAGTGGATTTCACTCCTCCAGACTGGAAAATGCACTTCTCCTTTTGGAGTGAATCCTTTGTGTGTTAAACCTCCGACAGGATCACTCCAAACGAGTGATTTTAACTCAGTCTGAGTAAATATGCATGCCTTTACGGTGTCGAAAATGCACTTCTCCAACTGGAGTGGATTTCACTCTTTTGTTTTAAGAGTGTAGGTTTTAAATGCAATTTGCTATATTTATACAGCTTAAATTCCTACTCAAAAGAAAATAATCCAATTCAACTTAGCATAAACCTTACAACGGACTTTTCATCATATGAATGAACTTGTTTAGCTTTCAAGCGCAAAAACATCACGTCAAAACCGACATAACAGCAGTTAATTATTGAAAACCCCCAAAAAAACCCGTCTCCCAAACGCAGACTTATTAAAATAAACTCTGTGTGTTCAAATTCATTTCTCTGACCCCTCTGTCTCCTTTTTCAAACTGTTTTCACGCCAGACAAGCGCAGACGGCTGAAAAGGATATGAAAAAATAAAAAGATTAGTAAGACCGTTTTCAAAGGCCTCACTGTGTTATCGGAGACCATATAGGAGGACCCCTATGTTTATTTTGGACGAACCACGTGCAATTTTCCGCCTACCCTAGGGGGAGTCGGGATATACGTGTCCTTTTTCGAGAATTGTTTCTGTCTGCTTTTGTTTTGTTGTTTCCGTTTTTAAGAATTTGTTTTGAGGATAGAAATGGTTTTTTTTTTCTTTTTCGTATATAAGAAGAAGAAATGGCGTAGTTTTAAGTTTAAAGACCATAATTCAACAGTTTCCCAAAAAAAATTTTTGGTATTTTTTTTTTAATTTATCAAGAAAACTTTATGTTGCTAGTCATTGATAATATTCATTTCCATAAACAATTGAAGACATTTTCGACGTCTCATTAAATGCAATGAAAGAAAAAATTATATTCGTGGAGCCAATTTTGTTAATTTTAAAAAGTTTAAATTTATACCAATTATCAAACTGTTTCAAGTTCTATTTATCATTATTTTTTTGTCTGCAGGATAATTTCATTATATCAAGTATTACTTGTGTTTGCTTTTAACTAATGGGCCATTTGAATGTTGATACATTTTAAATTACTCGATTTTTAAAATATTCATATTGGAGACAAAATTTACAATTTTTCACAATTATTACGGATCTCGTTATGTCTTTGTGACAATTTCAGCGAAATTTTTAATGAATATATCATATTTAAGTGTTTCACACTTTGTAATTCATTTATTGGGATTACCAAACTAGCAAATAATTAATATTTATTTTTAAATCGAAAACTTTCTAAACAAAATAGTTCCAGAACTGTTGTACAAAATAACTTAATTTATTATATTCTTGAAAATTTATGTTAGTACGTCTTTCATAGGTGCGAAAACCCTGTGCGAACCAAACCGCCGAGAATCTTTATTTTTTTCTGTTTAAATTTTTATATTACTTTTTAAACCAATAGAAACTTGTCAAATCTCTACTTATTTCTTAAAATATATAAAAGTTTTATTTTAAATTAGTAAACACGTCAAATTTTATAATTAGAAATTTTCTCGAGGACCTGTTCCAAATCACCTCAAACGTCGGACCTGATAAGAACAAATGAAATTTAGTGTATTGGTATATTTAAAACCCATACCCTGTCCTCGAACTACTTATCACCCCCCCCCCCCCCCCCCAACCGGATGGCCGGATTCGGTGACAAAGAAAAGAGCAGGATTTTCGATTGCTTGCTCCTGATCAGAAGATATCCTGACGTAGATTGCTGATTTCATTCGGCTAATCATCGTGAGTATTTGGATAGTGACGAAGCGTTTAAGGCGGGGTTGGGCTTTTTCTATTTAGATACTTGAAGGGTCAGATGGATTCCGTTGATAAGGGGAACTATTTGAATGAGTTATTTCTTACACTCTTAAAACAAAAGAGTGACATCCACTCCAGTTGGAGAAGTGCAGTTTCGACACTGGAAAGGAATGAATATTAACTCAAACTGAGTTAAAATCACTCGTTTGGAGTGATCCTGTCGGAGGTTTAACACACAAAGGATCCACTCCAAAAGGAGAAGTGCATTTTACAGACTGGAGGAGTGAAAAATAATCAGACTGAGTTAAAATCTCTCGTTCGTTTTAAGAGTGTAGTATTAATAAAAATACTCGGAAACAAATATTTTTCGCGTTTCAGTGAGGCTACCATTTCAATCGAAGCATCCGTGCTAGTTTTGGTAGCTGTTCTGTGATTTAAAAAAAATTGGTGATTTGTATGACAATTTCATCTCGGCAAAATCTTCGGTTTTTAACAATCTTTCGTGTGTTAATATCCAATATGATAACTTAAATTCAGTACATGCAACTGAACTGGAAAGTGAATCATATTGTCAACTTCCAAAGAGTTATTAAACATCGGTCTTTGAATTTTTTAACATCGGTACATTGGTCGAATAAGGATTTACAATTTTCGAAAAAAGTAACTATAATTTCGTATTTTGACATTATTATACAATAGGCATGCTTGACGTCGGGAATGTCAACAGTTCAAATGGTATTGTTTTCCTTTTTGGTTCCCGGAATTACATTTGTTTTAAACAATACAATATTTGTTCGCATTACTCGACCGAATATTTGTACGAATTTTACTTTCAGTGGAACTAAAGCTTTTTTTTTCAGTTCATGAATCAAGTTAAATCACTGTCCCACAATTTCGGTTCATTTCTCCGCATAAACAAAATATCATGTAAACCGAAATTTCCAACAACATTGACGTATTGGCAATGCTTTGCATACTTTAAATTCAATCGAATTAAAACCAATTAAGTTCAATTAATAGCAAGAATAAAAACAAGTGGCACATAAAAACTCGAGAGAAAATAAGTAGATGATAAAAAAGATATTTTTAAAAGTGAGATCGAAATTATCAATGAAATTGAAGAAGGATAAAACAATTAAAGCAGGATAGTTACATAATCTGAAACGATCTCATTATGCATTAATAAAATCTGAAAAGTAATTTAAAGATGGGAGACAATACTGTGCAAAAAGTAAATTAGAACTTTCCCTTCCTCTTTCTTAATGCACATATAAAGAACCATAAAAAAAACCTCTAATGTAATATGTACTATTACGCAATTCCAAACTGATATTTTTCTCAAAAAAGTCTTTTAAATTTTATTTTCATTTTAATTGAAGTCTGCGTCAACAATGGAATTATTCAATATAAAAATGGAATTTTCTTGCTCATTAAATAAAGGTTAAATTTTCGGTTATTTCAATTTTAAATAAAAGTCTAATGTCTTGCCTGAGTTATTATTCAATATGACGTGTCGCACTCTTCCATGAGACTTGTGCTTTGTCAAGAAATTGGGTGAAGGACGGACAGACAGACCGTAGGACTGAACGATTATAATACCATCCACTCATTACGTTATGACCCTAGTAAGGAAGAAAAAACAAGCACAAGTCAAAGCTAGGAGGTTTAAAAAACACATACACAATTTTTTTATATTTAAATTGCTAAATTACTAAGATTTTTATTTCATTCATCTTCAAATTGAAAATAGAATTTTCTTACTTAGTAAATTTTTTTTTTTTTTTAAAGAATGCGAAAATTAAAATTTGTCTTAATTGTACAAAACTCAATAGTAAAAACAATATTTTGAATAGGTATTAAATTAATAGTGTGAAATTTAAATTGATAGTGAAAATTTATTTAATGGTAAACAGTTCCATTTCTACGCAATAGCGTCACAATGAAATAGCGTATTATGTTTAGCATCATTAAAATTTGAAGTATTCAATATAAATATAATTTGAACGATATTTCATAAATAACTATTTTACTTCTCAAAGTATCGTTTGGATATATTGAAGAATTCGTTACTGTCTTTGTCCAAATTATGTAACTGCACATCCATTTCTGAAAAACATGCGACGACAAAAACGCATTGAAATAATAAGGGACAATGAATGGTTATTTCTGTCTCTTGGTCAATTGGATTCTATTTTTTCTCTTTCCTGAGATAACTTTACGAGCATCTTATCTTTGATTCTTAATATAACAGAACAATAATATGTACGTTTTAGTAATGCAACATAATAGCTTTATAAACATATGTACTTATTTCCGACTGCACGCACACTGTGTAAAAAAAAATTCATTAACGTTTCTAAATATATGGGTCAGTTACGATTCATGCAATTTTTGAAAAACTTTCCGAGTATATTTTAAATCTCTTTCTGTAACATTAAGAAACATTTTAAGCAATTAAAAACGTCTAATATTTAGTATTTTGGATTAGATTTGTTTATTGTTTAAACTATTAACATAAACCTTTTCGTGGCAGTCATATAATTAGCTACCCATGTTTACCAAAAAGGGGGACAAATGCTTCTATTTCACTCAATATCATGAAAGTCGGTTGGATAATGTTTAGATTCAGAGAAAAAGTTTCGACTCTCGAGCCAGACACAATTCTGGTTACGCGTACATAATGTTAACATCAAGTTTATGGGAGGTGAAATGCTGTCAAACAACGGCATTGAGATTTTTCGACAAGTTAAAGAAATAAGACCAGCTGTCAACAACAGATAAGACATTTCTCCCAGCCCTCCAGATACTTTGTCCAATCTCCAATTACTCATAGAAGACCGACACATCATATATCTGGATATACTGAAAGTCATATCTAAACTGCTTGAAATCAGGCGATAGATAATTAAGACGAGATATTTTTTATTATACATGTTTAGTATAAATGGCTTGTTTCAGTATGTTGGTGTTGAAAATTATGCGTGTTTTTGGGTGTTTTTTAGCATTATCCATTATGTTGTAAAAGATTAAAAGCAAGGATATAGTCCAGTAATGAATAATTTCACAAACTTATATAATTTATTACATTAAGAATTTTTAGTAAAATAAAATCCTTAGAAAGAAAAAATAAAACTGCAATATTTGAACATAGCTAATAATGACACAGATACTTTTATTTAATGTGTACAACAGATAATCTATTCAATAACATATAAATAACTCTTAAAATAAGACACGCTTTTAAATGACACTTTCTGATCTCACTCTTACTTAATAAATAATTTTAATTTGTTTGTACAATAAGTACTTTTAAATAAGCCTTCCAAAACATTTTTCATTGTTCTTTGTTCTACAATTAATAACTTCGAAATGATCACTTCTATTTTAACAAAATGTATTATCTGTCTCACTCTTCACTTCTAACTATAGATAAAAACACTTTCAATTGCCCAACTTTATATACGTCAATAGAAGCACACTTATTACCCGACAGTAAATAAGTCTCGACACTTTTTTTACTTTCCTTTAAAAGTAACCCTCGCCTTTAGCCATCGGTCCCGCGTCACACGTTAAATCCCTATAAAGTATGTCACCCACTCAATATATGAGAAGGACCTCACTCCTATCATGCTAGGGTTTTGATAGATTGGTACTAGACCATCTTATCTCCTTAATATAGTTTCTCGACTGCGACGACTTATTGGAAGAGTGGTCTACCTCGTCTTATATTCCTGAAGAGCAATTTTATACTTGATGGAAAATTTTCATAGTCGAAATAAAAATTTTATCATCAAAAAATTGTACTCTGTAGGAAAAATATATCAATAAAATTAAATGGGAGGACAAGAGTTTTATTTTTCAGTTTTTAAGCATATTATTATTTTTTATCATTCTTAAAACATAAAAAGATTAACAAGTAAAAAATATTAATTTTGTAATAGTTCTGCATAATTTTAGTGATTAACAAAAAAGTATTGGTTGAAGTCTAAAATAAAGAATATTTTTAATTTACTTAAAAGACTGCACGCGTCTTTTACGTAGCTTTACAATATTCTTTATTTTCGGAATTAATTGTTTTTTGTTAATAAATAAAATTATGCATAACTATTGCAGGATTGAGTTTATTGCTGGTTGCCTTTTTTTACATGTTTGAATATCGGTAATTACCTTGAGTGTCATCCAGCGAATTTCTCTTCAGCGTCGTCTCAGATTTTGAGTGCCATTCAACTGTTCGTTGAAATACTTGTGATTCGACCAAGTATTTCATGTACTAACATAAAAAAAAGGTGAAAAGTTGTCTTTAAAAAGTTGAGTTAGTTCACTATTAACGTAAGCCTTCACTTTTGGGAAGAAGCAAAAAAATAAAAGATTTGACTTCTCTTTTTTCGCGGCTTATCTTTTTCCAAAGCCCAGCAGGCGCTAGTAGCTACCCGATGCAAGGGCCTTATTTGCTCTACTTTCTGAACCACCTACCTGAAAAATGGTTTCTCGTTCTCAATGGAGTCCCGCACCAGTCTTCAATCGATAGATAGCCGAGTCTGGAAAAGATTTTTTTATATATATAAAAAAGATTTTTTTCATAGTGGAATATTAACCTTGTAACCGTTTCAAACGTAAAATCGCATTTATTCTTTCCAGAAACCAATATTGAATATTGACTACTACAAATAATTAATTTTAATTACAGTTTAAAACTAATTATATTTAAAAAGACATTAAATAAATATGTCAACGTGAGAAAAAAATTTGAAAAATATGAGATTACTAGTTTTTCCTATATATTTTAATATTTATTGTATAGAAACGAATTTAACCACAATTTAATTTTCTTAATGGTACGAGGTGAAAAAAAGTAAATTACTGAATATTATGTAATTGGAAAGTTTGGCCCAATACCCACTGAACCGCTACCCCCCCCCCCCCAAAAAAAAAGATAATTGATTATGTAAGGATATAAGATGTTAAAATTTCTATTTTTCCTCTTAAATGTGCGGCGTTCAATTATGTATGTATCAAAAATAGCAAATATGTGTGAAAATAAGTATTTTTCTCTAAAACAATAGTTATGATTTTTTAACAGAGCATAGCCTACGCCCTTCCCTTCTAGAGGGCGCATTTGCATTCCATTCCATTCCTAACAGAGCATGTTTCATAATACAGATTTCCTTTTGTAAATTTTACGCCAACGGTAATACCATTACCGGAAATAAAGTATTATAAAAATAATTCTTACGACTAATTAAATTTTTTTAAATTACTTTTGACTGTCTTAAATCTGTTTAAAATTTCTTTGTTACCTGATCTTCAAAGATAAACTTTTGAATTCCTTAAGTTAAATACTAAATATTTTTCCCACAACAAAATAAATGTGGATATTTTCCATTAAACTACAATGCAAATTTTGTAAAACAAGTATTGAAATATTGATTAACTTCAAATTAAACAAAAGAAATCAACACATCTCAATTCTTCATAAGACCGACTTCAATTAGAGCGTCTTTTTAAATCCTAAAGCTTGAAAAAAAAAGTTTAACAAAACGAAAATATTTTGAATAAGACCGTTAAATTAATTTCTACGAGAACGACAAGAAACACATTAAAAAAAAACAGACTATTACAGATTATCTCCTTTCAAGCTTAAAAAAAACTTCAATATTATACTCAAATAGAAAAATCTCTCTTAAAAGAAAAATACCAAAAATAACTGGTTTTCAAATCAAGTTTCTAAACGATTTCATAAATGACTATGATTAGGGTATTAATTTTCTCTAATCACCAAGAACGAATATTTAAATATATTTTTTTTTCGGTTTTCTAACAGGGCAATAAAGTATCGTATCCTAAACGTTTCAAATTAAGCTTTCAAAGGGGTCTTTTTTATTTAAAAAGTGAAGAACAGAAACCGACATATACGTGTTTGCTTCAAAATCATATTTTCTAAATAATGTGATCAATAAAAATATCACTTTTTATACAAAATAATATATTTCCGCTTTAAAAGCCATTTGATACATTAGGATTCGATGGAATATGTAAAGAATGACAGTATGGTTTTATAGGGGAGACCGGGGCACAATGGACCTAGGGGCACAATGGACCACCCCCTATTATTTATTTTGTATGTTTTCTAAATTGGTTCGTATTATAAGTAATAGATGACATAACAGTCTTGATCTAGTTATTATGAAAATCCATGTGTATAGCTCACACATTTGCCATTTTTTATTCTTGATGTGTATTAACCAGGTGAAAGTAAAAAAGCTCTCTCCTAGAAATTATCTTCTCATCATTAAAGTAACATTAGTTGGATAAAGTGGCTAAGCATAGTTGAAAGACAATATATTTTTCTTTCTATATAATCTATAAATTAATTTCTGAAATCATAATACATCATATTTTAATTATGCTTTTTGTTCAACTACAATATGGGGCACTATGGACCACAAAATCTGGGGTACAGTGGACCATGGTCCATTGTACCCCATGCAACTTTAGAAATACTTTTAGTTTCAAAATAAAATTAAAAAATATTGATGCAAGTCCTTCCTAATTATTAAAAGTTGAATTTGCTATAATAGTAAAATATTTTAATACAGATTCTAATATTTACTTCTGAAAGTAATAGATTTTCCCCTCGTCTACTGATAGTGCTTGCTTTTGTTTTTTTAAACAAGAAGTAACAAATTATTAGTCAACTGATGTTTTAATTTATATATTATGACTTCAAACAATAAGTGTTTTGAATGAGAAAATGTTTTTTTTTTAATTGAATGTGATACTAGAGTTTATTCAGTAACAAACAAATTTTCTCAGAATTGGTAAAATGCACAAAATTAAAATTTTGTTAGTAAAATTTTCAACCATATTGATTAAGGGAAGACTTAAAAGGTTAAAAAACTAATTTCGCATAAAAACTAAGATTCTTTGATCCACAGTTTTTCCCTACACTTTTGGTGTTGTTTTGTAGTAATAAAAAAGTAATTTTACTTTAAAGTGATCTTATAATTTTGAAGGCAAAATGTAATGCTATTACTATTTTTTTTCCCGATATGCCACACAACAGAATTAAAAAGTCTAGTGAAGGAACAGTGCCAAAAGAAGTGATGGAACAGGCTGTAAAACATCTTATTGATGATAGTCGTTCTATCTGTTTAGTTAGCAAAGAGAAGGGCATTTCAAAAACAGCCCTTTTGAGCTACATAAAAAAGTACAAAACCCCCCATACACCTGCAAGATTTGAGCCTAACCGATCCTTGCACATAAAGAAGATAAACAAAAATTTTCAAAGGGGAGGGAAAAAAAGCAAACAGTAATATATGATAGTTCTCTTACTAAAAGAAGTTTTAATATGCAATTGGATACTTAAAATTCAAATAAAATCCTTATTTTATATGTATGTTAATCTTTAAAAAGTGCAGATAATTTTTTTCAGCAAAAAAATACCATGGTCCATTGTACCCCGTGATGTGGTCCATTGTACCCCGAACCTGGGGTACAATGGACCACTTTCTCACTTGTAATAAAAAAGTGAATTCAGAAAAAAGTAATTGAAATTAAATTTTTTTGGTTATGTATTTTTAAGCCAGGATATTTAAGTAATATGTATACCTTTTTCTAAACAAGTGGGATGAATATTTTTGTAGGGGAGAGAAGGGGAATGGCGCCACCTTAAGGGAAATTGAATTGTCATGCAGAATTATGTTGCAATTAAAGTAAATTGTAATGAGCATAGCATACTACAGTTCATAACCTATCTTGTAGTGATTTTTTAAAATTTAAATTTTTAATAGAAACTGAATAAAATGGTACTTTTCTAAAGCTCGTACAGTGGCGGGATTACCCCGGTACCTGGGGTAATGCCGCCACACCACTGGAGTTATGCCGCCACATCAATAAACAAAGCAAATAACCCATAAATAATGGATAATTACATAATAAAGCAATACATATAGAACTAAGATAGGTTTAATTAACTTTGGAATGGTAAATTGTTCAGCGTACGGCTCTTTTATTAACTTTCTATGTGCAACTAACTATGCAGGTTTTTTTTTTAAAGTTTTGTTGGTTTATTTGACCAGTTCAGTTATTCTTTTTCGGATACGAGTCATCTCTAACGAAAACTAATAGGTTATAGGGCCAATATATGCAATTCCTATTTTACGGATTATGCCTCCATCCTTTTGCATGTGGCGGCATAACCCCAGAGTGATGTGGCGGCATTACCCCAGTAAGACAAATTGGCATAGACGTCTTGTTTAAAGAAAGGTAGTTAGCCTAGCGTCCAAACAAACGACGTGATAAAATAGCCAAATAATTACTCTTTTAAATGATATATAACTTATTTATCAAACTTAGAGATAGCAGTAACTTATCGCTTAATTTCAGAAGGCTCAAGATTAGATGAAAATCACTAAAAACCGTATTTTTTAAATATCTTTACACCAACTCACCGCACGGCCATTAGCGTCTATACTACAAATTACTTTGTTTCCTGCTACAGGTCAGCGCTCACAGCCTCCCTCCCACACACACCGCAGGCGAGATACAAGGGGTGGCGGCATTACCCGAGGTGGCGGGATTCCCCTGCTCTCCCCTACTTATAGCGCAAAAAATGAAAAAGTGGTCCATTGTGCCCCGGTCTCCCCTATATTCATTAAAAAGTGTATGTTATCACAAATAAGAAGTACTAAGGTAAAAATTTAAAGATTCGGCCAATGTCTGTGTATGGATTATTTATGCAAGATAGATCAATTGGATATTCTTAATAAACAAAAATTCTTATGGTTCAAGATTAAAAAGTCAATTTAATAGGTTTTCAGTGTGAGAGCTCTTAAAACTCGAAACTATTGATCTTATATATAAGAAAAATCTAAAAATTACTAAGTATTTAAAAATATAAGTTTTTATACTATGTTTTTGTAATAAAGTTATTTTTATATTCCTGAATATTCAATTGAAACCACCGAAATTTAAAGTATTTATATTTTTTAAAGTTTAAAAGTAAACAAATATAAAAGAAAGCATTTGATTTAAGTTTATTTTTTATGAAATCATCAAAACATTAATTTTGAAAAATGCAATTATTTAGTTACAAATTGATTTTTTCGATAATTTTAGCTGCTTAATTCAAATCCAGTTACGAACTATCCCATCAACTAAACCTCACACTAGAATTGACGATGAAGTACCTTTATCTCATTAAAACGTCCTTTCCACTAAACATTTGACATCTGTACAGAATTTGCGTCCATCCAAATATCGACATTTTTGCGACCACCCTCCCTCCACTGGAAACTATTCAGTTTAATTTCGAACGCAGGCGGTCGCTGTCAAATTATTAAAGTTTATATTAATCGGAAGTGAGCTTCTGCAATTAAATTGAGCCCTCCATGAATAGCAGCCGTAGTCTCGATTAGGCAGAGTGCCATTAGCGTGTGTTGCGCAGCTCATTAAGTCTGCATTTAACATGATGAAGACAGAATATTACAATCGACATTTATCCAGCACTTATCATCCGTTTAGTGATCACTGCTTTCCCAAGAGAAATATGTCAAACATTCAATGATATACTTCGGCTGAATCATTAACGTGTATTTCCGAGTCCGACGAGTCAATGGCTACCCTCGTTTAATAACATTGACAGCAAGCTCCCGCTTCATTGCAAATTAAAGCCTCAAAATATAATAACGACGGGGAGCGTATTATAAGTGCGGTAACGATGATTGTTGTTGAGTTGTTGTTGTAGTAGTAGGGTTGTTAAAGTTTTAATTTTGGCGACTTGGCAGTTGGAAGAGTATCTTTTTGGATTCGATAATTTATAACATTAGTAATTTTCATGTAAGAAAATAGTAATAGAGAAATGAAAAATTATCCGGAGTTAGCATTTCAATTTTGAAATGTTACATGAAACACAATATGTAATAACTTTTTTACATTTGTATGTATTCGAAAAGAGTATTTTTCATAAGTATTGAGTTATTGTTATTAAATCTTATTAATTACATACCTGTTAAAAGTTTATAAATTTTTATCTTAAATATATATGTTTTCTTTTGTACTCAAATTTTAGAAGATGTGTAAGGATATTAAGCCACTTTGCAGCTGAACTATTGAACATTATTTCATTAATTATAATTTTGTAATATAAGTAATAAAGTCCAGTAAATAAGGCAAATTCCAAAAAATAAAAATAAAGTAATCCAGTAAATAAAGCAAATTCCTTCTTTGTTTTTTAACAATTTGAAAGTCTTTTGAGTATCATATAGGGAAAAGAGTGTAAAAAATTCAAATAACTAAAATTTATAAGTAATTAACTTAGATAAAATTTTATTCAGAAAAGTTGCAAATGTGTTTTTCTAACCGTTTTTGCTCCATTGTTGAATGTATTTGTCAACAATAGGAAATTTACTTTTAAGCAAATTTCTGCATATTATTCTGCAAATTAATTAATAAAAATGCAATGTATAAATTGTTATATGGGCAAAAGTTATTTTATATGGCAACCATAAATCAAAATTCTTCCATTTAAACCACGTTTGTCTAAAAATATATAATTCGAATTTTTCAAATACTCTAAGGAACACATGCCTTCTTTAAATTCCAACAATAAAAATAGTTCAATTTTTATTTGGCATCGAAAAAAATGGAACTGCTTTCACTTTTAAAAATAGTTGAAGCTATTTTACGTTTACTGCATGGAATTTATGTATGAAACTCAAAAGCTTTATACTGAACGGCTTATGTCTCCCGAATTACAATTTTCTGTAAGAGTACAAAGAGACTATCACAAATATCTAAAACAGATTCTATATTTGCTTACGAGGCCCACGCATGAGAACACAAGAGAATTTCTTTGAATCCGCATGGATTAGAATGAAAGGGTGACGATGAAATGATTGGTGCCCAGCTGCAGCTGACAAATCCATTCAAATGTTCGGACTAAATATTAAAATTCTTCCCGGACTATGCGCATATCTTAAAATGACCACTGTCCATCCGGCCTAGGCGATCTCCATAAGACAGTGGCCCTAATATTGGATTGCGAGAATGTCCGAAAAGTGGTTTTTTATAAGACGGCAAAGAAAGCCATTCCGACAGCTTGCCAATGGAACCAGAAGGGTTGGAAAGGCAATTCGATATTCCAAGTGGAAGAAGAATGCAAAAGAGCACAAGTGAAGAAAATATAATACATTCAAAATAAGACTCCAGTGAGGAATAAAATATCTCCCTAAAATAGCGCGAGCTATAACCGAGATATCACGCTACACGCAGCTGTTTTCCAATCCCGTCTACTCTACCAGCATATATTGTCGATCGAACCTGATATTGCATACATGTTTTATCATGCCCTCTTAGAAAATCTAAACTTTTTTCATCTCTCTCTTGCTGGTATATATTTCAGATCAAACTTTATATTACATACATGTTTTACCACGTCCTGGAAAGTCAGTTGTTGGGAAAGCGGCAGATCTTGACGTCTTTTAGCCGGCTGGTTGGTTTCCACTTGCATTCCTCTTGTCTCGACATCAATCCGAACGATGTATTATTCGTTTCTTACACTCGCACGAGCAGGACGAGATTGTATCTTCCCCCACTTATTCCAGAAGCAGATGGATTCGAACCCGACTACTTATTTCCCCGGGTTCCCCTCGAGTACTGCGAAAAATAACATGGAAGGGAAAGGCAAATTCGGTTTTGGTGATAGGCAGACAAGTGTTTGGTACTTCGAATTGCAAATGCATCTTTAACGGGAGAAATTCCGCGTTTGTCTCTTGGCGGAGTCTCCGGATATTTCGGGAGCAGGTTTATTCCCTGCGATTACTTTGAGATGATTTAAATGAGTGCGTTGAGAATTTACTTTGCGAAATAGACTTACTTAACTTGATTACTAGGCACTACATCGAATCTTTCTAAATTTGCCACTCAAACAGATATTAATGGGTTTTAAAGTTTAGCCAGTTGACATTAGTGGATATGTTAAATTCTATAAATATGTCTGCTATGCTAATGAGCACAGAAATATTAATTCAATAACTTGTATATAGGAACTTTAAATGTGTATGCATGTAATATATTTAATATGATGGTATGTGTATGATAATTTAATATAATTACTAGTTCTCAGTAAATAACTTGAGGAATTAAGGTGTGAGGCAATTAAGTTAAATTTACCGAAATACGATGCAAACAATGTTGCAAGTTGCTAAAAGAGGTATCAGGTACACAATATGTTGGTCCAATTTATTATTTAATATTTACCATTACCGTTGTTGTAAGTTGAACTTTTCCTTGTTAATGATTCATCAAACGTTGTATGTGTCTTTGTAGCGGCATTGTATTTTTTTTCATAATTTAACGTTTAAGATGTAGTATAGAGTCCAATACACACTGTGAAAAAAATTCTGTAACCATTACAATTTTTTTTTTGTAAAAAACTTTTCCTAAAAAATTTCTAGTAAATAATTACTAAAAATAGTCCTGTAAAACACATAATATATTTTTGTTAACATTACATGTTTATATCATGTAGATTTACAGGACTATTTTATGCATCTCACACAAGTAATGTTTCTGTAACTATACAAGACAATTTTATGGATACTGCATTTTCCGTGCAATTGTAAAGAAAAAAACAAAATGTCTGCTTTCCCGGTGTGGTATCAAACCCCGGTCTCCCGCGTGGCAGACAGAGGTACTAACCACTACACTACCGAGGAATAGCAGACTGCCGAAACCCGGGATCGAACCAGGAACCTTTAGATGTCCGATCGAACGCTCTCCCAACTGTACCATGTCGGAACACAGATAGTCAGGAAATGAGAAGTGAAATTCATTTGAAACAATCAACTAAGTTATAAATTTAAAATAGAGATTGGTCTTGATTCACGATCGAGGTCAGACTTTAGTTCGTGTAGCTCTAGTGCGACGATAATTCAAACCTAACCTAACCAAACTTTAGTGGTGATGCGAGCCACATTTCATGTAGAAGAACATGATTGGCTAAAACAAATTGCAAATACTAGAAACAATTTTGTAACTGCAGAAATGAAGATTTCTGTTCGGAATTACAAAAACTTATTTTGTAAAATTGGTTATTTTTGTAACATTACTAAAAAAATTTCTGTATGTTTACAGAATTTTTTTCTCAGTGCATTACATGAAGGATCTAGTTGCAAAGTTTACCTTCTCCAAAGTATAACTAAGATATAGGGTACGTGCCGTTCATTGGCGACTTTTGAAGGTTGTTAATTTCATTGGAAGAAGTCGTCAATATCTTAGTTATACTTTGAAGAATGTGAATTTCGCAACTACACCCTTCATCTATCGCACTCTAATCGGAAAAATGATGGATGTGCCAAAATATTCTTCAGAAGAATCATTTAAAGTTATTCTTTTTTATATATATATTTGTTTAAATGGTCGAATTTCTTATTATAAACAAAAGATCGTTTAAAAAATTACACAAACCTACGTGCTGATGAAATTATATATAGTATAGCTATTGTAACTGAAAAACCCAATGCTCTCGAGTACATCTCTTTTCACTTTAGCGCTTACAGAGAGAAAATATTTAACGCTTTATTCAACTGATCTCTAACTATAGAAATTCTTTAAAATAATTAATAGTAGTGGGTGTAGCTTAACCAGAGTAACGGGTGTTGAGTTCAATGCACAGGTAATATGAGCTCAGCCCCTGCGATGTCAAGCGATCTCGAATTATGGCGACGCAAGTGACAATAAGGAAATAAGTGTCAACCGATGGCAAATGCTCCGTCTGATCCCCAGTCAACAGCCGAAACGACAAATGCAGCGATTGGGTTTTTGATTGAGGTCCAAAAGCAATTGTAGTCGAGAAATGCAATTGCAGAGACTCCGCAAATATTTCAATCGTGTTCAGTCAGTTATTTTTTATTCATTCAATTCGAAAAGATATCGGAAATAAAATGGAACGACCTCTTTTGAGGTACATCGATAAAGGGGACTTCATGTTTTTTGGGTGGGAAATATTTATTTGGAATGGTATTTGTCGAACGAGGTTACGAGTAAACCTGGCCAATTGAGTTGGAAATTTTGATTTTCTGGTGGTTTACTACAAATTTTGAAGATAAACGTTTGGTGATATTTGGTTTATTTATTGCTATAAAATAAAATCAAAATATTTTGTATTGCTATCGAAATATAAAGGCTATGAAAAGTAATATTTTATTCAGTTACCTCTTGCAGATAAAGAATGCTTACATAAGGAAGCATTTCAGAATTCTAAAATGCTAATTACTCATAAATTTTTTCAAAAATATAAATTTTAAATATGAACACGAAATCTTCTTATTTTATTGGTATTAATTAAAGAGAAATAAAAAAAAAGGAAAGTATATTGCAATAAAAAAATGATCTGTGATATTTATATTTTTGGCAAGTAATTTAGTTTTCCTTAAAAAGCAAAAGGATACCGTATATAATCTGAATTTATATGATTTCTTAAAATAAGATTATTACGCTGTAACAACCGTTGGGATCTTAAACTTCATTAAAACATTTTATTCATTATACAAGGAAGTTCTTGAAGGGATAATTCATAAACACAATATCTACTAACAAAAATAATTTTTTTTATTTTAATTTTTTTTTTCTGAACAAGTATATCTCAAAATATTTCTAAGAAAATTAATGAAGATTAAAAATTAATGTAAACATCTTTAAGGAATACATATTTTTTGACAACAATTTCTAGAACCTTTTTGTACACGAATCTTACTATTTACATTTCTGAATTTTTCTCAAAGATGCATATAATACTACAACACTTAAATTTTTATATAATCTTTACAGATAATTCTATTTAACTTCATGAAAAAAATTCTTCAATAAAACTGCGTCTACATCTTTCTGATCACTTTTTATATTTTTTATGTTAGCCTTTTTCGAACCCTTTGTTCTAAATTCAAGAATTCGTCCGTTCAATTTTTGAAAATCTCTCTTGTAAAAGACAATCTACCTTGCACAATACCAATCAATTTAAGTAACTCATTTATTTATATTTACAGGTAAATCCCACAGTCCCACAGCTACCAAACCCACCAAAAGGAAGAAAGACCCCAAACCCAGCCCTCAACCAGACGGCAACAACAACAAAAGTCCGACCATCAGTCCTGTGCCGGACGGTGGGCCGTTGAGCAACATCAGCTTACCTGGAAGCTCCAACGGCAACAGCAACTGTTCCAGCACCCTCAATTCCGCCCTTGGTGACAAGGGTTGCATCAGCGACACTGAAAGTGGGGACAAGAACAAGAGGAAGAAGGCCAGGACGACGTTTACTGGAAGACAGATTTTCGAACTGGAAAAGCAATTCGAGGTGAAGAAGTATCTGTCTTCCAGCGAGAGATCCGACATGGCCAAGCTTCTCAATGTCACAGAAACACAAGTAAGGTTCAGTTTCTGCTAACATATAATAGGGTAGACTAACCAGTGAATGAACGTTTAAGGCGTCACGTTCGCCAGTGAATGAACACCAGGATATAATGACCAGGACAACCAACCATTGTCAGATAGCTTCCTGTCATGTAGTAGGCTACCTCTCATGTACTGACTTCCTCTCATGTAGTAGGCTACATGAGAGGAAGTCAGTGTTGCCAATCCATTTAGTGGAATGATTTTAAATCCTTATTTTTTTATACTATTTACCAAATGTTCATTCACTGGGGCCTATTCACTCACTGGTCAGTCTACCCTACACTGTTAAAAATTTTGGCGCAAGATTGCACCGGAATCCTGGAATTTTCTAGCTGCCACCATTATTTGAAACATAGATTCACCACTTTTGCGGTGTATCAATGTTAAATTTTTACCCCAAAACTGTTGAATTCGCTCTCCAAATAGTGGTGGCAGCTAAAACGTTCTATTATATTATATTACGTTTTTTTTTATTTTATACAATTCAATAATTTATTAATTGCCATATTATTTCATTTTCCGGGCTTTGATTTCCAAAAACAAAATAAAATGCAAAAGAATTATATGAACCTAATAAGTTTTCCAAAATGTAATGAACACACAAAATCTAAACTCGAAAACTCTTCTCCTGACAGTAAGCCACTTTTATTTAATACATTTCCAAAAATAAATATTGGCATTAATTTTTAAACAAGATAAAAAAAAACCTCAGTTCCTAAAATAGTTGTAAACCTTTTAAATACGGTGTGTCACTAAAAGAGCTATTATGGTGATAGGAAATATTTTCTTGCTGATCACGAGCTTACTTTCTCTGCCAAGCAATGACAATTGCCGAGAAAAGCCAATTAGACTCAGATTTATTTTCACGAGAGGGGCCACTCACAAAGTGCAACATGAAAATCAATGCTACATCATTTCTTTTTAGATTCAACGAGCCTAATATTCAATCGCTTTTAGCTAGAGATATAGTTTCATAAAGCTCGTGTTCTAGTATAAGAAATTAAAAATTTTAGTTATTAAATTTTTTAATGAAAAGATATATATTTATGACTTTTTTTTTAGAAAAAACAGAAAAATATCTATTTTCAGATTGTTTTTGTTTTTTTTTTTGCATATAAGCTTGTAGCTTGCATTTTATTCTAAGTGTTTACGAATCTAAGAGAAAATTCGATATTTGATAATTTTGTTTTTGATATTAAAACATCACAAATATTCGAATGGAATCATTGAATCCTTTGTTTACATTACTATTTGTTGATGTGTTAAACAATAAAAAAGATGGAAAATATTTTTTAAGACAGATTAAGGCGGAAAATGTATTAAAGACGAATTAAGACGGTTCATGAATATAAAACGTTTTATTAACCAATCCAAGTTTTTAATATAACTATATACAAGTAAAAATTTAATTTTGAATTAAGGGGTTAATTTAGTTTTGTACAAAAGTTGTAAAATAAGTTAACCTTCCATTTATGATACTATTTTTATATATATTTACATAAATACTTTAATCAAATAAATTGTGTATTCTAATAACATAGTATATTTAACTTTAAAGTCATGATCATTTATGTTACATCACTTACTTTAAAATATGTTTCTTGCAAAGTTTTTATACGAAGCTATTTCAAAGATTTAATATACCCAGATTAAGACTGACTTCGATATCATATACTTTTCAAAACAAATTTGAAAAAAAGTTCATGAAATTTTGAAAAAAAAAATCTATTTCAGTTTTTGCGTACCTACTTCTCAATGTAAATATATTTTGTTTAATTTGTGAGACATAAATACTGAAATTCTATCCACATGTCAATCACATAAGGAAATATAATAACATATCTATGGCCATGATACCTCCGTTTCTCTGCTAGATTAAAATATACATCTCATTTCTGTACAAATATTTTTCGAACGAATGAAAGGTTATAAAACATGTGAGTTTTTATTCGTTGATATATTAAACTTTAATACAGGTCAAATCTTGAAGACGCTTAAAATTTTGGAAAAATGAAACATATCAAAATAGGATTGATCTAAAAAAAATATATAAACGTCATCTCGAGTGATGTATTTAATTAGTCTAGAGCCTGTGTTGATTGTCATTGAGATAGAATTTTTTCTGTTAATAAAGAGCTCTCTTTTATTGCATACAGACACATTTCAAAAAGATTAAAGAAAGTTTTCGAGAGCAAAGAACAAGGAAGCGATATTAAAATGACGTCCTGGACTTTCTTCCGTTTAGAAAAAATCGGAAACATTCTCTTCCTGAACGTCAAACAAAATAGTGCGGAAGTGTTGAAGAAATACATCATGCTCTTTCGCAACTGCTCTTTTAAATGAAAGAAAAACTAGTTGTTTTCGAACCTGAGCCCTTTTTCTTTTTAAAAAATTGTTATATCGAATAGTTATAAATGCATGTTTCCTCTCTACAATGTCATTTTGTTATAATAATAAGCTTTTTATATTAAGACAACTATTTTTTGTATAAAGTTTTGCTATGTGAGGTTTCAAAAAAGCATTTCTTTGGGGAATTTAAATTGAACACAAAAAATGCTTCCTGAAAAACTATTCCTAATTGCTAATTTAAATTAAAAATCGTGCAATATTATTTGCAAAGTTCTTCCTCAACTTTTATCATTAAACCAATCAAAAAAATATATCTTCTAAAAAGGTTTGCAAAATAATTGAAGAGAAATCATTAATTTTTTTTGAAAATCAACACAAGCTGAAAATAACTGCTATGCTAATGAGAACTAAATATCTGATTCCAACAAAGTGAAACTGTCAAGAAGCCTAACTGGTGCTAAACCCCTTCTAAATGGACAAAAAAATCCTAAAAGTGTTTGAGACTTTTTATATCAGCATCTAAGACATCCGTTATAAGGACATGCTTTGGCGGAGATGTTTTATTTTAATCGGCCTAATTCCTTTGAAACTTTATGACTCTTTTGGAGTTTTAGTTTTCGACACTTATCAGTTTGTTAGATAGAAAACTAATTGCTACGAGCTTTAAGCTTATTTGTTTCAAAACAATGTCTCATTTATGAATAACTTCAACGTTTTTTCTTTGAATATTTTTTGCATCGATTAAAAAATGACATCAATTAAAATGTTGATTTCTTTTTCAAAAGTTTGTATGACATACATGTAACAAACATATTTATGCTTCTGCATAAATACATTTTAAAGGAAAGTTTAACGATTTATTTTCTATACATTAAACAAAATATTTTGACTAAGATAAAAGAAAACTTTTTTAACCATTCTATGATTTCGTACTTTTAAAAAGTTTATTCTGGTAATACCGACGATTAGTTCTTATATTTGTTTTTTTTTTCTTTATTTTCAATAGGCATTTAAGGCCCTTTTGCATTGCATGACATAAGTAATTTTATCCAAACATATGGTTTAAAATTACTTAATCTTGAATAAGTTCAGATTCTATAATATCATGCAATATTTCCTGTGCTTTTAACTAAAGAAATTTATCAAGTATTACCATTGAAAACTGAAATTTTATCCAATATTGAAATTATTTCAAATGATGAAATTGTTTAATCCCTTTTCAATGACGATATTTTTCATGTTTTTTACGGAATGATGAACAGTTCAAGCTTTCCTTAATTATTCAAATCTCACCTGCTGCTTTAATAAATGACTTTAATTAAATCGAATTTTTAATAAGGAGATTTAACCCTTTCAGTCCCAGTGATGCCATTTGGCACCATCCTGTTTTGGACCATAATTTTAAAAAATAATAAGGTTGACATCTATTGGGATTAATAAAAAATATTCTAATAGAAAAAGTTTGAAAAATCGAATGATGCGCTTTTTGATATCATAAATGGCTATAGACGATCAAAAAAATATATGAAATAATGATACCAAATTGTCATTGGGACTGAAAGGGTTAACTAACACGCAACAGGCCAATTTTTATTTTCTCTCAACAATCGACATCTACAAACGCGAATCTCTCTTAAAATTTATCCGAAAGGAAAGTCACAAACGCAATAAAAAAAAGACATCGAGCCCAATCTATGTGCCACAGTGACAGCGACTTCTACAAAATAGAAAAAGGTCTCGTTGACGCTTTGACATCCGGGCACCCAGCCCTTCCAGATAACCTGAAGCAATTGGATCAACTTACCTCTCTCTATAAGAACTCTCTGAGGCTTAGACGCCCACAATTATTTCAAATGATGAAATTGTTTAATGAATATTTAACCCTTTCAGTCCCAAAAATTTACTACACTACAGAAACATCTGATATTCACAAAATAAGCTTATTTTAGGTCAAATATACGAATTCCATAAGAAAAAAAGTCCATTTAAATTTTTTATATGGTTTTTAAAACAATGCCAAAATTCTTTAACTGTGGAAAACAACAAAATAAAAATATATATATTACCTAAAAACACTTCGAGTTATATATTTTAAGGTACCTGACCATATTATTAAAAAAAATTAGTAATTATTTTAACCAAAATAGTTTAAATTGTGTTTTAAATATGTGGAACTGAAGTGAACTTATAAAAAATCAAGAGAAACGCTTGTTGACTATTTTCTAAATAAAAAAAATAGTAGTTCTGAGTTCTATTGAGATTAAAGTAAAATTTTGTCTGATAGAACAAAATGTGAAGAATCGAATGATGTGAGTTTGGATGTGTAAGCGGGACATAAACATTTAGAAAAAAATATTGAAAGTGATGATGCCAAATGGCATCACTGGGACTGAAAGGGTTAATAACGAAAATATTCGTGTTTTTTGTGAAATGATGAACGGTTCCAGCTTTCCTGAATCATTCAAATTTCACCTGATGCTTCAATAAATGACTTTAATTAAATCGATTTTTTAATAATCAGATTTAACCAGCACTCAACAGGCCAATTTTTATTTTCTTTCAACAATCGACATCTACAACAAGCATCGAGGAAACGCGAATCTCTCTTAAAATTTATCCGAAAGGAAAGTCACAAAAAAGACATCGAGCCCAATCTATGTGCCACAGTGACAGCGACTTCTACAAAATAGAAAAAGGTCTCGTTGACGCTTTGACATCCGGGCACCCAGCCCTTCCAGAAAACCTGAAGCATTTGGATCAACTTACCTCTCTCTATATAAGAACTTTCTGAAGCTTGGACGCCCACAGCGGAAGATGAAAAAAAAACACATTGTATCGCCATCTTTGATGTCGTGCTGTTGAAAGGATAAGTAGCTCGTCCAAAAGGCACATCCGGCCGCTTTCAAGAGCATATTTAGAAAGATTAAGAGCTGGGATTGCTGGCTTTTTTTTATGGTTGAGGCTCGACTTTCTTTTTCGGACTTACTTCCCTGCCTGTAATCTTCTCGTGTGTCAAAATTCTCCTCTGGTCTTTTGAGAGGGTACCTGCTCATTTATTGAGACAAAAATGCTGAATTATCCAGTTGAAGGGAGCTCTTGGAGAGGAGTGGATCCCTTTGGATTGCAAGAGATTTGTTGGTATAGCTTGATCATGAATTGATTAATATCAACTAAGTAGGGTTTTTTTATTGATTTGTCCCTAAATAAATGCAGTGGGATACGCTAGTTTGAAGCAAGCAATCAAGCAACGATATGTCCTTAATTTAATTCGAAATTAATTTAAAATTTTAATAACTTAAATTTAATAAACATTGAAATAAGAAGAAAATTCAGAGCTATTGTACCTGCTCATTTATTGAGACAAAAATTCTGAATTATCCAGTTGAAGGGAGCTCTTGGGGAAGAGTGGATCCCGTTGGATCGCAAGAGATTTGTTGGTAGCTTGATCATGAATTGATTAATATCAACTAAGTAATGTATTTTTTTATAGATTTGTCCGTAAATAAATGTACAGTGGGATGCGCAAGTTTGAAGCAAGCAATCAAGCAACGATATGTCCCAAATTAAATTCAAAAATTTTAATTCGAAATTAATTTAAAATTTTAATAACTTGAATTTAATAAACATTGAAATAAGAAGAAAATTCAGAGCGATTGTACCTGCTCATTTATTGAGACAAAAATGCTGAATTATCCAGTTGAAGGGAGCTTTAGGAGAAGAGTGGATTCCGTTGGGTTGCAAGAGATTTGTTGGTATAGCTTGATCATGAATTGATTAATATCAACTAAGTAATGTATTTTTTATAGATTTGTCCGTAAATAAATGCAGTGGGATACGCAAGATTGAAGCAAGCAATCAAGCAACGATATGTCCCAAATTTAATTCAAAAATTTTAATTCAAAATTAATTAAAAAATTTAATAACTTAAATTTAATAAACATTGAAATAAGAAGAAAATTCAGAGCGATTGTACCTGCTCATTTATTGAGAGAAAAATGCTGAATTATCCAGTTGAAGGGAGGTCTTGGAGAAAAGTGGATCCCGTTGGATTGCAAGAGATTTGTTGGTAGCTTGATCATGAATTGATTAATATCAACTAGGAAATGTAGATTTTATTTAAAAAAAATTCTGTAAATAAATGCAGTGGGATACGCCAGTTTGAGGCAATCAATCAAAGCAATGATCTGTCCCAAATTTTATTCAAAAAACTATTTTTGAAATCAATTTAAAATGTAAAGAACTAAACTTTAATCAACATTTAAATAACAAGAAAATTTAATTTTTATTCAATAGTTTCACTGTTGCATCTTCGTTAAATGCACGAGAATTTTTATTTCAATATTTAAACTAAAAATAAAACTATGAAAGGAATATTTGATTATATGGTGTAAATCAGTTTGGGTTAACGTCATAGTATCTATCACAACAGGGTTCTTGTATTCATAAACGATTGTAGCACTTTATAAACCATTTTAATTAAACCATCATATAAACTTAACCCTAAATATTCAACAAATAATTAAATGTTAGAGAAATGCAAAATCCACATTCTTTTCGATTACCTAATAAGGAAATAATGGGTGGGGTGAAAAAATCCTTGCATGCGAATGGGGGAAAAGGCCAAAAGGGGAAAATATTAAATTATGCTGAAACACGAAAAACACATTTTTGATGGATGAAAAGCACGATTATTGCTTTTATGAGTACTTAGGTGTTCCAAATCGTATCGTGGTCAAATATAATCTAACCCTTGAATACTTAATTCCAAAAATATTCTAATGTTTATACTATATTTCTAACTTTTGATATGGAAAAGATTGTCTTTTTTATTTACCTGAAAAAAATTTTAAGCAGATGGATTTCATAGATTTTTTTTGCGTTGTAAATTTATTTAATGCACTTTATAAACCGGAAAGACAGAAAATACCAGTAAACTAAAGACAGTATACCTTATTATAAAAACGTTGTTTCTATTGAATTTTATTTTGAAATAGTTTTTAGTGATTACGTATATTTAGCTTAATTCCTTAAAAAAAAATAATAAAAAGGTGTCAATTCCTTTTTTAAGTTTTAAACATACTAATTTTTACGTTAAAATTTTATCTAATTAATATAATTGTTTCCTAGAACCAATTACAGTATAATATCAATAACTTTTAATGAATTTTTTAAAATATATTTTCGACTTAATAGTGGAATAAAGGTGAACCTTGCTGAGTTATACAATTTGAATCATCCTCTAGGTCTGTAGTTCATTGTAGTTTTAGTAGTAGTCTTTTAATATGAACGACACACATAGAAATATAGTATTAAGAACTCGCCACGTTTTACTTAGATTTAATTTATCGGGAAGTCTACATTGGATATTTTTCATCAGTCTCTTTTCGGGCTTGAGCCCCGTCTGAGTAAGAAGGTTTTTTGAGGATAGGAAAATCATCGACATGCCATATGATTATGTGGCATGTGAAAGATCCCAGAATAGTGAATACTCATTTGACTTGAATTCTCTCTGCAGAATTAATTTCAAAATCTTTGCATACTTTAACACAAACAAAGCTCAAATTTATTATAGTCTGAGCGTCTATATATGGCAGTCGCTTATTTGGCCCCACAAAAATGGCTCTCAGTTCTGGGAAATATGCCGAGTTTGCAAAAGGCTTGAAAGACATAAAAGTAGCCCCGTTGAGAATCATCCGTCCTTTTCAAGTTTGTGCAAATGCCATGTTTAAACTAAACCCAACCATTGCAAATATGAAAGTACCATGCTGCTACTTATATCATTCACTGGATGTTTTTATATCTCGGGATCCATTTTATGTTTAGCCAAACAAGCGCTTTTGCGGTACCTTTAGTCTCTTCCCGGGAAACCCATAAACGCCGTTCCACGAAAGAAAGCCCACAAATATAGACCCAAAGCGGAGCGAATCCCAACACCCAAGCTGTCCACCCCAATTGCCCACATGATGCATCAACAGCCAAGATGAAAGACGCTGCCGATGCTTACTGGAAAAAATGCTAATTATCCATGTAGGAGCAGTTGTCTCACATGGAAATCAAATAAGCAGAGTGTCTGGACGTTAAAAAACGCCATCCATTTCCATTTAAGTAGCGGACCAGCGTAGGAGTTAATATGGGTGGTAGCTAAGAGCTAGGCGACAGTCTTCATCTGTTACTTAAACGTTGCTGGTTTATTTTCAAATTACGTCGATTTTTTTATTTGCTGTTATGCATTGCGGTTTTTCTCGGTTGCTCAATGAGTGCCTTGTTTGTGTTTTTCGGAAAGTTGTGTGTTATTCTGTATGGTAAATGGTTATTTAATGTAATCTAAAGTACTTTCTGACTGTGATTTGAAGGTCCCTGAATTGTTAAATATAACTTTTGTTGCAATGAAACAACTCCGGATACTTTTTACAGGTGTAGTTTAGACATAAAATATGCATTTTAGTAAATAGATTGCTTGCTACAATATCATACAAAAGACATTTTTAGACTTCTTTGAAATTGTGTTTAGGGGAGACCGGGTCAAGTTGATACACTTTTTACTTTCTGATTTTTGTAATTTTTTTCTGTCAATATTTTGAAACAAACTAAGTGTAGTTAGTAACTATAACTCTTTGGCTAACGCCTGATATTTTTATAATCTAAATAGAATTGAATTTTCACTGACAAAAAAAATGTTTTTTAAAATGTTGCAATGTGTATCAACTTAACCCGATCTGGGTCAAGTTGATACGGCATTGGGTCAAGTTGATACGCATATGAGTAAGCTGAGACGGTGCTAGGAAATATTTAAATATATCTAATAAAAATGCAGTAATTACGAAAAGTGTTTTATTTTACAATATAAATAGGTTTTTAACTTTATATGATACAAAGTTTTACATGATAGGGCCTACATTGATTGTAACTGATTACTCCGAGTCTGAGAAATTGGGATCTGATTGACAATTGAAACATGTGTAAAATGGATTGTCTTCAGCACATGCGATGTGTGCCCACTTCTTACAGGATATGCATTGTATCCAGTCCTGGCCAGGCTTTGACGTTGAATATGTTTTGAAGCACAACAAACAAATAGACTCTTCGCCTTCATCAGAGTCTGATTCGTCTTTTTCAATTTTTCTTCGTTTCTCTCTTTTTTTTATTTTTAACTTCTTTTGTCAGGTTTTCTGTTCTTTGTTTTCGGTTCTTTTCTTTTCTTCCATTCTTGGTAATATTACCCCCTAATGATTTAAACAATTTTAACTTTTATTTTCTTGTTAAAATATATCTGCTAAGCTCCTCCTCAAGTTCGTCAGTCAATATTTGTCGATGTTTAGCATAACCCATTTTTACAACCTCGTCAGTAGCCTCTGGCATTTCAAGTTTTATTTTCCCTTTTTTGTCTTGAACCTGTAAAGAGCTATTGTGTCTATATTAAAGATTTTGGCCGCTTCCCTATTATACATTCTGCCATTTCTAATCTCTTCATAAGCTCTTCCAAAAATATCAATTGGTATTTCGCCTCTTGTAGTTTCTTGGTATCTATAAATAAATGCAACATATGAAAACTCTTGTGGGTTAAGTTGATACACCGTATCAACTTGACCCCAAAGAAGCGTATGAACTTGACCCAACCGTCGCCATTACACTAAACCGCAAAATACGGAAAACCAATAAGAGCTAGAACAAAGTCTACTAGGTTACATTCTTGCCTTTATAGCATGTAACAATTAGATGTTATTTATAACACAATCCACTAACAAGTAAACTTTCAATAACACTTCAAATACAGGGGTAAAAATTTACTTTTAAATCTCAAAACCAGTATTTAATTCACAACTCATAGAACAAAGCAACCTCATCTATGTGCTCACGCGTGGTTGTTGACGACGGACCGGTCGTCCAGTCAAGTGAGTACCAGTTAATTGCGCCTGCGCATTACGGAGTTATTTTGACTGTATCAACTTGACCCTGTATCAACTAGACCCGGTCTCCCCTACTGCTTATGATTGGCTCACAGACATTCAAACCGAAGACAGTATGTTTTCGTAATTTTGGTATCAAAACGTTTTTTTTTTTTACTTTTAAAATTGTGCTCACCAGTAAAACAATTAATTACAAAATTCCAATGAAATAAGCATCACGCCTTTGCAATTTACCTGTTTTTGAGTTATAAAATGATTTTTCTCAATAGTTACTAGAGTAACTTATTTATGCTTTGTTTAACTTTTGAATCTTATTTTCAATCAAGCAAGTTGGACGATTTTAATCTCGAAATAAATTTTAAAAAACTGATGAATCTGTTTACATTTAAAAAAAAAGCATCATCTTATCAAGAAAAGAGCGAACCCTATTCTGAATATTTAAAACCGAAATAATCAACTTTAAATTCTAATTCAGAATTAAATTTAGAAAATTAATTCCTTTTGAAAAGCTTTGCATAGACAAAGCACTTGTAATTGCATTTTTTCATAGGATTTGTACTTATAACTACACAACAAAAGTAGTCAGCATTAAGATACTGCTTAGGTTTAAGTAATACAATAAACTTCGTATTCTAAAACTAAAAACTTTCACTTTGTTATAAAGAATACAAAAAGTGTGTTTGATTTTCCGTTATTTGCGCCGATGCATTCACTTCATAAAAAAAAGGATGAAAATTCAGTTACCGAAAGTGAAAATGAAGAAACTTTGAAAGGATACCATTGACAACAGAATTACTCAGCTTAATTAACGAGAAAATTATACATAGGTATTCTCTAAATGTAAATAGTATAAATACCCTTTAAAAAGAATACGTTTAATATACCTAAAACAAATGAAACCAAATTGGTTGATTGGTTGCCGACAATTCCTCCCATTAATTCCCTTCGTAAATCTTCAGTTCAAACAACTTATTTGAATAGCAAACAATAGTGCAAATAGTATTAGAATTTACCTGGGAATTTTTTCAACGATTTCTCTCGAAGTGTTAAAAGTGGATTATGTTTCTTTTATGTTACAGATATATAGTCAATATCTTAATTATGTGACATTAGAGACAAGACAAATGTAAATAGTATTGTGTTCTTATGCATTGAACTGTTTCGCATAAAATATAACCTCAGGCAGAAAACATTTAAACAAATCTATTATTCTTCCTTGCAAGCGTCAGTAATTTTTATGCTTAATTTCTTTCCTTATTTTTAAAAGAAATATAAGAAAGTTGTAAAGTTGTACTAGTGTTATGTTAAATATTACTTTTACGCGCTTTGTTTATTCAGTATAAGTTATTTTCTAAGGTAAATGAATCAGAAATATTTATGCATCGCAAAGCTACTGATTTAATGAATTTAAAGGAGATTAATTTCATCCAATGTTTAATTAGATAAGGTGACGATTAAATGTTAGCCTTATATTTTATTTATTCAAAAGAAACGTTTTATTTTATAAAATTTGTTTGCACTGTTCTTATCTTTAAAAAAAGCACCCGATAATCTTGCTAAGATTAATTTAGGTTAATTTATTTTCTAATTTAAAATTGGCTTGTTTCAGATGATGTGTTTCAGTCTAGCTTTCATTAATGTATTTTATTTGATCAACTCCGATTGTTGCCCTGTTCCCCACATTACATTGATTCACCAATCTAGGATCGAAAATTTATTTGTTTTCATTCGGCATTTCTGTTGCCACACAAGACCTGAAACATTCTCACTATGGCGTATCATTAAAAAAAAAATTTAAAAATAAGAAAATTTATTAATTGTGAGTATAGGTTGCCCAATCTAGGATGTTATAATTTCCTTTTATAAATAATGTTTAAGATAGTAAATAAAAGTTATTTAGATCGAAAGACAATTTAAAAGTTGTAAAAAAAACATGTTTTTTTATGTTCATTACGGAATCGCAATAAAAAAGACATTCCGTAAATAAACACAGGCAACATACTTAAGCAATGGCATAAGCATAATGGCAGTATTTTTTTTTAATTCCGCACTGAGATCTTCCATCCTTAGATGGGTAATATACTAAAGATATAAAATACGTTCATTTTTCATAGTTCCATGAAGATTTTGTATTGTTTACATCTGACTCACAGAAGTTCTCTCTCAAATAAACAGCACATAGAACAAACATGTAACACTTGCGTGTGTTCTATTTCTATCCCTATTCCTGAAATCCAGTGTTCAACAGAAAAAACTCCCAAAAATTCAAGTGTCTGTCTTCAAATGGCTTTAAAGAGTTGGTTAATTCATCAAAACGTCAGCTCGCAAACCCGAAGCTTCCATCAGCATCACGCCTAAAGCAAACCAGAAGCTCGTTTTTCGACACCTATAAATAAGCCCATACTCTCTGGCTACCTATCAACGCGCAAGGGTCCAATTGTGAGAAGTCTGTAGAGTTGACGACGCTTCTGTGCAATTTTGTAATACTTCAACTTCTTTCGAAGCCCGACTTTATTTATTTACCCTCGAAGAATCCTTCACAAGAAAAGAAGAAGTACCAATATATACCAATATAGATGTCTAGACAGAAAACTTAATTCAATGGAAAATGTGTGTTTTTGTGGGAAAGATGCTGATGGATTGGGTTTCGAAAGAAAGTTTGTATTTTGGGAAAACTTTGGAAATATGTCATTAAATTTTATTCGTATTTTGCCATTTGCAATTCCTATGAGGCAAGTGTAATTTTTATATAATTTCTTTAACATATTAGCTTTCTCCCAAGAACTAAGTAAGATGACGAACATGTATTTTTCCTCATCAATAACAGATACGCTAGAAAATTAACAAGTTCATTTTAAGAACTCAGTTATTAATGAAAAGGCTCACTAAAACTGATTCCAGCACAGACTTTTTTGCAAGCAGTAGAGAAAAAAAGAATGTTTTATGTAACTAATTTTAAAAATTTTGTACTTCACGGAGTAATGAACTGCACGACTATTTGCTTTGTTGTATTGTAATTTGTCATAGATTGTTCTTAAAACACAACTCATAACATTTATAATATGTGGGGTCTAGGTTGTTGATGGTAAAATTAGGCAGTTGTAAATTGGTTCAAATGGAAAACAAAAAAAAAGACCTTGCATCGTTAGGCACCGAATTCTGACGTGGATAAGATGACGACACAACCTTTTATTTTTAATCCCTTACATTTAATTGTACTCGATAGCTTAACTTACCCGTATATCTAAATTTCAGGGTTTGTAGCCTTTAGTTGAGCCTAGAAGAAAACTTGAAGCTTAAAAACTTGGTATCTAAGCCGAACATCTCCTACATATTTTGCAGCAGAAAGCTACTTAAATATGCGGCAAATGGGCTGTAATTTTACAGAATTTTATTATTATGTACTAAAAACTCACTTCTAAGTGAGTGATACTGGTTTTAAAACCAATTTATAGTATAACATAACGAATTAAAAATAAACTAAATCCATTGCTTAAAAATGTCCACTTTCATTCTCAAAACTCACAAATCCAATGTTGACTTGGTCTTATTTAAAATTTACATTGGCAAAAAGCACCCATACAAGACGTCGAGCAAATAAGCAATCCGCTCACATCCCCGCTATTTAAGTCGTGCGGATGAGCGAGTGGGTGCTTTTAAGACGGATCTGTCATTCAAATTTACCAGCTCATCTCAAGCTTCTGTATTACCTTCTAAAAAAACTACTTAAAAGAATACTCTCCTGCAGAATTTCTTTTCAGAAAAAAATTTCCCAACGCTGAGCCAACCGCAACAGACTAAAAAATCTCCCACCTTGATTACCTCGTGCATTTCTTTCCACTAAGGTGGTGCCGGATTTATCTGTTTTCATTCAGGTGTTGGTGACACTTTGTAGAAAGAGGTGATTGCTGCACTTGTTGATAGGCAGCCAGGGTTGGATTCGAATTATTTTAAGGGTGATAATGGCTGGGAGATAAAAAGATTTATTAATGGAAGCAGATGATTTTTTTTTTATTCTGTTGAACGAGAAGTTGTCTCCTACTTTTTAAGTGACATGGATTGTTGGGCTTTAGCTAAATCACGAAAACGTTCTAATGGACTAATGGTTTACTAATAACTAACGTAGTGTATGCATTAAAAATGAGTTTTTAAATATATTTTTGGTGAGGGCATATTTAATGAGTAATATAACATAAAAAGTAAATAAAGAAAATATGCGTCCAATAGAGAAGGGTGTAGGCTATGCAGCCCGTTACCCTGTGCGCATAGAATGCCAGTCGTATACTGTATGTAAAAATATAAAAGTTGTTACTTGTCCATTTGCTCGACTTTTGAGTCAGGGAAAGGTGATGATGATATAGGAAGGTGTTATGTGAATATTACATGCCACCCCCCTATATATGAAGAAACGGTATAGTGGCAGATGAGCCACAATAATAATGAGTAAGTCTTCGGCAAAAGCTATTTATACAAACCATAGTTAGGGGAGAGAAGGGGAATGGCGCCACCTTAAGGGAAATTGAATTTTCATGCAGAATTGTGTTGCAATTAATGTAAATTGTAATAATTATAGCATACTACAGTTCATAAACTATCTTGTAATAATTTTTTAAAATTTAAATTTTTAATAGAAACTGAATAAAATTGTATTTTTCTAAAGCTCGCACAGTGGCGGGATTACCCCGGTATCTGGGGTAATGCTGCCACACCACTGGGGTTATACCGCCACATCAATAAACAAAGCAAATAATCTATAAATAATGGAAAATTACATAATAAAGCAATACATATAGAACTAAAATAGTTTCAATTAACTTTGGAATGGTAAATTGTACAGGGTACAGCTTTTTTATTAACTTTCTGTGTGCAGCTAACTATGCAGGTTTTTTTTTTTAAGTTTCGTTGGTCTATTTGACCAGTTCAGTTATTCTTTTTCGGATACATGGCATCTCTAACGAAAACTAATAGGTTGTAGGGCCAATATATGAAATTTCTATTTTACGGATTATGCCGCCATCCTTTTGCATGTGGCGGCATAACCCCAGAGTGATGTGGCGGCATTACCCCAGAAAGACAAAATGCCATAGACGGTTGTTTAAAGGAAGGTAGATAGCCTAGCGTCCAAACTGACGACGCGATAAAATAGCCAAATAATTACTCTTTAAAATGATATATAACTGATTTATCTAACTTAGAGATAGCAGTCACTTATCGCTTAATTTCAGAAGGCCCAAAATTAGATGAAAATCACTAAAAACCGTATTTTTCAAATAACTTTACACCAACTCACCGCACGGCCATTAGCGTCTATACTACAAATTACTTTGTTTCCTGCTACAGGTCAGCACTCACAGCCCCCCTCCCACACACACCGCTGGCGAGATACAAGGGGTGGCGGCATTACCCGAGGTGGCGGGATTCCCCTGCTCTCCCCTATACATTTGACGATGTGCATAAATGCCTGCTCTTAAAGTGCATGATTCATTATAAGCAAAGCATTGTCAAAAATTTCGGTTGGATTGGTTTTTCTTTTCCCATGCATGGAAATGAAAGCTGAACAAAATCTTTAGAAAACAATTTCATGTAATAACTAACAAAAAAGCTTTTTTTTTTCATAGATCCCACTCCTTTTTATTGCATGATTTTCTAAGAAGGCCATTATAAAGTTTAAAAAATTGATTAAAGCTTGTATTTTTTCTAAAGCAAGTAACATTTTGTATATATATTTTATTTTTCAAATATAGATTGGTAAAAAAATAAACTTTAATGAAATGGTCCATAATACCTTCAATAAAAACATATTACTTTTATTTTAATACTCTAACATTGATATCATGTGTTGTTTTAAGTCTTACACTTCTTGCCATTGAGGCGGTGTCAAATTTACCATTCAGGTGTTGAAGACACTTTGCAGAGTGATTACTGTTACACTATTTAAGGCAGCCAGTGTCAGATTAAAGTAGAGTTAATTAATGGTAGCTGTAAATGTATCATCGAACTTGTTTTTGTGGTGAATTGGGATCTATTCTATTGAAAGACGCGTGAAAAATATAATCATTGGCATTGGTTTTTAGGTATGATTATTCTATTATTCAAATTTGAAAAAATATATTTTTAATGTGATGATATAATAAATATAAAATCTTTGGAGCCAGAAATTCTGATTCGATTTAAATTTCACGTAAAAAACATTTGATATAAATATGAGTTCTCACAATGTTGATAATTTTTCTTAAAAATAACGTATTATATATACAATGTGTACTCTTTCTGAATTTTCTCATTTACAGAAGAAGATAAACATGATTAAAATAACGCGTTCCAGCTTGTTAATTTCAGCCGATTTAGTACCACCCATATTAAATTAAATTTTACTTAACGCACCAATCAAGAAAAAAAATGCATATGAATATCCTGTTTTCGCAATAAAAAACTAAAAGCAAAATCTGAAAAAGTCTATTTCAATGCACATTATCATTGTATTGCCCCATCTTGGCTCTCAACTAGACCAACACAAAAAGTTCCTCATTTCTATTTTTAGGCGTTTCTTCAAAATATTTATACTTCATTTCAGATAGATAGATTCCAATCGCTAGACATTTTTTTTTAATTAAAATACATCTGAATGTAATTGCTTGCGTGTTGAAAATTTATTTGATATGGTCGTTTGCGTTTTACTAATAAAAACAAAAATCCCCTTATATATTGACGTAGTTACAATAAATACATTCAAACATTTCCTTGAGCAGAAAAGGTTCTAGGGTAGACTGACCAGTGAGTGAACAGGCCCCAGTGAATGAACATTTGGTAAATATAATTAAAAAATAAGAATTGAAAATCATTCTACTAGATGGATTGGCAACACTGACTTCCTCCCATGTTGTAGGAAGCTATCCTGGTCATTATATCCTGGTGTTCATTCACTGGCGAATGCAGCGCCTTAAACGTTTATTCACTGGTTAGTCTACCATATCATATTGGGCACTCACAAACAGTTTTATCTGCTAACTTGGGGGAATAAATAATCCTCATTACGACATTCGTATTTTGCATCTTCCCCAAATAAAACAAAACTTTATATATATCAACCCTTTCTACTCTGAAACGTATCGCAACACTCCCCCATCATCCAGAAAGTCACACCTACACAAACAGTGCCTCCGTTTCCAGGTGCTTCCACCTTAAAAATATATGCACTTCATGATAGACAACCAGAAACAGCGAAAGAACCCCAAGTGCACCATTATTTTTAGTCAAAGAAAAGCACTCAGAGATTAGTCGAAAGGAGCTATAAATTCTGATGAGGATTTTTGCTCTGGAGATGATGAAGGGCCCCTTGTTGGGCCTTGATGACAGTGTCTCGATTCGGTTGGGATTAAGAAACAATTTAGACACGAAGAATTCCCCAATTTTCTCCCAAGAAAGTGACTTTATTTTTCTATTCTGCATGGAGACATTGTAAAGAGTGATGGGTTTTAAAATACTGTTACTTTGTGAGGAAAATGTTTGACTTCCATTTCTTTTAGATTTTTTTGATCATTTTTAACATTAGTTATTTAATTTTACTCATATATATATTTACACAAATAGTAATTTTTAACATGACTTTTATGAAAAAATAATATTATTTGAAAATATTTTATTTTTGTTATTGGTTTAAACAACTGTGATAAATAGGGATATTTAAAAAATGACTTCACTAAGTGTCTTCTGAAACTCAAACAAATACAGCAACAAAATACACAATTTTATGTCACTCAAATATGATTTTTCAAACAGACGTTTATGTAATACATGTCATAAAATAGTAAACTAGTAATTTTATTTATGCTGTCATCGTTTATACAGCCATTTACAAAGCTAAGTCATCCATATTTATCATAAGCGACTGCAAATACCCAGCATTCCCATACCATTTGGCCTACTTAATACCTTCAAAACAAAACAAACAAACCCGTAAACAACATCCGATATAAGTGTTCATAGGGATTCGTTTTTGCCAGATACATTCAGCTGTAAGTGGACACTGCAAAAAAAAGGACGACGTGAGCCCGACTTGCCTTAGTGCCAGTTGGCTAGATGCCCAACCATCAGTGGCAGTTTCGCTCGCAAAGAAACGGTAAATGAAATAAAAAAGCAGATCCTAAATCTTCTTCCAGATGCGTCGTTAATAGTACCTGGAAAGATCGATTACGTGCAGGCAAACATGTATCATTTTTGGCCAAAACGGCGATGCCAGCAATCGGCTGGATCGTAATGCGTCCCCCTAATCAGACTTCTTTTGCCTGGAATCATCATTGTTCTGGAAAAAACGTGGAGGGACGCAGATAAATAAAAGATGAGCGATAAACCAAGCGAATTCATTGATAGATATCCCCACATAAAACCGTAATATTCCTCCTAATATCGTTTATAGGCTTTTGCGTGTCAGTAGCTCAATCACAGAAAATATTTCGGAAGTTATTTTAGTAGTAAATCAGCCAACCATTTAGAACAAATGCAAGGACGTTTTAGTTTTCATATATAAAAGTTTTTTTATTGCAGTAATTTGTTTAGAGTAATATTTTAATCTTTTTCTTGAATACTCTTACAGTCTTATTACATTACTCAATTTGATTGTCATTATTTTTTCTCACGAACTGTTAAAAGTTTGATTTAAAAAGTATTAAAATTAGAAAAATTCATAATCTTTTACGCTTGAACTTATTCAAAATTTTCTTTTAGTTTTTGTAATTGTCATTAATTGAGTGAGTGAGGGATAGGTCAGAAGTCTACCGGGGTCAGGTAAACTACAGTAACTACAACAATGACCTTAGCTATCGTTGTAAGCAGTCAATAACTAAGACCTTTAAGAAGATGCACTAAGAGATTAATTATTTCAGGATGAAATTGGGGTAGATACTGCAGTTTACCTGCTCACGACAGAAGTGTTTAAGCTTTAAATAAGGGTATAACATTTAATTGATCATAATACGGGTGCAAAATTTATCATAAGTTGTTTTTTATTTACTACATGACTTTTTTTTGTAATATTGAGCTAGCTAATTTTTATTTGATTCTTATGGTTAATATTCTCGTATTTTTGTGTGTTATTACCTTAATACTCAATATATTTACACATGTACTTTGTTTTCTAGGTAAAAATCTGGTTCCAGAACCGAAGAACAAAATGGAAGAAGCTCGAAAACATATCAAACGCCGAAGCAGCTGAACACAAGCATACTCCTGAGAAAACCCCCGGAACAAAATCAAAGAGCAGCAAATCCAAAAACTCTGCAAAAGCTAGCTCGACTGCCGTCTCCCCTATCTGCAGTGAGACAGGCACAGCAGAAATCAAATCAGCCAACAACGTCCAACCCGTATCTTTAACAAACGGGAAACTACCAACCACGGATATGTATCACGATCTGTCAATGAACGCTATAGATCTCAAGCAGAGTCCGACTATTACAGAGAATGGTAAAGATGCAGAAACTTTGAGAACTCTTAAGGAACCAAACTCACCTGACTTGGCTCAGCCACAGTTGGAGCCCTCTGAATCTGCTCTGTCTTTGTGTAGTCCTAGTCATGAGCGGCGCACAGAACTAATGCACTATAAATTTATTCACAGCCAAACGAAGGACAATGTGCTATCTGAACCCAATTCACCGGTTAGCGCATCTATTCCGTACAATGGCCATTTTCTGGAACATAATAATGGCGGAGACCATGAAATGAAAGAGGCCATACCAAGGGAAGTCATGATTGAAAATCGTTAAATTGTTCTCTTATTTAAAGCGTTTAAGTTTAGAGAAGGTGACAAATCTTAAGTTGCAGTCTTGATTTATTTGCATAAGAATTTTTTAAAAAAAAATTTAATGCAAAAACTTAAATATAAACAGCTACAGCGGACAATCTTGTAAAGGAAATGCTTTAAATTTCAAATACACACGCATGAAGATGGTGTGTAATAAAGGACTAAACTAACATTTCTTCTTATTTTTATGAAATTAATTTATGATAAATTCCATAAAAATTTGTCATTTTTGTTTAGCTGCAACGGAACCAAAGCTATTATAACTCAATTTAAAATAACACTTTATTATTCAAACTAATGCATGAAGGTTTATAAAATCTAGTTTAAAATGAATTCTTAAGTCCCCGTCAAGCCTCTTTCTGAATAAATTTCCCATTGTTCTAATTTGAGTTTGATTACTTTTATTTACAAAGGCTACAGATTCTAGACATTTAGTTCAAGGGATACGGTACACATTTGCATTTAATGAAATAAAGTATAAGCATTTTAAAGAGACGTTAGTTTATAAATTGCTTAATAATTTACATTATATACACTTATGTTCTTACTTAATGTGTTAATTGATATTCAGTATCCAAACGCATTCATATGGTTGTTCAGTAAACGTTGCACGTATACTTGTTATATGGTAAACTAAGCGCTTTTAAATACTATCAACTGAGAAGCCGCTGCTAAATTCCTATTTGAAATGTCACTTTCTCGTCATATTATACTACTTGTTGAAAACATTATATACTCTGTATAGATATAGCATATATTTATATCTTTTTAAAAGAAAATCTTAACTGTATGAGTTTTACAGCTGGACCTAACAGGTTTTGTCCTGCTAGGATGTGCTACCTTAAACCACTTTTGCTGCTGTCTATTCTTTGAACCCTCCTTCAAATCGGAAAGGGTTGTTGATGTGTATATGTCGCAAGGCTTATATGTTTTGTGTTGAATGTTTGTGATGTTAAAGAAGAATAAAATTATTGTAGAACTGTTGCTTGAGTACATTCTTAATTACTACAAAAACTTTCTCAAATTATTAGTAAGCGTTTTCAAATGGATTAAATACTAAAACTTAAGAATGACAATAACTTATTATAAAAATCAATATTTTTGCGATGCAGCTGCTGAAACTTAAAATAAAGGCTCACATATTTTATATTGAGGCAACTTTTTTGAATGAGCATTAAATTTATGTATTTAAGTATAACGAAAATCGTCTAATGTACTAAAAAAAATTGTAATTTTCCTAATTCTTGAGAACTGTCTCCACTTCCCCTGATTCAGTTGATGTGAAGAATCGACAGGCAAACTCTCCACTAGGTAAATACATATCGTCGGCCAAATGACAAAACCACGAATGTTCAAATTCTAGGGATTGGCGGTTTTTAAAAATGATGAGCTTATCAATATTTAATTTTCTATCCCTGTGGTTTTTCACATCGCGTTTTTTTTCTCATTCAACCGACGATATGTAATAACACTTCCCTAGTGAATAATAACGGCTTCCTTGCCAAAAAACAACCTTTTAACTTCTTCAAGTAATATGACACAGGCAGTGAGCCTGTCTTTTACCACATTCCCCATTTACCTTGCAAGAATACGGACAGAAAAGAATTTCACTAGAGTGTATAGAAGCATTTTCTCAATTAAGGGGTCTATAAAGTAAGGGAACCTCTTGCTGTTCATATAAAATCCAACTAGTAATCTACGTGCGTTTAAGTACGATCTAAAACTCTTCTTTCTAACCCCCTTCGCATGCCCCTGTAATCTGTGACAAGGGGCGTTTGTGCAGGATTTCCATAGGGCAGGGGCGTGATCACGCCACTTAATCCGCTCCACCGCAGGCCGTGTTCAGCGGACCGTCTGCTTATTTGAGGGAAATAAACCTTAACTGTCGCATTATACCTCAATTTTTAACTCCACTGTGCAAAGGTAAATACATATCGTCGGCCAAATGACAAAACCACGAGTGTTCAAATTACAGCGACGGTTTTTTTAAAATGATGAGCTTATCAGTATTTAATTTTCCATCCCTGTGGTTTCTCACATCGTATTTTCTTTCATTCAACCTACGATATGTTATAACACTTCTCTACACTCTTAAAACAAAAGAGTGAAATCCACTCATATAGGAAAAGTGCATTTTCGACACTGGAAATGAGTGAAAATTAACTCAGACTGAGTCAAAATCACTCATTTGGAGTGATCCTTGTTGGAGTTTTAACTAAACAAAGGAGTGAAATCTACTCCAATGGGAGAAGTGCATTTTCGACACTGAAAAGAGTGAAATTTAACTCAGACCGAGTTAAATTCACTCGTTTGTTTTAAGAGTGTAGTGAATAATAACAGCTTCCTTGTCCAAAAACCACCTTTTAACTTCTTCAAGTAATACGGCACACGCAGTGAGCTCGTCTTTTACCACATTCCCCATTTACCTTGTTATATAATACGGACAGAAAAGAATTTCACTAGAGTGTATAGAAGCCTTTTCTCAATTAAGGGGTCTATAAGGTAAGGGAACCGCTTGCTGTTCATATAAAATCCAACTAGTAATCTACGTGCGTTTAAGTACGATCTAAAACTCTTCTTTCTAACCCCCTTCGCATGCCCCTGTAATCTGTGACAAGGGGCGTTTGTGCAGGATTTCCATAGGGCAGGGGCGTGATCACGCCACTTTATCCGCTCCACCGCAGGCCGTGTTCAGCGGACCGTCTGCTTATTTGAGGGAAATAAACCTTAACTGTCGCATTATACCTCAATTTTTAACTCCACTGTGCAAAGGTAAATACATATCGTCGGCCAAATGACAAAACCACGAGTGTTCAAATTACAGCGACGGTTTTTTAAAATGATGAGCTTATCAGTATTTAATTTTCCATCCCTGTGGTTTCTCACATCGTATTTTCTTTCATTCAACCTACGATATGTTATAACACTTCTCTACACTCTTAAAACAAAAGAGTGAAATCCACTCATATAGGAAAAGTGCATTTTCGACACTGGAAATGAGTGAAAATTAACTCAGACTGAGTCAAAATCACTCATTTGGAGTGATCCTTGTTGGAGTTTTAACTAAACAAAGGAGTGAAATCTACTCCAATGGGAGAAGTGCATTTTCGACACTGAAAAGAGTGAAATTTAACTCAGACCGAGTTAAATTCACTCGTTTGTTTTAAGAGTGTAGTGAATAATAACAGCTTCCTTGTCCAAAAACCACCTTTTAACTTCTTCAAGTAATACGGCACACGCAGTGAGCTCGTCTTTTACCACATTCCCCATTTACCTTGTTATATAATACGGACAGAAAAGAATTTCACTAGAGTGTATAGAAGCCTTTTCTCAATTAAGGGGTCTATAAGGTAAGGGAACCGCTTGCTGTTCATATAAAATCCAACTAGTAATCTACGTGCGTTTAAGTACGATCTAAAACTCTTCTTTCTAACCCCCTTCGCATGCCCCTGTAATCTGTGACAAGGGGCGTTTGTGCAGGATTTCCATAGGGCAGGGGCGTGATCACGCCACTTAATCCGCTCCACCGCAGGCCGTGCTCAGCGGACCGTCTGCTTATTTGAGGGAAATAAACCTTAACTGTCGCATTATACCTCAATTTTTAACTCCACTGTAAAAAGGTAAATACATATCGTCGGCCAAATGACCAAACCACGAGTGTTCAAATTATAGCGACGGTTTTTAAAAATTATGAGCTTATCAGTATTTAATTTTCCATCCCTGTGGTTTCTCACATCGTATTTTCTTTCATTCAACCGACAATATGTTATAACACTTCTCTAGTGAATAATAGCGGCTTCCTTGTCCAAAAACTACCTTTTAACTTCTTCAAGTAATACTGCACTGGCAGTGAGCCCGTCGTTTACCACATTCCTCATTTACCTTGCTAGAATACGGACAGAAAAGAATTTCACTCGAGTGTATATAAGCCTTTTTCTAATTAAGGTTCATTACAAGGGGTCTATAAGGTAAGGGAACCGCTTGCTGTTCATATAAAATCCAACTGGTAATCTACGTGCGTTTAAGTACGATCTAAAACTCTTCTTTCTAACCCCCTTCGCATGCCCCTGTAATCTGTGACAAGGGGCGTTTGTGCAGGATTTCCATAGGGCAGGGGCGTGATCACGCCACTTAATCCGCTCCACCGCAGGCCGTGTTCAGCGGACCGTCTGCTTATTTGAGGGAAATAAACCTTAACTGTCGCATTATACCTCAATTTTTAGGGCCTCGTATTTGCGGGCCGGGCTATCGCAGCATGCCGGGACCCGAGTCGTTTACGGCCGGGGCATTCGCTTTACCAGGGCACATAAAATCGGGGCTTAACTGCCACTGAGTGGCTATAAAACGTTGGCTGCCCCCTCACTTAGCACCGGAATCGACCGGGGTGGGCCCAGGTTGCTTGAGTGCGGGCACACACGCACACTCAGCTCATATCTCTTTTTTTGGAAACGGTGTTAGAGATATGTTTTTATGCTGGTGAAAGCCTTCTTTTGAAAATGATACAATACCACGATCTAAAAAACGCATTGAGAGTTAAACGTATCATGTTATTTATATTAATGTGCAAGGGATTTGGCGATTTGTGTTTATCTCTCGTAAGTGATAAAAAAGATGGAATTTGTGAAGGTGTTTTCCTAGCAAGACTGAAACTTTTAAACATAAGTGTCGTTTTTTCAATACTGATCGGTTTTACTAATGAAAGGTATTTTTAGCTATAAAAACTATGCTATGCTTTATTAATAGTTATCACACTTAAAATCCAGATGGTGTAATCAGAACTAAAATTTTCATACTATTGTAGTTTCCTATTTGTGCTACTCATGACAAATGACAAAAGACAGTGAGTGCGCCTCTAAAACGGAAGAGCATGGGCTTTATAGTCCGTTATCCCGCTCTCCAGAAGAGACAGTCACAAGAGACACACAAAAAAAGACGACACAAAGAAAGAGACAAATAACAACAATTTCTGACAAACACAAACACCCATGCCTTACCGGGATTCTAACCCGAACCCAGCACCCTATCCATTGCGCAGCTGATCGGAAATTTGTTCTACTTAAATCAAAGACGTGCGTAATTTTTGTTAATTAAAACCAGTGAAGGTTTTCGTCCCCTACCATTACGTGCCTATTACGCTGGATTAAACTAGAAAATAATACTTCTCATAAACTCATATAATCGAGACAATATGTCTTTCCCTTTTTTCTGTATCCTTCTCTCCCCCCATCATATAGTTATTATTATAAACGTCTAAGCAGCGAAAAGATGAATCATTTCACTTGCCCTTTAGAAGAACCCAAAAGACTTGTGTCACAAAACGGAAGAAATAACGCTTTCTCAGTTCCCTTGCCTAGTTACTTTAAAAGAAGGCTTTGTGTCCCAATGAGTGACAATCAGGCTTGTCAGCCAGCTGAAAGCCAACTTCCATTAATTTCCTTGACTAAAAGAGATGACTCTAGAAAACGATTCGGAGTCCCTCAACCTATTTGTGCTTTAAAAAATATTCCGAGTCTTACACTACCATAAATTAGGCCTGCTGATGGAGTCGTTTTCAATTCTCTTCAAAATGCCATTAGGTTGTTTACTGCATACCGAAAATACTGTAATGACAAGTAACACATACCATTGGGTATTTAGTGCTAGGCAAGCAAGTTTAACTGATTTTAATGGGATACTATTTGAAATTTTACTATCAGCATACATAAAGAGTATATTACTACGCTATATCGAGTATATTATATCATAGTGTATTACAGGGTATGCTATATTACAAACAGAAAAATATTAGTGTCCATCTATTTTATTGCGATAATGAACAGATTACCAGATAAATAAAAATATTGATAGTTTTTTTAATTAAAAATTATATAATTCTTAAAAAATAACAATTAAGTAAGTCTTAACATTAAATCTTAAATTTAAAGTTTATTGCTTCGAAAATGTATTATACCAATATATTTTCTTAATTCAATATTAATTATTTCAATATTAATAAATTTTTAAATCATTAGTAACTATTTTTAATGACAGCAACTGACAGTTTTGTAACACTTCTAGAGGACAAATGAGAGAATTTTAAACGAATTAAAACTTTTTATTGATATCGTAAGTGTCCAACCACAATTTTTCGGAAAAAAATTATATTTTTTCCCTTTAACTACTTTATAATAGTTTAAACGGCCTTAGTATTAAAAATAATTAAATTTTACACTCCTGTGAAAAAAAAAACTTTCTTCCATACAACTTAACCGGTAAACACCGGTATCGAAAAAAGCTAAGCAAGAACTATATGCTCTTTTACTAACTAACAAATTACCCTGTCACAAATTTATCTAAGGTTATTTAGCAAGAACAAACCTCGAATAAACCTTTTGTCGATTAATGGCGACACCACTGACAAGAGGAAAGCATTTACGCCAAAAATGTCATTTTGGCTCCCTTCCATCTCGCCAACAGCAGAATATAATTGACTGATAATGATCCCCTATTCAAAATGGGGGAAGGGGAGGGGAATCCCCCAGATAAGTTGAGTAGTTTTACTCCCCAAAAGCACTTCCGTCGGAGATTGAAACGATTTATTTCTTTAATTTGAATTCGAGCCCCCGTCTTTTTTTACGCGTTCTTTTTTTCATTTTGTTCTTTATTCTTTTTATTCTTGCTTCTGTGTGCTCTCTGTCGCTCCGATAAGTGCAATAATTGAAGAGTGTGGAGTAACAGGAATATTGGATAGTTTGAAAAGCATCTGACGGGGGAGGGAGTTAAATGCTTCCCCCCTTTTAACAAATAGAAAAAGAATCTTCTTCGACGACTCATTTACATCTGGCGAAATAGAGTGGTAAAAACCGACATACCAAATTACCGATCTTCCTTTAAGTGCCTTAAATCCCCTACTTGTTACGAAGAGGGGAAAAAATTGAATTGGAAGGAGGGGAAAAAACCGAAGTGGAGGAAATAAAACCCAGTCTATTCGCGTTATTTAAATAGCGGCCACTGATTACTCTTTCTTTTTTTCTACATATGTAAGAGCGATGCTAAATTAGTAATTATTTGAAAATCGTTGTCAGTTCTCGTTTAATAAGGAAAATTGATGGTCTGCGAGGAATTAGAAATTGGGCTTTTAAAAACGAGTTGTATTCTAAAGAAAATGACTTATAATCTATTAGAAAATTTTGAATGTTTCGAGATTTTTTTTTTTTTTTTTTTTTGCAAAAAAATGTGGTTTGATGATAACGGTTATTGAAGGTTTTTCTCATGCAAGCTATTGTGTTTGAGTATTTATTTAGATTTTAAGTAAATATATATAAATATTATTATGATTTTATAATAAGGATTTTTAAAGGGCGCATTGTCAAAATTAAATTTTATGCATAGTAATTTAATTATTGATCCGTTATACTAAATTAATTACGTCGCAAGCACATCATTATGTTATTACGTGATACTTTTGATTTTTGATTTTATTTATTAGTTATATGTTTTAAAAATGTCTCCCAAATTTTTTTTACAGTTGTTGTTTGTCATTTAATATGTGTTTTTCCTGAACTTTGTAATTAACGAGAGAATCATAATGCTATTAAAAAGACATTTAAACATTAACTTGTATTAAAACATCTATAATTCTGCCAGTTCTAAACACGCGCATGAATCAGAAGTATTATTGTAATTTAATGCTACTGTCTATTTCATAAGTAGAAAAGTTTTACGTTTTTATTAATTAATATAAATATTTCAAGGCCAAGTTCATTTCAAGATTAATTAATAAAGAATGCATGCATTTCGCATTGATCAACATTTCAAACAAGCAATAAATTGACTGTTAATTCAAAAATACCAAATGCAAAAGAAAATAACTATGAGCATTTAAATTTAAAGAAAAAAAAAAACACTATAAAGATTTGTATTTTTCCGAATAGATTTTGATACTGAGAAACTTTAAATAGAAAAACACTTTAACATTTAGATTTAATTAACAAATACTACAAAGATTCGAAATATTCTTAAGCCAAAGGACATCATCACTTCATATAATAGCAACAAAAATTTCTTTCTATACAATACCATCCACCCATTTCGCGCCAATCTACGCACAATACAATCCCCCAACCAACTCAAGATCAGCCACTCAGTCAATATTAATACCAACCCCCACTCATCTCTCCCCGAAAATATTGCACTTCGAGCACAGCCCCCCAATGTTATTTCAGCAGCACTCCCCCACCATATTCAGCAGCAAGAGTATCGGGCCCTAAGCTATGTGGGAATAGCTCGGGCAGACAAGCTCAATAACGGGATTTGTATGGGTGACAAGCCGCCAGCTTAGCTGTCACCCAGATCCTCTTTTCCCCTGCGCCTGGGTATACTACTGAGTCTAGTGAGAGCGCAGCATCTGGCGTGATGGAGGCTGATTGCCCTCCAACAAAAGGGGGATGTCAATAAATACCTCCCCCAACAACCATTTGGATGTCACTGGCAAAGACATCTTTCATCAAGCGCGCCTGGGTTACATGGATCGCGCAATTAGAATCCTAATGATCCGGCTGGCTATCGAGGAGAGAAAGGAAGGCATTGTTGGCCTCTTTATTGAATTGTAGGTGAGAGATGGGGTGGGGGGGGAGAGTATGATTTTTGTAAGGAGTGATAGATAGCAATAATGTGAAGAACTGTTTGTCTATATAGCATGTCTTAACTTATATTTTCTCCAAATCAGTTCTTCTATGGCTGCATATTGGTCATTTGCAGACTGGACAATTTTAGCATGAAGGTGGTCATTTTATGGTGGCCCCATCTAATGATGGTTGTTTACAATCCTAGTTTTAGTCAAAGCTAGAGTGGTTTAATATTAAAAATATGAAAGTTTCAAAGCAAATCATTTTTTAATTTTTTTTTTAAATATTTATATTGCAGACCTTATTTAGCAAAGAATAGCATTCCTTATATTGATCATTATCCGCAATTAGAATCTTAATGATCCGGCTGGCTATCGAGGAGAGAAAGGAAGGCATTGTTGGCCTCTTTATTGAATTGTAGGTGAGAGATGGGGTGGTGGGGGAGAGTAGGATTTTTGTAAGGAGTGATAGATAGCAATAATGTGAAGAAGTGGATGAGACTGTTTGTCTATATAGCATATCTTAACTCATATTTTCTCCAAATCAGTTCTTTTATGGCGGCATATTGGTCATTTGCAGACTGGACGATTTTAGCATGAAGGTGGTCATTTTATGGTGGCACCATCTAATGATGGTTGTTTACAATCCTATTTTTAGTCAAAGCTATAGTGGTTTAATATTAAAAATATGAAAGTTTCAAAGCAAATCATTTTTTAATTTTTTTTAAATATATATTGCAGACCTTATTTAGCAAAGAATTGCATTGCTTGCATTTACAAACCATCTATTAAGATTGAGGAAGTGCAACTGAAATCTTAAGCAACAAACTGATATCATCATACAGAAAAAATGTTGCAAAATCTTTGGTCACGATTGCCTTTGTTACATTACTTAGAGTCCTAAGAGTATAAGCAGAATTAAGGGTTTTTCAGTTGGTAAGAACTGCCAAGAAATTTCGCGCATTCGAAGCAAGGCTAATAATGTTTCCTCACACACACTTTCTACTTATGCTACTAATGCTGAATATAGCTTACAGAGCACGATAAAACGAAAGTTATTTATTATTTATAACTACTTTTTTTCGAAACACATAGATTACACATCAATACATGTGATTTATTATTAATCAATCAAACCCACAAATCAACTATTTATCACAAAATCAATTATTTAATACAACAAAAGTCATTGGAAATGCAAAATACAAAACCCACTGAAAGTATTTTATTCTGTCACTGTTCCTTCAAACAATGCCAATCGCATTTTTTACCGGTCCCTCCCCAAACCGCTTTCATTCGTCCTGAAAAGCGTGTCTCTTATTGAGCGATTTGAGCTCTCGCGTGAGGGGAACAGAAAAAAAAAACTGGCAATCCGAAATCAAATTTACTTTCCATTTGAGTGTGCTCAATGCCCGAGCAATAAAAATCGACATCGCTCTGTAAGAAGCAGGCCGAGATGTAACGCTTAGCCGTTCGTCGATAGGCCCAAAGTTTTGTTGTCCGATAACAAACCTTTTGCGAAACAAAAGCTTTTTCCGGGGGAGAAAGTATCGGCAAAACAGCGGATCCGGAACGAGTTTCTTTCTTTTTTGGACCGTCATCTCTGGCAACTTTTCGTTTTGGGCCAATACTTGCTGCAGTCAATCAAAGTGTCAACTGTCGTGAGCTGCTCTTTTGCGTGCGGATCACACGGCCAGGTTGCCGGAAGGAGGTTTTTGTCGCCAAAGAAACCCGTAGCTGATAGATCCAGATATTATCAGAGAAACGGTGGGAGTATATATGTCTTAAAAAAGGTTAATTTATTTAGCTGCGCTTAAACAGCATGTGTAATTTAGGGTTTTTCACAAAACAGTTGTAATTAGTCAGGTGCTTAAAAAGAACAGTGATAATTAGTCAGGTGTTAGAAAACAGTAGTAATTTATTTATGTGTTTAAAAAGCTGTAATTATTTATTTAATTTTTTTCACAAAACACATTTGTAATTTTTCAGGTGTTAAAAAATGGTAGAAATTTATTCAAGTGTTTAAAAAAAATTGGAAATTATTCAGGTGTATCAAAAACAGCAGTAAATTATTCAAGTGTTTTAAAAACAGTAGTAAATTATTCAGGTGTTTAAATAACAGTATTAATTTACTCAAATGTTTAAAAAGCAGTAGAAAGTTATTCAGATGTTTTAAAAACATTAAAAATTTATTTAGGTGTTTAAAAATGCAGTTTCCATTAATTTAATGATTAAAAAACAGTCTTAAATTGTTCAGGTGTTTTCAAATATATTTATACTTTATTGAGCAACAATCAATTATTAGCATAATTAGAAATCATTTCGACAATGCAACATCTTATAAACTTTATAAAAAGTAAGCGATATAGTATGTGTAAATAGATGAGTTTCATTTCAGAACCAAGGGTTGTTCCATAACTGTTCATTTAAAATAAAAACAAGAAGGCTTTTATCTGCATTGTGAAAAAAAAAGATAAACTGTTATTATCTTTTTAAGCTATAACGAACCAACTGTTATTCATTTCAAATGCTTTCTCTTTAAAAAAAAATCACAGTTAAATTGCAAAATGAGCCAAGTAAGTAAAGGTGACGTTTAAAGACACGCTCCAAACAATGAGAGTTTGATATTTTAGCATTTATTCTTTTTAACGTGCTCTTAAAAAAAAAACTCTCCGAATCAAAGGAGAACACTTGCCAACAGTATGTCAGACTCTACCAAGCCAATGAAATATTTGTGTATGGTTTTCGCTATATTTTTTTAAGAATTATTAATAGATGCTATTTATGCCTTTAGTTGTAGAATAAGGGGGAGATTAAATAATAGTTTCTAAGTATTTTATTTTTAATGTAAAGGAAACATTATGCCATCAGCAGGTAGGTAAACTGCAGTAACACGCCTAATGACTTGGACCATTGTTGCTAGCACTCAATAACTCTAACCTATAACAAAGTATACTGAATGACTGATTATCGAAGAGCAAAATTGGTCTAATTCATTGTTGCGGTTACCGCACTTTACCTGCCCAAGCCACGGCAGCATTGTTACATGCCAGAAATTGCTTATAGAGATTCAATGTTTAAAGCATTTAACCTCTTTTCAAACAAACAACTTAGCTATATGGTATGGTATGGTATGGTATGATACATATGTATTCCAGCTTGTGTGCTTGTTCGGAGAACCGCTTATAAGCTTTCGTCAAGTGGGACAGACACAGAAAGAAATTTTACAGTCACAAGGAAATGAATAACATATAGACAAATAACAACATTTATTGACTGTCACAAACATCCATGCCTGACCGGGATTCGAACCCGACCTCAGCAGCTCCAAAGGCTAGTACACTAACCATTCAGCCACCGAGGCGGCGTTAGCTATATGAATAAACGATTCAAGTTTTTTTAAGGCTTTCACAAGAAAAAAATTTAAATTTGGTTTTAGGATTAAAAGTTGGCAGAAACGATGCATCACCACCCAAGTTTTTGACGGTGCATTTCAAATTAAATTAGTAAGTCTTAACTTTGGGTGTAACCTTTCTTAATTAAAGAAAATTGTACCGATCAACTTAAACCCAATATTTACAGCACTTTTCAGTTCTTAAAATCCAAGATCGTTTATAGCAATCACTCATTTAAAACGTCATAATTACCACCGTCAAAATCCGAGTCTTCAACATTGCCCATCAAAATGGAAACTGGTCTCTTGTTGGTAAGTTTTGTGTGTTTATTATGTTGAATGCTTTATTATGTGTTTTAAACACATTTTTACAGCTACGAAACCAAACGGTTACTATTGTATCAAAGCAACAAAAATAGTCTTTCAGGAGAAATATAAAATTATTCATGATCAAAAATAGTGCAGTCGAGAATAGCATGCATTGAGTATAATTTTTTTTTCCTAAATCACCCAAAACTGTATATTTATGTTGAATATAAGTTTTGCAGTTGCGGTGAATGTCTGACATGATTCTAATTCGTTTAGAAATTATTAATTTTTGACAATTGCCGGTGAATGTGGATAATTACCTAAACATTGCATTTTCCCCGAGTAAATTGAAAAGTAGAAATTGTTAAATTCAAAAGCGTATTCGGCTGATAATGCAGGAAGCTGATCCCTTAAGTAATAATCTTCAGCAGTGATTCTTAGTAAAAATACAACTATATAAGTATAAAAAAACGAATTTTCTCTCATTTTCCTATGCCACATTTTTTTATATATAAATGTACTTACTTTTACAATTTATAAATGATCGCTACAGATCAAACACATGGAGTTAAAATGTTTAAATTTGTTAATAAAATTTAGATTTTTTACTCCAATTTCAATTTTGCAAAGAAATCCGTCAAATTAAACGGCCAATGAAAGAACATTAAGAAACAAATTCAAATACATTGAACAACTTGTTTTAAATATTGGGGCAAAAGAATTAAACACATTGTGCAACAAATTTGCATATAATTAACACTAAAGCCATATACTTATTGAAAAATTCGAATGAGCTTCTTAATAAATTCGAAAACATCTAATAACAAATTTGAAAATAAATTTATGCTTGAAATCACACGTGAAAAAAAATTCGTATTTATTAAATAATAAAAATAAAAAACAAGAAAAACCATATCTGTATCGATTTCAAAATAAAACCATTTCTATACTTTTCTATTTGCTAACCCAAACCCACTTTTTTCGATTCCATATCAAATCCCATTTTAAAGTGCATTGAGCTGTCTTCAGAGATAAGTGGCCAAGGATTGCCCCCCTCTTCGGGGCAGCCGGACTTTATTACAAGTCCAATCGTCCTTGCATGACAACGCCCCCTCGCTTCGCACAAGGACAGAATTGCGTAGCAACCGATGGCTGGACGTCACTTGGGGGTGTCACGGAAAGACGGAACAGAAAGATCAAGTGGACAACCATAGGAAAGGGAGCAGAGGAAAAATGTTTATATCTGATAAAGCTGCAGAAGAAATACGGAGAACCTTTTAAATCCAGGATTTCCTTATAGGAATTGAACCCCTTTAGAATATAATGCACACTCTAGTATGTTGACTATATTTTGGTTTTATTTATTATTGTTTCAATTTAGTTGAAGCAAGAAGAGTCAGCAACTTTATTCCCCTTTAAGAATATATTCTAAAGGTGTATAAAGTTGTAAAAATGCTGACACTCTAATGACACTAATGTAAACTCTAGTATGTTGACTAGATTTTGGTTTTATTTGTTATTGTTTCAATTTAGTTGAAGCAAGAAGCGACAGAAACTGTACAACTTTATACCCCTTTAGAATGTAATGAATCTCTAGTATGTTGACTAGATTTTGGTTTTATTTAATATTGCTTCAATTTAGTTGAAGCAAGAAGAGTCAGCAACTGTATAACTTTTTACCCCTTTAGAATATAATGCACACTCTAGTATGTTGACTAGATTTTGGTTTTATTTATTATTGTTTCAATTTAGTTGAAGCAAGAAGTGTCAGCAACTGTACAACTTTATACCCCTTTAGAATATAATACACACTCTATTATGTTGACTAGACTTTGGTTTTATTTATTATTGTTTCAATTTAGTTGAAGCAAGAAGTGTCAGAAAATGTACAACTTTATACACGTGCAGTTTGAGCAAAAATAATATTTAAAGAAAAATGCATGATTGTTGTGTGAAAACCACACTATCACATTACAATTTGTTTCACAAAAAATTATTCGCATTCAATTTTCTTAAAAGCTTTATTTTTCATAAATATAATACATTTTAAAGTACTACGGCTCACTAATTTACAAATTAAGTGAAAACAATCTTAAATATACAGCGACGAAACAAAAAAATTAGTATTTCATCGTTCCCTGACAAGTAAAGTATATCCACAGTAAGATCCTTATATATCCGTCTACTCCAAGTTCGCTTCCTAATTCCTTTTTGCCATATTTCCTTCAACCTGTGCAAGAACCCTTGAAGTCTCAAAATTTATTCCATTCAGGGAAAAATCCGGCATTCCAGCGAAAATTATTTGGCCGGATTCATTAATGGCGCTTCCGGACTGCAGGCCCTGTTTTGTGCCGGACAGGGAAAAGGCGTGTCTATGCCGCGACTTCGCCTGGATAGGCCGGCCTGTCAATAGCAAGTGTCAGCTACTATACAATTTTATATCCCTTTAGAATATGATACACACTCTATTATGTTGACTAGAATTTGATTTAATTTATTATTGTTTCAATTTAGTTGAAGCAAGAAGTGTCAGCAACTATACAACTTTATACCCCTTTAGAATATAATACACACTCTATTATGTTGACTAGACTTTGGTTTTATTTATTATTGTTTCAATTTAGTTGAAGCAAGAAGTGTCAGCAACTGTACAACTTTATACCCCTTTAGAATATAATACACACTCTATTATGTTGACTAGACTTTGGTTTTATTTATTATTGTTTCAATTTAGTTGAAGCAAGAAGTGTCAGAAAATGTACAACTTTATACACGTGCAGTTTGAGCAAAAATAATATTTAAAGAAAAATGCATGATTGTTGTGTGAAAACCACACTATCACATTACAATTTGTTTCACAAAAAATTATTCGCATTCCATTTTCTTAAAAGCTTTATTTTTCATAAATATAATACATTTTAAAGTACTACGGCTCACTAATTTACAAATTAAGTGAAAACAATCTTAAATATACAGCGACGAAACAAAAAAATTAGTATTTCATCGTTCCCTGACAAGTAAAGTATATCCACAGTAAGATCCTTATATATCCGTCTACTCCAAGTTCGCTTCCTAATTCCTTTTTGCCATATTTCCTTCAACCTGTGCAAGAACCCTTGAAGTCTCAAAATTTATTCCATTCAGGGAAAAATCCGGCATTCCAGCGAAAATTATTTGGCCGGATTCATTAATGGCGCTTCCGGACTGCAGGCCCTGTTTTGTGCCGGACAGGGAAAAGGCGTGTCTATGCCGCGACTTCGCCTGGATAGGCCGGCCTGTCAATAGCAAGTGTCAGCTACTATACAATTTTATATCCCTTTAGAATATGATACACACTCTATTATGTTGACTAGAATTTGATTTAATTTATTATTGTTTCAATTTAGTTGAAGCAAGAAGTGTCAGCAACTATACAACTTTATACCCCTTTAGAATATAATACACACTCTATTATGTTGACTAGACTTTGGTTTTATTTATTATTGTTTCAATTTAGTTGAAGCAAGAAGTGTCAGCAACTGTACAACTTTATACCCCTTTAGAATATAATACACACTCTATTATGTTGACTAGACTTTGGTTTTATTTATTATTGTTTCAATTTAGTTGAAGCAAGAAGTGTCAGAAAATGTACAACTTTATACACGTGCAGTTTGAGCAAAAATAATATTTAAAGAAAAATGCATGATTGTTGTGTGAAAACCACACTATCACATTACAATTTGTTTCACAAAAAATTATTCGCATTCAATTTTCTTAAAAGCTTTATTTTTCATAAATATAATACATTTTAAAGTACTACGGCTCACTAATTTACAAATTAAGTGAAAACAATCTTAAATATACAGCGACGAAACAAAAAAATTAGTATTTCATCGTTCCCTGACAAGTAAAGTATATCCACAGTAAGATCCTTATATATCCGTCTACTCCAAGTTCGCTTCCTAATTCCTTTTTGCCATATTTCCTTCAACCTGTGCAAGAACCCTTGAAGTCTCAAAATTTATTCCATTCAGGGAAAAATCCGGCATTCCAGCGAAAATTATTTGGCCGGATTCATTAATGGCGCTTCCGGACTGCAGGCCCTGTTTTGTGCCGGACAGGGAAAAGGCGTGTCTATGCCGCGACTTCGCCTGGATAGGCCGGCCTGTCAATAGCAAGTGTCAGCTACTATACAATTTTATATCCCTTTAGAATATGATACACACTCTATTATGTTGACTAGAATTTGATTTAATTTATTATTGTTTCAATTTAGTTGAAGCAAGAAGTGTCAGCAACTATACAACTTTATACCCCTTTAGAATATAATACACACTCTACTATGTTGACAAGAATTCGGTTTTATTTATTATTGTTTCAATTTAGTCGAAGCAAGAAGCGTCAGCAACTGTATAACTTTATACACACTACAGTTTGAGCAAAAATAATATTTAAAAAAATTGCATGCTTGAAAACCACACAACAACATTACAATTTGTTTCACAAAAAATTATTCATTCAATTTTCTTAAAAGCTTTATTTTTCATAAATATAATACATTTTAAAGTACTAAGGCTCACTAATTTACAAATTAGGTGAAAAGAACCATAAATATTCAGTGAAGAAACAAAAAAATAGTATTTCATCGTTCCCTGACAAGTAAAGTATATCCACAGTAAGATCCATATATATCCGTTTACTCCAAGTTCGCTTCGTAATTCTTTTTTTGCCATATTTCCTGCAACCTGTGCAAGAACCCCTGAAGTCTCAAAATTTATTCCATTCAGGGAAAATCCGGCATTCCAGCGAAAATTATTTGGCCGGATTCATTAATGGCGCTTCCGGACTGCAGGCCCTGTTTTGTGCCGGACATGGAAAAGGCGTGTCTATGCCGCGACTTCGCCTGGATAGGCCGGCCTGTCAATAGCACTTTCTAGAGAGTGATGGCTCCTATATTCCCCAGTGCTGGATTTTTCTCCACCAGAGGAAAAGAGCGAAAGTTAAAGATTCTTTTTAAAATATAATGGTGTGCGCTGTGAAAAGGGTTAACTCTTTTTGCACTGAGCCTTTTATAAAAGGGTTTGGCAAAACGATGTGGTGGATTTGGTTCGTCGATACTGGTTCACTATAAATATATAGGGAGAAGCGTTTAGGCGAATTTATAGATTCTTTTAAAGTTATGACCTTAAAAGAGCTTCACAGTGTTCACTTAGAATGTTTGATTAAAAATATTATTTAAAAGTTATTTACGAAGATAATTTGCTTACATATTTACATTGAGAAAAAATACACGTAGTGATATTTCTGAACAGTGGTAGAAATCATAGTATATTAACACAAAAAGTTATATTTTGTATTTTATAAAACAATAGTTTTACATAATTTTTTATGTTTGTTTAATAATTTATTTGAACATTGTATTCTTTCAAATCAAACTGATTTTTTTTTTTCAAAATAGCTATTTTGACTTTAGCTGCAATGTTACTAACGCTAAAACATGCCACCCTAAATCTTAGCATCAAAGATAAAGAAAGGATAAATAAATATTTAAATCAAATTGGAAGCACTTGTTTGTTATCACAAGAATCGTCATCTGCCATAGACCAAGTTGCAAACTAAAGGCAAAGCTGTGTCGAACTAAAGTATCTTTACCAAAATTTTAATTTTTTTAACGTATCTGAATTTACTTTTATTTTAATAAAAGGATATTAAATGCAAGCACGTTACCATAATACAAGCTTAAAAAAAGTAAAAAAATACTGCAAAAAACTATTTTACAATCCCAATGTGATAGAAATGTCCATACGATGTAAAATTTATTGTATGGTACCGGCAAAAATGTTTGTTCACTGCCAATGATTTAGTGCATCCACCTTCTCTTTTAAAACACCATTGGGGTAAGTGGTTCAAGTGCTCAAGATAATATTAATTTTCTGTAAAACAAACATTACAGCACCGTAATGTAAAAAAAAAATTATCCACAAAAGGTGCTGTAATTATACAGAAATTTTTTACTGAGTATATTAATAAAAAACTAATTTGTTGTACTTAAGTTGCAAAAATCTAAACAAAGTCCATGTTATATATAAATTAATTAAAATGTTTTTAGAAGATTCCCTGTTGCAAACCATTTAAAAGAATCTAATACTATTTCTCTTAACCATATCGATTCTCGCCTTCTCCCTCCCCTCGATCTCGGGGATCAACGCTGGAAAAGAAGAAATGAACAGTTAAATCAGATGTGAAGCCACCGTTTATCACAGAACTCGGTATCTTCATCATGCTGCTATCAGCCCTTACCTGCGCTCCCAAATTCTACTCTCCAATTCCAATCCTGAATTGGGAGCAAGGACTCGACATGCATCAAGACGAATAGTCCGACTTATTGAGGCATTATTTTCTTTCGATCCTGTAGCCAAAAGAGATGTAAGTTCTGCAGTTCTTCGTCTTTTAAGAGGGACTTATGTGGCTTTCCTTTTTAGCGAGAGATAGGTCTTCTTTAAGCCTCTTTTTTTTAAAGGTTAGAGTCATTTTCTTAGCTGCAGGCGATTCGTTTGTTTTGGGCACAGAGAAAATGGCGTTTTCTTTGTAGAAGAAGCCGTATAAATCAAATTTTGGGAAGGGTTTTTTGCGGATTACTTGTTTAGAACGGGATCATGTTATAACACGATAAAGTGTTTTTTTGTGTTAAGGTCCGGAGAGAAATTAGGTGTAGCCTTGTTTGAAAGGTGCTGTGAACTAGGTGAGCAAAAGGAAGCCAAACAATGCTTGACATTTGAGAATCCAGCCGTCACAAGTTACTTGAAGGGTCTAGTTCAAAAACTTACATTCTCCTAAGTCAAAATAAGATTTGGGTTCTGTCTGTTCATTGGCGACGTTTTATAGTGGTAAATTTAATTGGACAATGTCGCCAATGGACAAGCCGGACCCTATTTCTTAGTTATACTTGGAGAATATGAGTTTTGTAACAACACTATGCGGGAAAAAGTAACGCTTTTTCTATGTTAACTTAAAGAAAGAAATGAATCTTTCAGCTCATATTGCGATGCTTCAGTACATTTAGAAATTTTAACTTGTTTTTTTATATGAATAACAACAATTTTGACTTTAATAATAATGTGGAAAATGATTTTATTTCAGAAATTTAAGTACGGTTTCATAATAAAAAACTGAATAAGTTGACTATAACTTTAAATTTAAGACAAACTATAGTAATTTCATGAATCTCACTTTAAACTTCGCTTAATCAATTGCCAAAGCTCCATTTACTTGGAGAAATTTGGTTGTTAAATAGTGGTTCTGGCACTTCTATTTGGAATTACTCGATTCAATTCCATCCAATGCAGTGCAAAACTCCTCCCCCATTTGCACAAAACTAGTTGCTTGGGGTTACTTTAAAATACTGCAAAGGGCTAAAACTCATTTGATGATTGGTCTAGAACGACTTCTTTGAGATTTCTCAAGCAAATTATCGTGCATTTATGTCCTTTTCTAGTATCTTCCGTATCGAATCTCCAACTATAAATGTGATAAATATAACAGGACACGTACATTTAATTAGCCATTATTATTTGAAATTCCACACATTTAATAATGTGTAATTTTCTCTTACGATAATGAAGTTTTTTTTGTTTTTTTTTTTTGCTTTTGGTAAGGAGCAAAGTCGTGATATGTCACATTTCTAGCAAAAAAAATTTTCTACTTTTTAAAATGCTATGCTCATAGTATGAACTTGGATTTAAGTTTATTCTTTAAAATTTGTAATGTGTATTTTGTTTTTAATTATATAAATTATAAGCTATGTTTTATTTTTTAAAAAGTTCATTTAAATAAAAATCATTTACTTAAAAGAAAATATTTTTTGCAAATGTTTCTTAAAATATTTTATATAAAACTTTTAAATTTTCAATTCACTTTATAATTAAGAAAAAAAAGCATTTTACTGCAAGTTTTCTTGTTTCATTCCACATATAATTTTATTTTGTAATTTGAAATATTAATGTTTAAGATTTATTAAAATCTAAATAGTTCAGTACAAATAAATGAAATTGTATCATTCCTAAATAATTCAAACTACAAATAACCCATAGTGTAAGAATAACAATCACTGTTTTCTTTTGTTAAAAATTTATAATTCCAATCAAGATAATACTATACAGATAATTACCATAGAAATAGCTACATTCTACTTATACAAAGGCTTTTGATCATTAAAAAGAGCTTATTAACTTTTGAAGATATTCAAGAAGTTTTGGTGTCCATATTATTTTACAACATTAATCGGAAATGTTTTGAAAAGTTTTGGAATATCCAATACATGCCTTAAATAATTGCAGTATGGTATCATTTAAGGGTCTTAATTGTTCAAGAAAGTCAAATAGACAAAAGTTTCCAGAAATACTCAAAAGTTAAATCACTTAATTTAGCAAAAAGATTTTCGTTCATCTAACAAATTAAAAGCACCGAGCAAACTTTCATTGTTTTTTTACTCCGATGATACTTAAAACTTTAAAAACACAAATTTTTCGAAAAACAACAGTCTTTGTACTTTGATCGCAGCAAACTGCCTTCAAAAATTATCCTTCCAAACCACTTTCTACAATCACTTCCACTTCTGAGTCAAAAACTTCTGCATTGATGATCGAAAGAGGTGACAAAATCTCTTCTACAGACACCAATGTTGACCGTATCCAAAGGTAAGGATGATAAGCAAATTAATACTTGGTCTTTTACATCTATTCATTGAAATTGAAAAGACAATTTTGGCTCTTTTATTTTCATAATTTAAAAAGTTCAGATATTTTTATTTAATCCATTAGCAACATTTTTTTCTATAAAAACATCAATTAACAGATTTTCAAATTTTACAAAAATGGCGTTTATGATGAGGAGAAGGTAATGATGCTGTCATAGTTTCTTATTGTTTTTCTCTACTTAAAACTGAAAATTATTTTTTGAAAGAGCGATTTGAAAAAAATTATGTCCCCCCTCCCCAAACCAAAACAAATAATAAATTTCCTACCCCACAAAATTGAATTACAAACTGTCGGTAACTATTATTTAGGACTAGTTAAAAGAAAAGTAGTAGACATGCTGTATTACACATATAACAATTTGCACAATAATTTTTTTAACCAACTGCCTACGCCAAGCTTTGTTGTGGTTATATCGCTAAATAGGAAAGAAAAAAAAAAAAAAATCAATTTTTTTTATTTTATTCCTCACCCGTGAACAACAAGTTGAGCCAATATCTCTCTTATTTGCTCGTTTGTTGCTGATTACTGTCACCTTGTGGTAGTGGGAATAACACTAAATAATTTTTTTGGCAAAGAGATTAATTTATTCTTCTTTAATTCAATTGAAACCAATATATAAGTACAAATGTACGTTATGTAACGTTGTGGCAAAATGTCAAAGCCATCGTGGAAAATTTATAAATATTTCAAATTTTGAACAAAACAACATTTACATTCATATTTCTAACCTGAAATGCATCTTTCTTTGTATCACTTAACAACTGGCTTTCAAAGCCATATTGGAACAACTTTTAAATATTTTTTTAAAAACAAAAAAACAAACATTGCCATTCATATTTCAACCATGAAATTCTTTCTTTGTTTTGTATCACTTAACAACTGGCAAACTGTCAAAGCCATATTGGAACAACTTTTAAATATTTAAAATTTTAAACAAAACAACATTTGCATTCATATTTCCAATCTGAAATGCATCTTTCTTTGTATTTACTTAGCTACAATACACTTAAAAAACTAATTAATACATAAGTTAACCTATTTATAAAACAATCATTTAAATATATCAACTGTAGCTGTTAGTGGATTCTAAGAATTTTCGAAGCATGTTATAGTCAAAAATGTCAAATTGCAAAAATATGCCATTTTATTCCAGGTAATCATACTACCATTTAGTTATCTGTTGGACAACTATAGTATTATCAGTTTAGAATTTTATCATTAATAATGATTAATGAGATGTCTTCATAAATTATTTAAACGTGTTTATAACCGTAGAAAATTTTTTCGTTAGTCTTTAGTTTGTTTTATTGAATATTTTTGCATCGATTACGAAATATCCAACCATACTTAGAAGAGTAAAGCTTATATGATGTTAAAATTAACAAAATAAATATTAGCATATGATGAAAAATATATCCATATTAATAAGTTTAAAAAAAATTAAACCCATTCAGTCCCAATGACAATTTGGCATCATCATTTCAGATTTTTCTGGTCGTCCATAGACATTCATGATATAAAAAAAAACATCATTCGATTCTTCAAACTTTTTTTCTATTAGGAAATATTTTTTATTAATCCCTATAGTTATCAGCCATATTATTATTTCTTTAATTATGATCAGAAACATGATGCCAAATAGCATCACTGGGACTGAAAGGATTAAGTGAACATTATTTTTTAACCTTTTATACGCCAACGTTCCACTTGTGGAACATATTATTCAACCTCATTTATAGCTCGGAATAATTTTATATGTGAAAAATTTAATTACACGAAAAGCAAATTTTAAAAAACCATTGTACATTGTTTTTAGGAGTATGGCGTTGATGCTGTTTAAGGTACTTTTTCCGGTAAAACTCTCAACATTTCTGTCTCATAACTTTAATTCAGAGCCATCTGAAATGTTCTTAAATGGTTAAATTTGGAAAGGAAAGAGCAATGGCAAAAACAAACCGTTCTCTAAAATGAGCGCAAAGGCTTCTCCAAAGGCGTGAAAGAAATCGCATCATTTAAGAGTCGTTTTAGGGCCATAAGCTTACAAATGCCGCAAAAGCATCGGCCATTTCCCGAAACTTTGGAAGACTTTCTTTGCTTTGCATATTACGCAAAGTTTTACAACAACGTATGGACGCGTGAATTCATTTGAATAGGAATCGGGCGTCCTTTTTAGCGTCCTTTAGTGGGGGTCTAATGACAAGGGGCCGGCTGCTTTGGACGCATTAAATCTGGCTTCTAGTCGATTTTAAAAATAGACATGCGAGTTTTGTCACCTTATTCGAACACCCACAGCAATTATTGTCCCTAAGCACCGGGCTATAAAACCCTTAACGAAGACTAATTTCGTCCGGGTAATTTGTTAATTAGGTGAAGCTTTGATTCTTTTCAATTTAATACGCGTTTTACGACGGTGGCGCGTCGTAACGATAAAGTTATATGTCTGCGGGGTCATCACTTTGGAGAATGGACGTTGACATGAAACTCGTTGATGAATCGATAAGTTTGGTGGAGGTAATACAAAAGCAAACAATCGTTGGCCCCCATTCGGGGCTATTGACGATTAATCGTCGATAAATGCGTAGAGACGGGTATGAAACCCATTGCTTAGTGGCAAATAAAAGTACAAATATGGTTAGTAAATAAAATGTAAAACACCTATAAATAGAGGTGTTTCCATTAAGTATTCAAAAATTTCTATTTAGTTATTTATATCATATTTCCTCAAATATATTTTTGATTTTAACTTAATATAACTATACAGCTGATAGTTTAACTGTTGGATATGACCAACCACTTTAACGACCAAGTATATCCAGAACACTTCAATTGGTTTTATAGCTTAAATTATTCACTTCTAACTATTTTTAACAATTTGTTGTTTTCTGGGTCCAAATTTGGTAATCTGTAATTTAAACTGAAAGCGTTATAATTTAGACGTACATCAATTTGGAGTGTAAGTCAATTTCTTGTGCACTCAGGATAAAGTTGTGTTGACTTTCAATACAAAAAGTTGTTTTCCCTAGTTACAAAAAGTTGTGTTCAAACAATGCATCAATTATGTTGCAATCAAATAGTATAATGAATGGTTAGTACAGAAATTGTGTTGAAGTCGCGACACGCATGTATTCTTCTGAATTGTATACTTCGGCATCTGCTCTATGATATTTCGAATTATCGAAGGGCTTAAAATAAATAAATTATGGTACTTTCAGATGAATGTTATAATTTTCTTATGTATATTTTAGAAAAAAATATAGTTTACAGTTTTTCTCAATCGCGGATCACTGTAAAAATTTTCCTTAACTTTCCGTATATATACCAGGAACTTTCCTGGGTTTTTCAAGTATCCATCGCTTCGTGATAAGTTCCTGGGATTTTCAGGTTTTCCCTTTCAAATCTGGCAACGTTTGCTATGAACCACCGCCATTGCTCGCGGCGCCTCACTCATAATCAGTTGTTTTGTAACGTTGTTGGTATAGCGACGTTCATTATCATGTGGCCGAGTGGTTAAGGCATCCGCCTCAGGATTCAGCCTTCTCAATAGTTCGGGGGTTCGAATCCCACCTACTGCCAGTCATTCTATAAATCGGATATATGTACTGGGAAAGAGTGGAAAATCCAATTCGTGACGGATGGGCCCGAATACACGGGGACAGACGTGCTTGTTAAATCTGTGGAGTCCAAAGTCCCGATGGTGTCAGCGTACGATGTCGCTCGAAGTTCCGTTGAATGACCGCTCACTTTCCAGAACGGTTAAAGATATTTTTTTAGGAAGGTTCCTGGTATTTTCCAGAAAAGTTCCAGTTATTTTCCAGAAAGGTTCCAGATATTTCCAGAGAAGTTACTGGCTCTAAGTGGGATTCTGTCTATATTTTTGGGGAAGGTTACTGGTATATTCCAGGAACATTACTGGTAAAAATTGGGCAGCTCAGCTGCCCATTATTTCCCAGTAACGTTCCTGAATTTTTTTACAGTGATGGATGAAATAATTGTCTCCTCTCGGGATCATCAGCTTCGTTGGAGCAACCCAAATTTTTGTTCGAATGTCATCAGCACATTTGAAGAGATTGGTGGAAGAACATGCACACTCTTAAAACGAACGAGCGATTTTAACTCAGTCTGAGTTAATTTTCACTCCTCCAGTCTAGAAAATGCACTTCTCCTAGAGGAGTGGATTCTTTGTGTGTTAAACCTCCGACAGGATCACTCCAAACGAGTGATTTTAACTCAGTCTGAGATAATATTCACTCCTTTCCAGTGTCGAAAATGCACTTATCCTACTGGAGTGGATTTCACTCTTTTGTTTTAAGAGTGCAGCATGCTAAGAGAGAGATGCATGAGAAAATGAGCTTTAAAGTATTTAGTTTGTACTTAAATCCTGATGTACTAAATTCCCTGACCCAAAATTCGAGTAAATGGACTGGTAACATTTTTATTACATACAGTATATACATCTTTCATTTAATGCGCATAGGATAACGGGCTACATAGTCTACACTCTTCCTTCTTTGAGCGCAAATTGTTTGTTATGTTATGTTGAACTTAAATCTGCTAAAGGCGATAGTTGTAAAATTTAAAAAATATACTGAAATTTATAAAAAATAAGTTTATAAAAAGTTGAAACATATTATCTTTAAAGGATGGAATAAATTTGTTCAATGAAATAAAAATCTCTATTTATTCAAAAATATAGCTTAAAACGTTCTTCTACTAAGCTCTTCAATTCTTGTATTGAGAGAGAAGCAACACATTTTTGGTACTGCCTTTTTACACATTACTTGTGTTTCACTTGTACTGTTTCAATACAAGTTGTTTCAGGTTGTGGGATTGATGAAATGTCCGTTATCTTGTTTATTTCTACAGATAGTGTTGCTGTTTTCTATAAAAGTAAATTAAAACGAAGTTTTTCATTTCGCCAACTGAATGGTATTTGCTTGAAAACATGCACTTCATTACATTTTGAGATTATGCAAAACAAAGCTTATTATTAAAAGTAAATACTTAAAATTTAATAGTGATTTAATATTTTTTTGTATTTTTTTGTCTTTTTTTTATGCATGTAAAAGAAATGTAAATGGCTTTAGTGAGGTGTTGAAAGGGGAATTCCATTAAAAAATACATACATTATAAATAAAAAAATTATACATTAATGTATAATTATGTGATTTAAGATAATATTTTTATGAAATAAAAAACTAACCTTGAATTTACTTTACAGTTTAACAATTATGTAGCATAATATTTTCTTTACTGAACTTGTTTACACATATGTATATAGCAAGCGAAATTAATCTATCGGTCCATCGCTTCAAATAAGAAGGCTAAACAACGATTAAATTCAAAATTAAAGACTTTTAAAATAATATTTAAGTAGTTTTACTTTTTTCCTTTCCTATAAAACTGTTTAATAGAATCGGTCAAGTCTGTTTCATAGATGTGTTTAGTTACTTTTGTAGTTGTAAATATGTTTTAACAAGCTTATTTTTACCTACTTCCGGCAATTCCTTTAATTGATTTTTTACAAACCTTAAACAATGTTTTATTTTTATTTTCAAAGCCAGAATCACACGCACAACTAAGTTCAACATATAAACATTTAATCAGTCATTATCCATCTTACTGCTGCTTTTGAGTTCAAAACGAACTTTGTTAATGCATCATGCATGATCACCAGAGTATATAGCAACTGCGTTTATACAAACAAACGTCTTGAAACGTCTTGTAATCTTTAAAACTTATATTATTTTAATTGGCATGTAGATATAAATGTGTTTCTTTTAAGTTATAACCACCTCTTTTGACAAAATTTACAGATTATATTTCGTCTCGACTTTTTTAAACATTTATTAAACATCACATAAAGGGGTTATTTTTATACATCTATCATAAATTTTATTTTAACTAAGATCATTTAATTTTAGTGCTGCCATCTGTAGTGTATAAACTCAGTCCTACCCGCAAAGCACAACAGTTTAATGTGTCGTCCTTGTCATTTGACCGTGGTTTTAACATACAAGACATGTCGCCATTTTTTCTCGTGTAGCTTTAGTTTGACGCTAATTCAACGTAAACCTAAGTCACCAGATCACGTCATACATTCTTCAACATTTAGAGACAATTTCTTAAGTAAAATGTCTAAAAATTGTTTGGAAAACACATATTTAAACTTCCAAGAAATTTTCTTGCTAAATTTTTCGTGATTTAGTATATTAGAATAGCTTATGCTGGGTTTCAAAACCAATTTAAATCTCTTTTTCTTTAAATAATTAGATATTGTTCCACATTTCAGCGGCGAAGGTAGTTAGCAAACATATATTATATAAATATTCCGATCGAACACGATTTTAACACATCGATTGTATAACACTTTAGGTGAAATCATGGAGTTATAATAAGTTGTTTTGTAAGAAACTTTGGAATGTGTTTGGAATATAGGACCATTTTTTTACATTTATTGACCTGGTATACATCACTAGCTTCATGCACCAAAAATACATATTATTTTTGCGTGAATAAAATGAAAAGTTCTATTTTAATTTATATTTTTAATTCTTATAAAATTAATTTCAAGCAAGTTTGATAAACAAACCTTTGAAAATGACATCGAGCTTTCGATTTCAATGTTTTAATTTCTCTTAAATTGTAATGTTTAAAAATTATCACCTTCGCCTATTTATACTTGTCTTAATTCTTTAAATAAAAGTTACCTAATTTCTACCAGAATTTTTTTATACTTTTCATTAAATAAATGAAATTAATGAATGTAGAGTACTAAAATATTTTATTTTGATATTCATACAAGAACAATTCAAGGCGAAAATCATGCTATCAATATATTTAAACTTTTGGGCACTTTCATTATCGTTAGTGTACACACAAGGATTGCATGCTAGGTTGGTCTGATTTTCAGTTTGAATGAATATATCCAACAAGGGGCATTTAAACAAATCTTTATCAAACCGTTCAGATAAGATTCAGAGTTATAAGGCCTTCGAATGCGTTATCAGTTCATTGATTACGCAAATGTCTACCTTGCTTTTCATTTTTTAAAAAAAATTTGATTGTTGCTAGCTACTGATCACCCCGTAAAACGCTGACAACAATAAAAGTTGTTTGTACACTTCTAACGGCTTAAATAAAAAAAAAATATGATTATTACGTGTAAAAGCTGTGTTGTGAAAGCTTTGGTACGTCTGGGAATTATATAACTTTTGTACATAATACTTAAAGAGTTGTCACATAAATTATCCTTCCTTTAAGTTGACAATATTAAATTGAAAATATATAAGATGAAGTTAACAGCTGTTAACTATATATATATATATATATATATATATATATATATATATATATATATATATATATATATATATATATATATATATATATATATATATATATATTATATATATATATATATATATATGGGCATTTCCACGCGTGACTGACACTACATCAGAACGATTTAACCAACTTCGTTTGCATATTTCATAATTATTTTTTTATTTGTGAAAAAAAATTATTGTATGTCAGTATACCCCTGAGCATATAGTATTTTTAGCAATCATAAAAATTTTTTAAAATTTAATATTTAACTAAAAAATAATAAAAATGTCCTGATGTGACTGACACTACACGAAAGTTCGTAGATTTTTGGCTATCAGAAAAATTCTAATTTCTTCTGATTGCGCAGTAAATCAGCATTCTACCACTGCTTATTTTAAGTGTAAGGTTTCAGGCTAAATATATTAATTGCAAAAAAGTATTAAAATACCATAGGAAATAAGTTACTAACGGTTTTGTGCGTGACTGACACTACATTCATTTCGTGACTGACACTACATTGTGAATTGTATCACAGATATGGAATTTTAAGCAATAATAACACAACATATGTAAATAATTTTGTAAAAAGGAGTGTTAAAAATTGCATAAATGGTAAAATTATGGTTAGAAAAAGTTACACAATGTCCTCTAAAGTAGGTTTCTGGTAATTTCTTTCTTCAAAATGCAGTAAATCATCATTTTACCAGTGCTTATTTTAATTATAAGGTTTAAAGCTAAATCATTTAATTGCAAAAAAGTATTGAAATATCATAGGAAATAATTTATTAACACTTTTGTGCGTGACTTTCACTACATTCAACTTGTGGCACACTTCATCATGTGAATTGTAACACAGAAATGAAAAATTTAGGCAATAATAACATAACATATGTAAATAGTTTTGACTATAGTAAGTTAAAAATTGCGTACATGGTAAAAAATATAGTTAGACAAAGTTACACAACGTCCCCTAAAGTTGATTTCTGGTAGTTTCTTACTTCTTTCTTCAATAGCATTTTCTGAAAAACCTTCCCTCTCAGGCCACGCAAAAAGACCCCCGACCATTGCAGATGTTTCAGTTTTATTGAATAAGCAACTTTACTTAACATTTGCTCACAAAATATTTAACGATAATTTAACTACAAAAGGAAATAAAGCTCTTTTTTCAGCATCACGTTCATTTTCAAAATTTTGTTGAGAGGTATTTCTTTTTACAACATTTAAATTTGTTTAATTAACCGTGTAGTATTTTGGGGGATTTAATGAAACATTGGCAGTTGTTTTAAGTAGGCATTTGTTTAATTTTAAAAAACGAAGCAATTTTTGTGTGTCTAGGAATTGGAAGGTTTAACTTCCTTTAATGGGCATATATAATTTAATCTACCTATTTTGCTCTTTACGCAGTTGTCAGAAATGTATAATAGTTATATGTTTGGGCAGATTTCTTATGCAAAGTGAAAAAATCCTTAGCAAAATGTGGGTCAAATTTCTTAGAAAGTTTGACTTCCTTTATCCCCTCCTCACTGTATCTCGAAGTCCATCAATTGGTCCTTCACCATCTTTGAATTCAAAGATGACCATGACTTTTGGAAGAGAATTACCAGACAAGGTTGTCAAACGGTTGGAGGATTGCAATAGAGGTGTCAGTGACGCGTTTATGGATGTTGAGGCCATAGGCGGCTTCCGAATTTGGGGCCCCTCCCACCCTCCCCAAACAGAAATTAAAATTTTAAAAAGTTGCAAATTGGGATTCTCCCTTCCCCTTTGTTGGAGCATGAAATCCTAGTGACGCAATTGGGGCTGAAAAAAAATTAAACATGGTCTTGGCTAAATATTACAAGAGACAAGAATTTCACTTATACACTTTAAAAAAGTATTTAGCTTAATAATAGAAAATATAACCAAAAATATGCCTGTATTTATCTAGGATTTAGATGAATTCATTGCTAAGTAAAGTTTATGGGCATTTTATTGTCCTTCGTTGACAAACATCGGAATAATCAAAATAACTAAAAATACAAATTATGGAATATGTATTTGCATGTGTTCAATTAAAAATATGGATTAAAAATATAATTAAATTAATTATTTATTGAATGTTATTTCAAAAATGCAAGAGTTAAAACAAAATTCGTTTAATTAACGTCTTATAATTTAAAAATAATTCACCCCCAATCACAAATAAACATATATTTTAATTTAAAAAAAATTTTCATTATATTATTTTAATTAAAATTTAAATAATAGATTAACAACAAATGGGGAAGTTTTTAAGCAAAAAAATAAACATTTAGTTATATTTTGAAGGACTTTCAATAATACACCCTAATTGGGTATGTCTTAAATTATCAAAACTTCAGAATAAAAACATAACAACGTTTGAAACACTACTGCCTATTTACAGTCTGCCTTCTGCTTACAATGCATTAAATCTCAATCAAAATTAAAAAATCTCCAGTGTAACCGTTACCATGCGATCGATTTACAAAAATGTATATCTATTGTCTAAAATATCCCGTCAAAAACAGATTTTCTAATTTTTATTACAATAAAAGTGGGGGTTTTTTTTGTTTGCAAACAAATCGCCAAGAAATTCTTTACTGGGTGGTTTGGTAGGGGAGCGATCGAAGCGCTTCCTAAAGAAAACGACTTGAGAATTCTCAAAACTCCGTGACGTCTGCTTGTATAGTTCGGTTAGGTTAGGTTTGAATTATCGTTGCACTAGAGCTACACGAGGGCTATTGGCGACGGGCGTCGTATTTTAGAACCACAGTCAGGTGACGAGCCAACACCTGAATAGGCACCCAACGCAACCGTTAAGGGCGACATCGTACGCAGCGTTAGGACTTTGAAGGATATTTAACGTGCACTCCCTTACACGGGGTATTATTCGTCGGACATTTTTGGCTGCACGGGCCGTTTATAGGTCGGCAGCTATTTTGGCGATGCCCGGACCCGAACCTGAGACCTTCCGCATGCTAAGCGAGTGCTTAACCGACTGGGCTCCCCAGCCCCTGTATAGTTCGGTAATAGGAGACACGAAAAAGCGACAATTCGGCGGTCAATTATTATGTTTGAATGCAAACAGTTGCAAGTCTAGGTATTTGTTATTAATTTTGAAATTTGGGGGCCCCTCGCAATCTTGGGGCCACAGGCGGCCGCCTCTAACGCCTATTGGTAAACGCGTCGCTGAGAGGTGTATTACCTTTAATTGAAGTGTTGCCCCGTAAAATGGTTTTTGCTTTCATTTTCTTTAAATTTTTAAAATTTATCCCGTCTTAAAAACACCCCCTTTGCTCTTTTTTTTTTCTTTTAGCTGTTGATATAGCCATCTTAAATCAAAATTATCAAAATATATGAAATCTACAAGTATTTAGCTAATCGAAAACATCTAGATCAAAAAGAAGTTGTGACTAGCACTACATCGTGACTGACACTACAAATCTAAAATGAGTTATAAATAGAGAAAATGTTTTTTATTTTAAAATTAAAACGGTTGGAATTACACAGAGGTTACTATAGTAAGAAAATATCGTAAACATTTTGAAGTAAAGCCTTATTTTAAAAAGTTATGGGAACTTTTATATATTTTCGTGACTGACACTACATTCAAAAAGGAGATTTTTATCTTCCTAATTAAATATCTTTTAGTTATAAATGCCAATTAATAATGTGGTTTTAACATAGTTCTGATAGTGTATTTTAATAATTTTATAAAAAAATCTGATGAAATGTATTTCTTATCTGAAAATTCAAGGATTCAAAATGATGCAAAAACACGAGATCATGTTTTCGAAACAAAGCGGCCATTTTGAAGCCGCTGTGTTGCCAAAGACGAAACAACAATAGTTGATGATACAAAAAAAAATAAAATTCAAACCTTTCTAAAGCAAATATAAAAGATACAATTGTGGGAAAAATTATTTTTTTTTTGCAGTCCTGGTCTTTTCTGCCGTGGAATTACCCATATATATATATATATATATATATATATATATATATATATATATATATATATATATATATATATATATATATATATATATATAAGTTATTAACTGTTACTATATGCCATATATATGCTTACTGGTAGTCAGTGGGACATTACATCCGCCCTGCAGAGAACAATTGATTTCGAGTCCAAATACGAAAACCATTTGGCATTGGGGCCTACACTTAGAGAAGAAAAATAATTTTTGGTTCATCGAACACTTTAGGTCCTGGATCTCAAAGTTCTCCCGGAAATATGTAGTTTCGTCTCATTTCATGTAATAAAATTTAATAATGGAATAATATGCTTAATTTCCTTGATGAAAATTACTACAGTTAACAAAATAAAAATTACTTTGTTCAAAACAGAGAAACTCAGCATGGTATTTCAGAATTGAAAGCATTGATATGTGATATTTGAAAAAAAAAGTTTCAAATTTAAAATAAAAATATAGATTTACTTAGACTTGGTAGCTTCATTTCATTTTTCTTAGAGATATTTGAGTTTCAATGGATCATATCTTCGTTTACAAATAACATTTTCAATTGTGTGATAATTTTTCAGCAAAATTGTATTAATTAGTTTCATTTTGATTAGCAATTTAATAATTCATACAACCAATTTCAGACAATATTTTCTTCGTCAAACATAAGTTTATTTAACTTAATTCGGAATGAAATTCCCGTGATTCATGCAGCAAACAAGTGCACTCATATATCTTGACAACAAATTAATCTTGAAACACTTTAAGGCCAAATGGTAAGAAAGATTAAAAATATTCCCCTTTTGTCACTTGAGATAATGGGGTACTTCCCGACTAAATGATAAAATATCTTATCAACTTTTATTCGTAATATTATCCACTTAATGACGATTACAATTGAAATTGAATTCTTGTTTCCATAGGCTCGTAGCCGGAAGTATCCATGGAGGTAGGGTTCCCGAATGGGGAGAAAGTTTGTTCGCAATAAACTGTTAAAAAAAACATAAAAATGTCATAAATAGAGAAACCTTGATTTTTTAGTAGAGGGAAGGAAATTTACAGGTAGGCAATGCCATTATCCTAACCCTACCTGGCTACTGGGTGATTCTTTAAAGGTACACTTATCAGGGTTTTTGTTTGAATGAATTTCAATATTCCCTTTTTATCTGGTTATGGTTTCTTGCTAGATTATTGCTAGAAATCTAATATTTGATTATTGATATTATTAAATGTAACACATTACTCGTTATCAGTTGTGTTTTTTTAATTAAAAAGTTTGAGTTACTCGTTTACTCGTTATCAATTGTTTTTTAATTTAAAAAGTTTGAGTTGTTTAACTCAAACATTTTAAAATTGTATTATCAATATTGTTTTATTATGATTTAAATTCAGACCCTCGAGAATTTCAGTTTGCAGATTATAGCAGGTAGAACTGGTTCATTCACCTTTACGAAACATAAATAAAACTATTTAAACCATTTTAAGTAATTCAACCCGCTTATAGCTGTCCTCCATCTTTAATAAAAGTTAATGCCTTTGTGAAAAATACATTCAAATAAAATTCCTCCGTTGTACTCTGCCTTCAAGACCAGCTCCATTAAATTCTCGGAATTTCCCTTCTTATAGCCATATTCGGTAGTCAAGCGTCAGTTAACCTTTCGCGTCTATTACTTACCATTTGTTCTATAACAAGAAAATTACCACCTCGCATTGGTGGGTCACGATCACTATAAAAAAAAAACCCAAAACAGAAAAAAAACCTTAAAAACGATTTCCCAATAAATAAGATGTTAGGGAAGAGAATCAAAATAAATAAAAAAAAATGCCCAAGAAATTCGTGCTACCTTTTATACAGGAGCAAATGGTGCATCCGGTTTTCACCCCGTCGGGAATAGCCCGATGGAGGGTTTAATAGTGGTATGATACGCTATTGCACGCACAAGCTATTTGACTCCAAAGTTGACCCCAACCTGATGGTTTGGTGATGTATTTTCCCCTAAGAGATGGGTTCTGGTCTGAGGGTGGGCTGTTTAATACGATCTATAAAAGCTAACGAAGTGTTTTATGAGATTAAAAAAAGCTCTCTGCGTGATTCAACATAAGATGAGTGGATTTTTAAAAAGATATATAAAAAAAGGATATTTCCGTATATTTAACTGCGTTTAGTATAAAAATACAAGGTTCTTCCGTGTAACATAGGCAGAAGTATATTATGTAATGAGAAGAGTCAATTGCTGTAAGTTTCAGTGGAACAATTAGGTAATTAGTAATTAAGTAATAACAATTAGTAATTAAGAATTGCACTTATTTAGAGTTCAACTAAATGATTTTTTTTGCGTGTTTCGCGTTTTTATTTCAGTTCAAATTACTATGTATATTAATTGCTCGTTCCGAAAATACAAAGATAATTGTGTCTTGCAATTTTAAAAGGTTGTAGAGAATTTTTTTACAAAGATTTTAAAAGCTATGCAAACAAAACGATCTTTAATAATAATTCCGGGTTCAACTCTTTATGACTTCTGTTTCTTCTTATAAGTCTGTTTACTTTTGGAATGAGTTTGGTTTGGTTGTATTAACGTCCACGAGAGAAACACAAGGGCTATTGTCAATGGACCTCATAATTTGAAACTACGTTCTAAGGACAAGGCTGAAACCAAGTTTAATTTTGGAATTATAGAAATGTTAACTCTTATAAATATTCAAAAATATTATTATAAATGTTTTATTAATATTAAAGTATTGTTAGAAGGTATACTTTTGGAGTTGAGATTTGGATATGAATAAAATACTATTATAATTATTAAATACAAACGTTGTTATTATAATATTTATAATTATTTAATTCTGTTAAATACTGTTACATGTAATATTTATAATCATTTAATTCTGTTAAGTACTGTTACATATAATATTTATGTAGTTTAAATATTTATTATTTATTTTAAATATTTTCATAATCATGCGTAATTATTGACTTCAATCTCCCATTGGATTCTTAGTACCAAAACTAAGATTCAATCCAATTCTCATACTCCATTATAAAACAAAATAAAATGTTTAGTAAAATCCAAGTATCCTACTAATTGAGAATACCCCCTTGGAATACCTGTCTCATTTATCATTATTAAGTGACTAGCTTCCTGATTCACCTAACAATATAAGGGAGGAGGGAATTCAAAAGTCACTAAACACTAAACAGGTCATACCAAAAAACTACATTTCACCATATGCTTCCCATCTGTTCAAAGCCCGCGATTAACTTTCCTAACCTGGCTAAGTGTGGCATTATCAACCAATAGGCGTGAGAATCTTATAACGTTTATCCTTAGAGATAGAATATTACAACTTATGCCGACCCGGCGGCGCAACGGTTAGAGAGCTAGCCTTTGGAGATTCTGGGTTCGGGTTTGAATCCCAGTAAGGCATGGATGTTTGTGTTTGTCCCGAGTACATGCGGAGTACGTGCTCGTTAAATCTGTTGGGTTTGAGCAAGTCCTGTGGGCGGTTATTGCGCAGTTTCCCACGGGTACAGATCTCTGTAGACTATTTACCTTCACTTCAGGAACATGACTAAATTGTGAGGTGGCGCGCAATGAATGGCAGCATCTGTCGGGTATGTGTGTGTGTGTGTTTTGTCTGTCTTACTTGACGAAGGTTTATTAGCGGGTCTCTGTCCAAGCACACAAGTCTGAAAATACATGTCTGCCAACCAACTACAACTTATTGAATCCCTTGAATTTAATATACTATAGTTTAAAAGATTGGTGATCGTGTTATATAAGATAATGCGATTACATTATTGGTAACTAATGGAATTAAAATTTTAATTCAATAAATTAAATTGCGTTTGATTTTTTTTAAGTATGAGGAATAACTAATAAATAAAGGTCTTCTTTTATGGTTGATATTAAGCTATTGTTTATTCTCTTACTTTGTACTTAACCGTACTTAAAATTTTAAATTTTCAATCAGTAAAAAATTATATATTCCATTTGAGCAAATACAAATTCAATGTTTCAAATAAAGCAAAATAATAACAATGTAAAAACTTTACTCTTCTGTTTATATAATAAGAATTCGACTCTAAAATAAGGTTAAAAAAGTTTTATATTTGCTTAACTGTCACTATCCAAAAGAAGTTAAAACATTAAACGATTAATAATTGATGGGCAATCTAATCGTCCAGATAACTAAAAGGGCGTTAAACTGTTATCGCTAACGATAACAATTACAAGATATAATAATTTAAATATGACCATGATACGAGTTATCAAATCGAGTCTCTTGTCTATTTTTAGCTAATACTCTACTTCAAGAGTAGTTTTTTAATAGTTAATTTATCTACCATACATTTATTTTGGGGTCATGTCATATTTAACCAATGTGTTTACAACGGGAGCTAGCATGTAACACTATGTGTATTGACTTAATTGCTTTTTTTTAATTTTAAAGTGAGATACAGCAAGTTTGCTAAAATCTTCGGTATGATGTTTACTACGCGTACTAAGCAGAGTGAATTTTGTCCATGACAATTCCAATTAAGTAGACAGAGTATTTTTTTAAGTGAATCCAGAGAAAAACGCGTTTAATGTTATTGCTGTTGTTGTTGTTTCTCTTCCCCACTCAGGTCCATGAGTCCATTAACCCTCAAGAAATCAAAAAACAAGATCGTCGCGCAGAAAATCCTACTTCTTAAAATCTACACAACGAAGGAGTGCCGCACTGAAGAAACACATTTGTTGCAGGTTGGTTTAATATTATTAGTAAGTATTACTATTAGTATAATAAGGTATTAGAGAAGCCCTAAAGAGACACCCTTAACATCGGCAGAAATTGCCATCACATAGGGCCTCGCACTAGAAGAGATATTTTGAACAGACTTATAAATGGGTTAAAACTATAAATTTAAATTTATAAGATAATTTCAGAAAAAGGAGGCCACTATTTACGACTTTTTTTTTTGTCTTTTTAACTTCCTACTGTCATAACTTTAACGTAAACCATCTGGAACCCGTTATTTGGCTGACTAGTTTACGTGGTGACATATATATATGCTTAAAAAAACTCAAATATGCAAATGTTTAAAAAAAAAAAAAAGAAATTTAACTTGTTTCTTTGGGCTTAAAAATTCAATTTTTAACACATTTTTCTAAAATACTTCTTAATTATACCTATGTAGCAAATGAATTTAAAAAATTAACGCTTCAAGCATTTAAATTGTCACAAAATTATATCGTTTACACAAATGAGAAGCGTTGAAAAAACTAACAATTCGCGGCGTCTCTATCTTTCAGACGGTTAAAAGGTATCATGTGGGCGACCAAGTAGCAAAATTAAACTTGCCTTAAAACAGAATTTAATGGATCGTAGACATAAAGGGTCATTGCCGTTTTACAATGACCACAAACAAATTAAAACTCTTCCAACCGAGTTAACATGATAGAAGTGCTCTTTTTTTTCTGAGTCTTATTACTTATAAAGATACCCGTGATTACAAGTGCTCGTTTTCACATGATTCTGCAATACCCTGAACACTTCAGGTTATTACAGAGCCACCATTAAAATAGCCAAAACGAGTTTATAAAGCAAACACTTGCTTATCAATGGGAACCCAAAAGAGCTCCCTCGGTGTTGTCGCATGATTCTGCAAATGAAGTCGCGATAAAGACTTGCCATTCACGAGCATTTCACGTGTAGACTCACATGTAAGAAAGCTGACCAAGAAAAAGGCGTGATCAGAGTATTTACATAGTTTAGGCCCGCCTTCAACTCCTGTCCTCTCATTTGATCACGATATGGAGGCAAGGCATCTGTTGTCGAGCATTTAGAGGTCGTACTGTAAACTTTTATAAACACGTTTTGGTCATGTGACATTGTGAAAGTATTTTCTTGGTTGGAGATAAATGTTGGAGGTAGTTAGTAATGCATGAAAAAAATTAGTTTACCTTAGTTACATTTATTTAAGTTAGTTGTTCTAAATTGAGTGAATTCCTAAAAATGTGAAAGTTTTTCAGTTAACGTTTTATTATTTACGTTTGTATATCCTAGTAAGTAAAATAAATGCTCAACACTAAAGATTGTCAGTAAAAATTTATCTTAGACATTAACGTGTCACTTAAAAAATTTTAACGAATAAATTTAACATTAAAAATAGTTTGTAGATATCGTTTAATTTTAACAAATGAAAACCCTTAAGAATCATTTTGTACATTGTACAAAAATTAATAAAGAAAAATTGCTATAATTATCATTAGATTTATTTGATAAAAATTAGAGATAGACACTTATTTATTAGTATTTAACGTACTTTCAAAATTTTGCATCAAGCCGCTGTACTTCAGTCGAGCTTAAACATTTTAGTGGAAATATATTTAAAAGTTACAATCCTTTGTATGAAACGGACAATGACTTAGCAATCCAAGCACGATAAAATAATTTGGCTAGATTTTACATTTGTATTTTCAGATACATTTTTCACATCAAGTAACAGTCAATAAAATGACAACAGAAGGACTTTTTTTAACTCAAATTTTCTATGAAATAAAAAAAATCTAATAAGTTACATTAAACTTGCTGAATCTGTAAAACTATGTTATGAAATTAATGTGCTCTGACCGTAGTGTCTTAAATTGTAAGAAAAGATTTAAAATAGACATAT
>CM043122.1:24286025-24491549 GCA_023701765.1 Hylyphantes graminicola
ATTATCTGCCAATTCAGCTGGATTAAACTAAAAATATAACTAATCATAAACTCTTATAATCGAGACAATATGCCTTTCCCTTTTTTTCTGTATCCTTCTCTTCCCCCATCATATAGTTATTATTATAACGTCTAAGCAGCGAAAAGATGAATCATTTCACTTGCCCTTTAGAAGAACCCAAAAGACTTGTGTCACAAAACGGAAGAAATAACGCTTTCTCAGTTCCCTTGCCTAGTTACTTTAAAAGAAGGCTTTGTGTTCCAATGAGTGACAATCGTGCTTGTCAGCCAGCTGAAAGCCAACTTCCATTAATTTCCTTGACTAAAAGAGATGACTCTAGAAAACGATTCGGAGTCCCTAACAATTTGTGCTTTAACAACATATTCCGAGTTGTACACTACATATATTGGGATGTAGAATGGAGTCTTTTTAAATTTCTTTCACAATGCCATTAGTGTTGTGTTCATGCATACCGAATTACTGTAATGACAAAGTAGACATACATTGAGTATTTAGTGTAGGCAAGCTAGTTTTAACTGTCTAAGGGCTACTATTTGAAATTCTATAAACGCATACATAAAGAGTATATTATACGCTATAGCGAGTATATTTATCATAGTGTATTACAGGATATGCTATAATACAACCGAAAAATATTAATATTCATGTTTTTTATTGCTTTTTTCTCAGTTTACAAGTTAATAAATATATTGATAGTTTTTTTAATTAAAAAATTGTAAAATTCTCTTAAAATTAAACCTTTAAGTAAGTCTTAAATAAAAAAAAATTGTCTTTAAATTGACAAATTTAAGTTTCAAAAATGTATTATACAATCTAATTTCTTATTCATATTAATAAATGTGGATAGAAAATAATCCAAACACAAAAAATAAAATAAAAAAGCAAAATGCTCCATTTTCGATAAAATTAAAACTTAGAAACAAAAATATAAAGTATTGCGCTGTTGTCAATTTAGTGGAACTACCTTATATAATATACTTATTAAATTAACGGTTAGTTGATTATGAGTTTATAAATATGAGAGCGAATAAAATATAATGCGTGATATAATGTCTGGGAAAGTATGAAGATCAGCTTTTTTCATTCTCTAATATAGAACCAAAAACTTATTTTTTATTTTCAATCCAATATTAATTAATGTTGTCAGTTTAAACATTTAGGAACTTCACAACTAAATTTTGTTCTTACCTGCTCATCAAGGTTAAGCATCAAATGAGTGAACAACCAAAATTGGATTAGATATTTATGTTTTCTAAAATTGTTTAGATAATCTGCATATTTATTGGAAATCTTTGTAACTATTTTTAATGTACAGCAATGTAGTTTATTGACAGTTTTGAAAACACTTTCTAGACGACAATGGAGACATTTTAAACCGGAATTAAAATGATTCTTATTTTATTTATAGTGTCAACACAATTTTTTTCGTTTTTTTAGAATTTTGTTTACCTTTAATTACTTATATATTAAATTAAATTGTCTTGGTATAAAAAAACAACTTACATTTCACACTCAGTGACATAAACTAATCGTCCATCACGCGTTACAAACAACCGGTATGATAAAAATAAGCAAAATATATGTACCTTTTCACTAAACTAACAAATTACCTTGTCACAAATTTTTACTAAGGTTATTTAGCAAGAAACAAACCTCGAATAAACCTTTTGTCGATTAAATTTGGCGACACCACTGACATGAGGAAAGCATTTCCGCAAAAATGTCATTTTTGGCTCCCTTTCCATCTCGACAACGCAGATTATAATTGACTGATAATGATCCCCTATTCAAAATGGGGGAAGGTGGGGAGGGGCATCCCCAGATAAGTTGAGTAGTTGCTACTCCCAAAAGCACTTCCGTCGGAGATTCGAAACGATTTATTTCTTTAATTTGAATTCAGAGCCCCGTTTTTTTTACGCGTTCTTTTTTCGTTTTGTTTCTATATTCTTTTTATTACTTGTTCGTGTGCTCTCTGATCGCTCGATAAGTTGCATATAATTGAAGAGAGTGAGTAACAGGATATTGGATAGTTTGAAAAGCATCTGACGGCGGGGGGAGTTAAATGCTTTCCCCCTTTTAACAATAGATAAAGAATCTTACGTCGGCGATCTCATGTAAATTGGCGAAATTAGAGTGGTAAAACCGACATACCAAATTACGATCTTCCCTTTAAGAGCCTACATCCTACTTAGTTCGAAGAGGGGAAAAAATTGAATTGGTAGGAGGGGAAAACGCGAAGTGGGGAAAATAAACCCAGTCTATTCGCGTTATTTAAATAGCGGCCTCTGATTACTCTTTCTTTTTTTTTACTTATGTAAGAGCGATGCTAAATTAGTAATTATTTGAAAAAATCGTTGTCAGTTCTCGTTTATAAGGAAAAATTGATGGTCTGCGAGGAATTAAGAAATTGGGCTTTTAAAAACGCTCGCTTCGTATTCTAAAGAAAATGACTTATAATCTATTAGAGACATCATGAATGTTTCGAGATTTTTTTGCAAATGTAATATAAATGTATATATGTTTTTGTGTAAAAATTTTAATGATAACGGTTATTGAAGGTTTTCTTATACAAGCTATTGTGTGTTTGCGTATATTCTAGTATTAATCATTTAGTTAAATTTCAAATAAAATTTCAAATAATGTGTATATAAATATTATTATGATTTTTACAATAAGGGTTTTATTTGTTAAAGGAAAAAAAAAACGCATTGTCAAAATTAAATTTTATGCATAGTAATGTTTTTTAATTTATATGATCCATTGATACTAAATTAATTACGTCGCAAAACGCACAATCTCTATCCCTCCCTGTTATTAGTGTGATACATTTTGGTTTTTGGTTTTTAAGATTTTATTAATATAGTTAGTTAGTAGTTTGTGTTAAAAAATGTCTCTCCCAATTTGTTATTGAATTACAGTCATTTTATGAAATGTGTTTTTCCTGAACTTTGTAATCTAACTACATTTCAATCTTAGAGAATCATAATGCAATTAAAAAGACATTTATTTCAAACATTAAACTTGTATTAAGATAACATCGATCATTATAATTTTCTGCTAGGTTCTAAGCACTCAATAGGACTATGAATCAGAAGTTATTATTGTAAGTTGAATATTTAATTATCTTACTGTCTATTTCATGAGTTAAAAAATGAAATAGAGTATTTAGTTATTTAACGTTTTTATCTATTAATAACTTAGAGATATATTCAAGGCCGCAAGTTCATTTTCCCACAGTTTAATTAGTCTATAATAAATGCATAAATTTCTGCAAATGCATATGTTCGCATCAACATTTTCAAACGAGCCAAATAAATTGACTGTTGATTCAGGGCGGCGCGATACCAAATGGCTACAAGTAAAATAACTGTATAGGGCGAAGCGTGGAAATATTATTATTAAGAAGATAATATTGTATAAAAAATTTACACTATCAAATGATTGATATTAGCTTTCTTTTCCGTACTAAGTATTTTTGTATATTTTACTTGAGAAACCTTTTTAAATAAAATAGTATTAATACCAAACTTTAACATATCTAGATTTAACATTACACAAAACCAACTCTACCTAAGATTCGTAAATATTCATATAAGCCATTTGTAGGATCCATCATCGCAACATTAACTATCTAATAGCAAATGAATACGCAATTTCTTTCCTTCTACGTGTTAACCATCCACCCATTCATTTCCGCGCCAAACGAATCCTACTGCACAGATAGCACATGTCTCCCCAACCCAACCCCCACTCATCTCCTCCCCGAAACATCATACGACACTATTAGTCGAGCACTAGGCCCCCCAAGAAGTGTTTCCTCTCCCTAATCGTTAATGTTCAGCAGACACTTCTACCCCATCCCTAACTAGCAAGAAGCGCAATCGGGAAGAACCCTAATGCCTTAGATGTCGGGTAATCTCTGACGGTGATAATACGCTAAGGGCTAGACAAGCGTTCCAACGATAAACGAGTGATTTGTGAATCATGTGATAAAGTGAACAGAGACGCAGGCCAGCATTAGCTGTCACCCAGATCGCTCCCTCTTCCCCTGCGCCAATATGGGAGTTATTTTTACTAACTATTCATATTATACTGCTGGGTCTAGTGTGAGAGCGCGGCAGTCTGGCGCTTGATGTAGCTGGATGGGAGGCTGATTGCCCTCCAACAAGCAAGGGGGATGTCACATAAATATCCTGCCTCCCCCCAACAAAACCACTTTGGATGTCACTTTGGCAAAGACATCTTTCATCAAGCGCGCCCTATTGTGGGTTACATGATCGCGCAATTAGAATCCTAATGATCCGGCTGGCTATCGGCGATCGAGAGAAAGGAAGGCATTGTTGGCCTCGCTCTTCTTTTATTGAATAAACTAATGATAGGTGAGCAGATGTGAGTAGGAGTATGATAGTAGTGCAGGTGGGTGTTGTGTGGGGGTAAAGTATGATTTTTTGTTAAGGAATGTGATATATGGCAAGTAATGTGTGAGAAGAGAGTAGGGAATCATACTCTTATCTATATAGCATCCTTGCTTAACTTATATTTTCTCCAAATCAGTTATTCTATGGATGCATATTGTCATTTGCAGACTGGACGCAATGTCACAATTTTTAGCATGAAGGTGGTCGTGTATTTTTATGGTGGTCATCCATCTAAATGATGATTGTTTACAATACTAGTTTTAGCAAAATACACTGGCAAAGACATCTTTCATCAAGCGCGCCTGGGTGTTTACATGGATCGCGCAATTAGAATCCTAATGATCCGGCTGGCTGCTGTGGCTCTATCGAGGAGAGAAAGGAAGGCATTGTTGGCCTCTTTATTGAATTAGGTTAGGTGAGCAGATGGGGTGGTGGACTTGATGCGGTGGGTGGTGGAGTCGTAGCGGCTGATGAGCAGGGGATAGTATGATTTTTGTAAGGATTGTTATAGATAGCAATAACGTGAAGAAGTGGATGAGACTGTTTGTTCTATTTCTTATAGCATCTCTTAACTTATATTTTCTCCAAATCTAAGTTCTTCTATGGACTGCATATTGGTCAATTGCAGACTGGATAATTTTAGTCATGAAGGTGGTCATTTTATGGGTCACCACCTAATGATGCTTGTGTTTTTTACAATCCAAGTTTTTGTGCAGAGATAGAGTGAGTTGTCATATTAAAAATATGAAAGTTTTAATGTTTTATTTTTTTTTTTTTTTTTTTCTTTTTTTTTTTAAAGCAAATCATTTTTATAAAATTTTTTTACAAAATATATATCTGCAGACCTTATTTAGCAATGAATAAGCAATTCATACTATATTAACAAACCATCTATTAAGAAGGACTGTGAAGAAGATGCAACAGAAATCTTAAACAATAAAAACCAAGCAGGCTGATATCACCATAGAGGAAAAAAAATTAAACTTTGAAACCAAGACAATCTGTGATCCCGTCTGCCTTTGTTGCATAATCGAGCAATTAGAGTCCTAAACATTATAAGCAAATTAAGGGATTTTCAGTTGATAGAACTACCAAGAAATTTCGCGCATCTCGCTCGAAGCAACTAAAAAAGCTATCTTTTAATGTAATGTTTCTACACACAAACTTTCTAACTTTCTACTTATGCTGAATATAGCTTACTGATGACGGATTTATATCTGATTATTATTAATTAAACGAAAATTATTTATCATTTATAACTCTTTTTCTTACTGCCAATTCTTTTTTTTTCAAAACACAAAGAGCTACACATTAATACATGTGATTTATTATAAATCAATTAAACCCACAAATCAATTATTCATCCCAAAATCAATTATTTAAGCACAACAAATAAAGTCATTGGAAATGCAATAATACAAAAACCCACTGAAAGTATTTTATTCTGTCCAACCAGTTCCTTCAAACAATGCCAATCGCATTTTTTTAAAAACCGGTCCCTCCCCAAAACCGCTTTCATTCGTATCCTGAAAAGCGGGTGTCTCTTATTGAGCGATTTTTGAGCTCTCGCTGTTGTACTGAGGGGAACAGTAAAAAAAAAAAAAACTGGCAATCCGAAATCAAATTTACTTTCCATTTGAGTTGTGCTCAATGCCCGAGAGCAATAAAAATTCGACAATCGCTCTGTAAGAAGAGGCCCAGCGGCTGCCGAGTGTAACGCTTAAGGTCCGTTCGTCGAATAGGCCCTCAAAGTTTTGTTTTTTGTCCGATAACAAACCTTTTGCGAACAAAAGCTTTTTCCGGGGGAGAAAGTTTATCGGCAATAAAAAAATAAACCAGCGGATCCGGAACAGAGGTTTCTTTTCGTACTTTTTTGGACCGTCATCTCTGGCCACTTTTCGTTCGTTTAATTTTGGGCCAATACTTGCTACAGTCAATCAACCATGTAGTGTTACAACTGTCGTGAGCTGCTCTTTTGCGTGCGGATCACACGGCCAGGTTGCCGGAAGGAGGTTTTTGTCGCCAAAGAAACCCGTAGCTGATGGATCCAGATATTGATCAGAGAAGCGGTGGGAGTATATATGTCTTAAAAAAGGTTAATTTATTCAGGTGCGCTTAAACAACATGTGTAATTTAGGTGTTTTCACAAAACAGTTTTAATTAGTCAGGTGCTTAAAAAAAGTGATAATTAGTCAGGTGTTAAAAAAACAGTAGTAATTTATTTATGTGTTTAAAAAGCTGTTCTTATTCATTTTAATTTTTTTCACAAAACACAGTTGTAATTTGTCATGTGTTAAAAAACAGTTGAATAATTTAGTCGAGTTTTTAAAAACATTAGTTAATTATTCAGGTGTTTAAAAAACAGTAGACATTTATTCAGCTGTTTTAATAAAAGTAAAAATTGAATCAGGTGGTTAAAAAACAGTAGAATTTTAATCAGGTGTTTAAAAAATCAGTAGAAAGTTATTCAGATGTTTTAAAAACAGTAGTCATTTATTCTGGTGTTTGAAAATAGAGCTTCTATTAATTTAATGATAAAAATACAGTCTTAAATTTTCAGGTGTTTTCAAATACATTTGTATTTATTAAGCAGCAATCAATTATTTACATAATTAAGAGTCATTTCGACAATGCAACATCTTATAAATTTTATAAAAAGTAAGCGATATGGTATGTGTACCGCAAATAGCTGAGTTTCATTTCAGAAACAAGGGTTGTTCCATAACTGTTCATTTAAAATAAAAAGAAGGCTTTGATCTGCATTGAAAAATAAAAGATAAACTGTTATTATCTTTTTTTTAAAACAACAAAGAACCAAATGTTATTCATTTCAAAAGCTTTCTCTTTGAAAAAAAATCACAGTTCGAATGCAAAATGAGCCAAGTAAGTAAAGGTGACGTTTAAAGACACGCTCCAAACAATGAGAGTTTGATATTTTAGCATTTATTCTTTTTAACGTGCTCTTAAAAAAACCTCTTCAAGATAAAAGAGAACACTTGCCAACAGTATGTCAGACTCTACCAAGCCAATGAAATATTTGTGTGATGGTTTTCGCTATATTTTTTTAAGAATTATTAATAGATGCTATTTATGTCTTTAGTTGTAGAATAAGGGGGAGATTAAATAATAGTTTCCAAGTATTTTATTTGTTATTTTTAATGTAAAGGAAATACAATGTAACATTCTGCCATCAGCAGGTAAACTGCAGTAACACGCCCAATGACTTGGACCATTGTTGCATGAACTCAATTACTCGAACCTATAACAAAATATACTGAATGACTGATTATCGAAGAGCAAAATTGGTCCTAATTCATTGTTGTAGTTAACGCTTTTTCGACGGTAACTAACGGCAAATCGCTTATAATATAATGGAAGTGAAATTCCAGAATATTTAATAAAGAGATTTAATGTTTTAAAGCATTTAACTTTCTTTTTCAACTAACAACTTAGCTATATGAATAAACGATTCAAGTTTTTTTCTCTTTTTTTTAAAAAAAAAAGGCTTTCAGAAGAGAAAATTTAAAATTAGTTTAAAATAAACCCTCTTGAACTATAATATTTTTTTCAAAAGCAATTTATTTGTATTTAGTAACTAATATTATTACTTTGAATACTGCAAACACGTAAATTCACAACAGTTAGAAACTTCACTTTTTAATTTTGAATACACTTTTACTACTGTCAATTATGAGGGTTATTATTAACTAAACTTCAAAATGGAATGTAATAGATGAAAAAACACACATTTGTCGAGAGGAGGTCTATTTTAATAGAATAAAGTGGATTATGTAACTTGTTACCGAACGGTAACACTATGCATTAGAGGGTTAAAAGTTGGCGAAGAGAGATGCATCACCAAATAAGTTTTTGGACGTTGCATTTAAAATAAATTTAGTGAGAACTTTAGGTATTAATTAAAGAAAGTTATGAAGATCAAGTTAAACCCAACCATTACAGTATTTTAACTTAGTTCTTAAAATCCAAATAGTTTATAGCAATCACTCATTTATAAAAAGTCATAGTTACCGCCGTCAAAATCCGAGACTTTCCATCATTTCCATCAAAATGTTTAGGTTAGGTTTGAATTATCGTCGCACTAGAGCTACAAAGGGATATTGGTGACCGGCGTCGTATTTTAGAACCACAGTCAAGTGACGAGGCGACACCTGAATAGGCACCCAACGCAACCCCATCAAAATGGAAACTGGTCTCTTGTTGGTAAGTTTTGTGTTTTTATTCCGTTGAGTGCTTTGTTAGGTGTTTTTTTTTTTAAACATTTTTACAGCTATATACAAAAAATAAAAATGTTTCTAGTGTATTGAATCAACAAAAATATGACGTTGAATAGCACGCATTCTTTTAGAAATTATTAATTTTGAACATTAACAGGTGAATGTGGATATTAACCTTGACATTACATTTTCTCCAAGTTAATTTAAGAGTACATGTTTTTTTTAATTCAAATGCGAATTTTTCTGATAATGAAGGAAGCCGATCGCTTGGACTAGTAAAAATCTACACTAGATATTCTTAGTAAAAATACAAGATGTTTGTTAATGTTCAAGAATTAAAAAAAATTAATTTTAAAACCTAAGCAAATGTTAACAATATTAATAAATATATAATGTATTCAAATCTTATTTTTATGTTAACTTTCATAGAGTAGAAAAAGCAAGTTTTCTCTCGTTTTCCTATGCACGCAATGATTGTGCAATGAAATTTATTTACTTGTAAAATTTATAAAGGATCACTACAGATCAAACACATGGAGTTAACATAGTTAAATTTATAAATAAAATATAGATTTTTTAAAACTTCAATAAGACTCTTGCGAACAAATTTTAAAAAACATTAAACGACCAATTAAAAAACATATTAAGCGACAAATTTAAATACATTAAACAACTTGCTTAAAATCCTAGATCAAAAGAATTGAACATATTTAGCTACAAATTTTCACATAATTATCAATATAGCCTTGCATTTATTGAAAAATTCTAATACATTTCGTAATTAATTCGAAAACATTTAAAAGCACATTTGAAAATAAATTCATACTTGAAATCACACGTGAAAAAAAATTCATACCTATTAAATAATAAAAATAAAAAAAAAACAAGAAAACCATATCTGTATCAATTTCAAAATAAAATCATTTCTATACTTTTCTATTTGCTAACCCAAACAGGCACTTTTTTCGATTCCATATCAAATCCCATTTTAAAGTGCATTGAGCTGTCTTCAGAGATAAGTGGCCAAGGATTGCCCCCCTCTTCGGGGCAGCCGGACTTTATTACAAGTCCAATCGTCCTTGCATGACAACGCCCCCTCGCTTCGCACAAGGACAGAATTGCGTAGCAACCGATGGCTGGACGTCACTTGGGGGTGTCACGGAAAGACGGAACAGAAAGATCAAGTGGACAACCATAGGAAAGGGAGCAGAGGAAAAATGTTTATATCTGATAACGTTGCAGAAGAAATACGGAGGACCTTTTAAATCCAGGATTTCCTTATAGGAATTGAACCCCTTTAGGAATATAATGCACACTGTAGTGTGTTGAATAGTTTGGGACTTATTTATTATTGTTTCAATTCAGTTGAAGCAAGAAGAGTCAGCAACTTTACAACTTAATACCCCTTTAAAATATATTCTAAAGGTGTATAAAGTTGTAAAGTTGCTGAAACTCTAATGACACTAATGCACACTCTAGTATGTTGACTACATTTTGGTTTTATTTATTATTGTTTCAATTTTGTTGAAACAACAGCAACTGTACAACTTTATACCCCTTTAGAATATAATGCACACTCTAGTATGTTGACTAGATTTTGGTTTTATTTATTATTGTTTCAATTTAGCTGAAGTAAGAAGTGTCAGCAACTGTACAACTTTATACCCCTTTAGAATGTAATGCACACTCTAGTATGTTGACTAGTTTGGGTTTTATTTATTATTGTTTCAATTTAGTTGAAGCAAGAAGTGTCAGCAACTGTACAACTTTATACCTCTTTAGAATATAATGCACACTCTATTATGTTGACTAGACTTTGGTTTTATTTATTATTGTTTCAGTTTAGTTGAAGCAAGAAGCGTCAGAAACTGTATAACTTTATACACAGTACAGTTTGAGCACAAATAATATTTAAAAGAAATTGCATGATTGAAAACCACACTCAATTTGTTTCACAAAAAATTATTCACATTCAATTTTCTTAAAAACTTTATTTTTCATATATATAATACATTTTAAAGTACTAAGGCTCACTAATTTACAAATTAGGTGAAAACAACCTTAAATAGTCAGTGAAGAAACAAAAAAAATTGGTATTTCATCGTTCCCTGAAAAGTAAAGTATATCCACAGTAAGATCCTTTTATATGCATTTACTCCAAGTTCACTTCCTAATTCTTTTTTTGCCATATTTCCTTCAACCTGTGCAAGAACCCTGAAGTCTTAAATTATTCATTAAATTTTCTTAAAAGCTTTATTTTTCATAAATATAATACATTTTAAAGTACTAAGGCTCACTAATTTACAAATTATATGAAAACAACCTTAAATATTCAGTGAAGAAACAAAAAACAATAGTATTTTATCTTTCCCTGACACGTAAAGTATATCCACAGTAAGATCCATATATATCCGTTTACTCCAAGTTCGCTTCGTAATTCTTTTTTGCCATATTTCCTTCAACCTGTGCAAGAACCCTGAAGTCTTAAATTATTCATTAAATTTTCTTAAAAGCTTTATTTTTCATAAATATAATACATTTTAAAGTACTAAGGCTCACTAATTTACAAATTATATGAAAACAACCTTAAATATTCAGTGAAGAAACAAAAAACAATAGTATTTTATCTTTCCCTGACACGTAAAGTATATCCACAGTAAGATCCATATATATCCGTTTACTCCAAGTTCGCTTCGTAATTCTTTTTTGCCATATTTCCTTCAACCTGTGCAAGAACCCTGAAGTCTTAAATTATTCATTAAATTTTCTTAAAAGCTTTATTTTTTCATAAATATAATACATTTTAAAGTACTAAGGCTCACTAATTTACAAATTATATGAAAACAACCTTAAATATTCAGTGAAGAAACAAAAAACAATAGTATTTTATCTTTCCCTGACACGTAAAGTATATCCACAGTAAGATCCATATATATCCGTTTACTCCAAGTTCGCTTCGTAATTCTTTTTGCCATATTTCCTTCAACCTGTGCAAGAACCCTGAAGTCTTAAATTATTCATTAAATTTTCTTAAAAGCTTTATTTTTCATAAATATAATACATTTTAAAGTACTAAGGCTCACTAATTTACAAAATTAGATGAAAACAACCTTAAATATTCAGTGAAGAAACAAAAAAAAAATAGTATTTCAACGTTCCCTGACAAGTAAAGTATATAAACAGTAAGATCCTTTATATACATTTACTCCAAGTTCACTTCCTAATTCTTTTTTTGTCATATTTCCTTCAACCTGTGCAAGAACTCCTGAAGTCTCAAAATTTATTCCATTCAGGGAAAAATCCGGCATCCCAGCGAAAATTATTTGGCCGGATTCATTAATGGCGCTTCCGGACTGCAGGCCCTGTTTTGTGCCGGACAGGGAAAAGGCGTGTCTATGCCGCGACTTCGCCTGGATAGGCCGGCCTGTCAATAGCACTTTCTAGAGAGTGATGGCTCCTATATTCCCTAGTGCTGGATTTTTCTTCCACCGGGAAAAGAGCGAAAGTTAAAGGTTCTTTTTAAAATATAATGGTGTGCGCTGTGAAAAGGGTTAACTCTTTTTGCACTGAGGCTTTTGGAAAGGGGTTTGGTAAAACGATGTGGCGGATTTGGTTCGTCGATACTGGTTCACTATAAATATATAGGGAGAAGCATTTAGGCAAATATATAGATTCTTTTAAAGTTATGACCTTAAAAGAGCTAAAACACAGTGTTCACTTAGAATGGTTGATTAAAATTATTATTTAAAAACTATTTACGAAGATAATTTGCTTACATTGAGAAATAATATACATAGTGATATTTCTGAACCTTGGTAGAAATCATAATATATTAACACAAAAAGTTATATTTTGTATTTTATAAAACAATAGTTTTACATGATTTTTTATGTTTGTTTAATAATTTATTTGAACATTGTATTCTTTCCAGTCAAACTGATTTTTTTTTTTTAAAAATAGATATTTCAACCTCAATGTTACTAACGCTAAAACATGCCACCCTAAATCTTAGCATCAAAGATAGAGAGAGAAGAAATAAATATTTAAATCAAATTGGAAGCACTTGTTTGTTATCACAAGAATCGTCATCTGCCATAGACCAAGTTGCAAACTAAAGCTATGTCTGACTAAAGTATCGTTACTAAAATTTTAATTTTTTTCTTAACGTATCTGAATTTACTTTTATTTTAATAAAAGGATATTAAATGCAAACACGTTACCATAATACAAGCTTTCGAAAGAGTAACCTGATATGATAGTCCGGAAAAGTAAAAAATACTGTAATAACTAATTTACAATCCCAGTGTGATAGAAATGTCCATATGATGTAAAATTTCGTCTCTTAAGTTCCCACATGTGCTATCTAACTTTGCAAAACGGTAGAAATGAACTGAAGGGTAACCCTTGGCGAACTTTCCAAAATCGCGAAAACCCTACCGAAATTATAGGATAGGTTTGAATTATCGTCGCATTAGAGCTACACGAGGGAGAATCGAAAAACGTGTTTATTAAACACCGGCTGTTCGGACTAAAGTTCGCCAAGGGTAACCTTTCAGTAGATTCTTACTGTTTCGCAAAGTTAGATAGCACATGTGGGAACTTAAGTGACGATTTATTGTATGGTACCGGCAAAAATGTTTGGTCACTGCCAATGATTTAGTGCATCCATCTTCTCTTTTAAAACAGCATTGGAGTAAGTGGTTCATGTGTTCAAGATAATATTAATTTTCTGTAAAACAAACATTACAGCACTGTAATGTAAAAAAAAATATCCGCAAAAGGTGCTGTAATTATACAGAATTTTTTTACTGAGTATATTAATAAAAAACAAATTTGTTGTACTTAAGTTTAAAATCTAAACAAAGTCCGTATTATATATAACTTAATTAAAATGTTTTTAGAAGATTCCCTGTTCCAAACCATTTAAAAGAATCAAATACTATTTCTCTTAACCATATCGATTCTCGCCTTCTCCCTCCCCTCGATCTTGGGGATCAACGCTAGAAAAGAAGAAATGAACAGTTAAATCAGATGTGAAGCCACCGTTTATCACAGAACTCGGTATCTTCATCATGCTGCTATCAGCCCTTACCTGCGCTCCCAAATTCTACTCTCCAATTCCAATCCTGAATTGGGAGCAAGGACTCGACATACATCAAGACGAATAGTCCGACTTATTGAGGCATTATTTTCTTTCGATCCTGTAGCCAAAAGAGATGTAAGTTCTGCAGTTCTTCGTCTTTTAAGAGGGACTTATGTGGCTTTCCTTTTTAGCGAGAGATAGGTCTTCTTTAAGTCTTTTTTTCTTAAGGTTAGAGTCATTTTCTTAGCTGCAGGCGATTCGTTTGTTTTGGGCACAGAGAAAATGGCGTTTTCTTTGTAGAAGAAGCCGTATAAATCAAATTTTGGGAAGGGTTTTTTGTGGAGTCTTAGGGATTACTTGTTTAGAACGGGATCATGTTATAACACGATAAAATGGTTTTTTGTGTTAAGGTCCGGAGAGAAATTAGGTGTAGCCTTGTTGAAAAGGTAGTGTGAACTAGGTGAGCAAAAGGAAGCCAAACAATGCTCGACATTTGAGAATCCAGCCGTCACGCGTTACTTGAAGGGTCTAGTTCAAAAACTCACATTCTCTTAAGTCAAAATAAGATATAGGGTTCTGTCTGTTCATTGGCGAATTTTTAAAGTGGTAAATTCAATTGGACGATGTCGCCAATGAACAAGCTGGACCCTATATCTTAGTTATACTTGGAGAATATGAGTTTTGTAACTACACTATGCTGGAAAAAGTAACTCTTTTTCTATGTTAACTTAAAAGGAGAACTCAATCTTTCAGCTTATATTGCGATTCTTCAGTATGTTTAGAAATTTTAATTTTTTTTAATATGAATAACAACAATTTTGACTTAAATAATATTGTTGAAATTATTTTATTTCATAAATTTAAGTATGGTTTAATTATAAAAACTGAATAAGTTAGTTCTAACTTTAACTTTAAGGCAAACTATAATAATTTCATGAATCTCATTTTAAACTTCGTTTAATCAATTGCCAAAGCTCCATTTACTTGGAGAAATCTTACTGTTAAATAGTGGTTCTGGCACTTCTATTCGGAATTACTCGATTCAATCCCATCCAATGCAGTGCAAAACTCTTCCCCCATTTGTACAAAAGTAGTTGCTCGCGGTTACTGTAAAATACTGCAAAGGGCTAAAATTCATTTGATGATTGGTCTAGAACGACTTCTTTGGGATTTCTCAAGCAAATTATCGTGCATTTATGTCCTTTCTAGTATCTTCCTTATCGATTCTCCAACTATAAATGTGAGAAATATAACTAGAAACGCACATTTAATTAGCAATTATTATTTGAAATTCCACACATTTAATAATGTCTAACTTTCTCTTACGATAATGAAGTATTTTTTTGCTTTTGGTACGGAACAAAGTCGTGATATGTCACATTTCTAGCAAAAACATTTTTCTACTTTTTAAATAGAATAAATTTAATGGATTTAAGTTTATACTTAAATTTTTTTAATGTGTATTCGGTTTTTAATTGTATAAATTATAAACTATATTTTATTTTAAAAAAAGTTCATTTAAATAAAAAATCACTTACATAAAAGAAAATATTTTTTGCAAATGCCTCTTAAAATATTTTATACTAGGGGGCTCCGCCCCCTGCTCGCTATCGCTCGCCAACCCCCGGAATCGCTGCGCAATTCCATTGACCGCTTCGCGGCCGGTAGGGACGCTCAGTGCGTTTAATCTTCACAAAAAACATTTAAAGAACTGAATTAGTGATTCATTCAATGTTTACTAATTTATTTATTTTTTAATTTCATACTGCAAAAATTAATTAGAACAATCGGGAAGATATTTTAGTTAAAAGGTCCCGACCAGCGGGGAGAGTGCGCAAGACGAAAAGGGGGAGATGCATCGGCTTCGGCTGTTTTTACCATAGAGTTAGGAAGGAGGAGCGGGGGGGTCGATCCAGAGACATTAAATAGAAAGGACTGTGCAGTGGCAAACCTAAAGTGTCCTCATCATCTAACTTACACAGTCACATGACTGTGTCGCGTTTGGCTCGCATGTATGGCGAGTTTACCATTTGGCGAATTTTTCAAAAACGAACTGAACACATGAGGCCGACAATCTAATGGTATGATAACGAAACTTGGAAAGGAACAAGAATTAATCATTAGTTTTTTAAAGATCTCCTTAATAGATATCAATCAGGTTATTCCTTTGCTTTTGTACGTCTATTGAAAATTACTTGAACAATTGAATTACGTGGACTCTGTATTAAAAATTAATTGAACAATTGAATTACGTGGACTCTGTATTAAAAATTAATTTAAAAGAACATTAAGTAGGTTTTTGTAGAGTGTTGCTGTAATATAAGTTGATGATTGACATGGTGAATATTTTCAGCCGTCATAACTTTCGCTCTAATGGTCCGATATAAAAAAAAATCAAATAGATTTTTTTTTTTGAAATATTGCTTTTTCCTTTATTTCACCTGGAATATACCCAGCTTTCTAAAACGCATTAATATATTCCAAATTCAACAAATGTTAACTTTTTAACCCTTTCAGTCCCAAAAATTTACTACACTACAGAAACATCTGAAATTCACAAAATAAGCTTATTTTAGGTCAAAAATAAGAGTTCCATAAGAAAAAAAATTCACTTTGATTTTTTATATGGTTTTTGAAATAATGCCAAAATTTTGTGACTGTGGAAAAAACAAAATAAAAATATATACATTACCTAAAAACACTTCGAGTTATATAATTAAAGGTATCTGACCATATTATTAAAAAAAAAATTAGTAATAATTTTAACCGAAATAGTTTAAATTGTGTTTTAAATATGTGGAACTGAAGTGAACTTTCAAAAATCGGGTGAAATGCTTGTTAGCTATTTTCTAATAGTTCTGACTTCTTTTGAGATAAATGTAAAATATTGTCTAATAGAACAAAGTATTAAGAATCGAATGATGTGTGTTAGGATGTCATAACGGGACATAAACATTTGAAAAAAAATATTGAAAGTGATGATTCCAAATGGCATCACTGGGACTGAAAGGGTTAAATATAAATAACTCAAAAACTACGATTGAAAAAACAGGTTTTTTTTTACCAAATTGTACCAAAAATATTCTACTTCTAAGCTTGTCAATTTCCAGACCATTAATTTAATTGACTTGGTCCAAAAGATTAATTATAATTAGAATTCTAACAACGTTGACTTAATCATGAGTATGATTCTTCAGTATAAAACAGCTTTTAGAATGAATTTCCTCGATAGAAAGTATAGTTTATAAAGAACACAACTACTAAAAGTATGCAAAACTAAATAAATTTTACCTGTGAAGTGTGACAAATCCTTTTGTTTATACCTCTTTTTCCAATTAGGAATTGCACAAGCATTTGGCATATTGCACAAAACGTTACTGAATTAAGAGTATAACAATCACGATTGTTTACATGCTTACAGATTAAAAGAATGTAATTAAATATTTATTAAGACGAAAAAAAAAAATAATAAGAAATATGCGCAAAAAATCGTCTGCAAAAACATTTAAAAAACACCAAGCGAAAACCACGTGACTTGGAAATAGATGCAAGTCACTACTTCGGCTGGCCAGCTGATATTCAGGTCTGACGACAATTTGGAATAGTTCGTTACGAAACGGTAGCGTTAATGTTGCCATATCTAGCAACTTTTCGCATTTTGGCGATTTGTGATGTTTAGGACATAATGCTAATTTGTAAGGGGTGGCGGCTTTTGAGAAAAAACCGGTGTTCCGGTTTCCGTCGGTTTTTTCCCTAAAGAACCGGTTTCCGGTTCAGACCGGCCTCATAAAAAACGTTTTTTTCTGTCAAAACCGGGGCCAAGACACCAGTTTAAAAAAAAAAAAAAACGGTTTCAGTTTTCCATCCCAAAGCTGCTTGACTATCGAAGCGCAGTCCATTCTATTTAATGTCTCTGGGTCAATCAATTTAAAATTATTGAAGCAGGGTTGTCAGGTTTTTCGAGCTACTGCTCATAACAAACCGGCACTGAGGTAGCCCAAGATGCACCGCTTTAGCAGTTTTTTCAGCTACCGCGCATAACATAGTAGCCAAAACTATGGAAACTGTCACTGAGTATCCCAAGATGCACCGCTCTAGCCTGCTTCTTTTCTGCGTTACTACACACATGCATATAGACTACTCTATTCTCCTTCCTAACTCTTTGGTTTTTATGATCCGTGGCCGGAAACTCAAGACCGATGCCAACATTTGAAAAATAGGCTAGTTTCCGTGGGACTGCTCCAGGGCATCACGTAGCTCTAGCGCTAAGAAACTTTCTCTACCAAAGCCACGGAACGCAAGCTGAAGCAGCCCTGGCACGAAACAAGCACACCACCACACTTTCTTTCAGCGTTTCTGATTGGCTGAAGCAGCGTAAGTCTCGTGGCTTCCAAGCGTACGACAATTACAATTTTATATTATATAGAGATAAAACTTTTAAATTTTCAATTCACTTTATAATTAAGAAAAAAAAACATTTTACTGTAAGTATTCTTATTTCATTCCACATATAATTTTATTATGTAATTTGAAATATTAATGTTTAAGATTTATTAAAATATTAATAGTTCAGTACAAATAAATGAAATTGTATCATTCCTAAATAATTCAAACTACAAATAACCCATAGTGTTAGAAGAACAATCACTGTTTTCTTTTGTTAAAAATTTATAATTCCAATCAAGATAATACTATAAAGATAATTACCATAGAAATAGCTACATTCTATTTATACTAAAACATTTGATCAATAAAAAAAAGCCTATTAACTTTTGAAGATATTCAAGAAGTTTTGGTGTCGATATTATTTTACAACATTAATCGGAAATGTTTTGAAAAGTTTTGGAACATCCAATGCATGCCTTAAATAATTGCAGTATGGTATCATTTAAGGGTCTTAATTGTTCAAGAAAGTCAAATAGACAAAGTTTCCAGAAATACTCAAAAGTTAAATCACTTAATTTAGCAAAAAGATTTTCGTTCATCTAACAAATTAAAAGCACTTTCATTGTTTAAGCATTGTTAAGAGCAAACTTTCATTGTTTTTTTACTCCGGTGATACTTAAAACTTTAAAAACACAAATTTTTCGAAAAACAACAGTCTTTGTACTTTGATCGCAGCAAACTGCCTTCAAAAATTATCCTTCCAAACCACTTTCTACAATCACTTCCACTTCTGAGTCAAAAACTTCTGCATTGATGATCGAAAGAGGTGACAAAATCTCTTCTACAGACACCAATGTTGACCGTATCCAAAGGTAAGGATGCTAAGCAAATTAATACTTGGTCTTTTACATCTATTCATTGAAATTGAAAAGAATAGTTTGCTCTTTTATTTTCATAATTTAAAGAGTTCAGATATTTTATTTAATTTATCAGCAACATTTTTTCTATAAAAACATCAATTAACCTATTTTTAAATTTTACAATTATGGCGTTTATGATAAGGAAAAGTTAATGATAATTTCATATTGTACTTCTCTAAGTAAAACTGAAAATTATTTTTTAAAAGAGCGATTTGAAAAAAATTATGTCACCCCCCCCCCCCCCAAAAAAAAAAAAACAAATAATAAATTTCCTACCCCACAAAATTGAATTACAAACTGTCGGTAACTATTATTTAGGACTAGTTAAAAGAAAAGTAGTAGACATGATGTAACAATTTGCACAATAATTTTTTTAACCAACTGCCTACGCCAAGCTTTGTTGTGGTTATATCACTAAATAGGAAAGAAAGAAAAGGAAAAGTCAATTTTTTAATGGTTATTCCTAACCCTTGAACAACAAGTTGAGCCAATATCTCTCTTATTTGCTCGTTTGTTGCTGATTACTGTCAGCTTGTGGTATTGAGGATAACACTAAACAATTTTTTTTGGCAAAGAGATTAATTCAAACTTCTCTCTAATTCCATTGAAACCAATATATAAGTACAAATGCACGTTATGTAACGTTATGGCAAAATGTCAAAGCCATCGGGGGAAAACTTACAAATATTTCAAATGTTAAACAAAACAACATTTACATTCATATTTCTAACCTGAAATGCATCTTTCTTTGTATTACTTAACAACAATACATTTAAAAAACTAATTAATTCATAAGCTAACCTATTTATAAAACAATCATTTAAATATATCAACTGTAACTGTTAGTGGATTCTAAGAATTTTCGAAGCATGTTATAGTCAAAATTGTCAAATAAGCTAAACACAAAAATATGCAATTTTATTCCAGGTAATTATACAACCATTTAGTTATCTGTTGGATAACTTTAGTATTATCAGTTTAGAATTTTATCATTAATAATGATTAATGAGAGGTCTTCATAAATTATTTAAACGTGTTTATAACCGTAGAAATTTTTTAGTTAGTCTTTAGTTTGTTTTATTGAATATTTTTGCATCGATTACGAAATATCCAACCATACTTAGAAGAGTAAAGCTTATATGATGTTTAAATTAACGAAATAAATATTAGCATATGGTTAAAAATATATCCATGTTAATAAGTTAACATTTTTTAAAACCCATTCAGTCCCAATGACAATTTGGCATCATCATTTCAGATTTTTTTTCTGATCGTCTATAGCCATTTATGATATCAAAAAGCACATCATTCGATTCTTCAAACTTTTTTTTCTATTAGGAAATATTTTTTATTAATCCCAATGGATATCAGCCTTATTATTATTTTTTTAATTATGATCAGAAACATGATGCCAAATGGCATCACTGGGACTGAAAGGATTAAGTGAACATTATTTTTTAACCTTTTATACGCCAACGTTCCACTTGTGGAACATATTATTCAACCTCATTTATAGCTCGGAATAATTTTATATGTGAAAAATTTAATTACACGAAAAGCGAATTTTAAAAAAACGTTGTACATTGTTTTTAGGAGTATGGCGTTGATGCTGTTTAAGGCACTTTTTCCGGTAAAACTCTCAACATTTCTGTCTCATAACTTTAATTCAGAGCCATCTGAAAGGTTCTCAAATGGTTAAATTTGGAAAGGAAAGAGCAATGCCAAAAACAAACTGTTCTCTAAAATGAGCGCAAAAGCTTCTCCAAAGGCGTGAAAGAAATCGCATCATTTAAGAGTCGTTTTAGGGCCATAAGCTTACAAATGCCGCAAAAGCATCGGCCATTTCCCGAAACTTCGGAAGACTTTCTTTGCTTTGCATATTACGCAAAGTTTTACAACAACGTATGGACGCGTGAATTCATTTGAATAGGAATCGGGCGTCCTTTTTAGCTTCCTTTAGTGGGGGTCTAATGACAAGGGCCCGGCTGCTTTGGACGCATTAAATCTGGCTTCTAGTCGATTTTAAAAATAGACATGGCGAGTTTTGTCACCTTATTCGAACACCCACAGCAATTATTGTCCCTAAGCACCGGGCTATAAAACCCTTAACGAAGACTAATTTTGTCCGGGTAATTTGTTAATTAGGTGAAGCTTTGATTCTTTTCAATTTAATACGCGTTTTACGACGGTGGCGCATCGTAACGATAAAGTTATATGTCTGCGGGGTCATCACTTTGGAGAATGGACGTTGACATGAAACTCTTTGATGAATCGATAAGTTTGGTGGAGGTAATACAAAAGCAAACAATCGTTGGGCCCCCATTCGGGGCTATTGACGATTAATCGTCGATAAATGCGTAGAGACGGGCATGAAACTGATGCTTAGTGGCAAATAAAAGTACAAATATGGTTAGTAAATAAAATGTAAAACACCTATAAATAGAGGTATTTCCATTAAGCATTCAAAAATGTATATTTAGTTATTTATATCATATTTCCTCAAATATATTTTTGATTTTAACTTAATATAACTATACAGCTGATAGTTTAACTGTTGGATACGGAACGATTATATGACCAACCACTTTAACGACCAAGTATATCCAGAACACTTCAATTGGTTTTATAGCTTAAATTATTCACTTCTAACTATTTTTAACAATTTGTTGTTTTCTGGGTCCAAATTTGGTAATCTGTAATTTAAACTGAAAGATTATAATTTAGACATATATTAATTTGGAGGGTAAGTCTATTTTTTGTGCACTCAGGATAAAATTGTGTTGACTTTCAATACAAAAAAATGTTTTCCCTAGTTACAAAAAGTTGTGTTCAAACAATGCATCAATTGTGTTGCAATCAAATAGTATAATGAATGGTTAGTACAGAAATTGTGTTGCAGTCGCGACACGCATGTATTCTTCTGAATTGCACTTCGGCATTTGCTCTATGATATTTCGAATTATCGAAGAGCTTAAAATAAATAAATTATGGTACTTTTAGATGAATGTTATAATTTTGTTATGTATATTTTAGAAAAAATATAGTTTACAGTTTTTCTCAATCGCGGATGGATGTAATAATTGTCTCCTCTCGGGATCATCAGCTTCGTTGGAGCAAAGCAAATTTTTGTTCGAATGTCATCAGCACATTTGAAGAGATTGGTGGAAGAACATGCACAATCTTAAAACGAACGAGCGATTTTAACTCAGTCTGAGTTAATTTTCACTCCTCCAGTCTAGAAAATGCACTTCTCCTAGATGAGTGGATCCTTTGTGTGCTAAACCTCCGACAGGATCACTCCAAACGAGTGATTTTAACTCAGTCTGAGTTAATTGTCACTCCTCCAGTCTAGAAAATGCACTTCTCCTAGAGGAGTGGATCCTTTGTGTGTTAAACCTCCGACAGGATCACTCCAAACGAGTGATTTTAACTCAGTCTGAGTTAATATTCACTCCTTTCCAGTGTCGAAAATGCACTTCTCCTACTGGAGTGGATTTCACTCTTTTGTTTTAAGAGTGCAGCATGCTAAGAGAGAGATGCATGAGAAAATGAGCTTTAAAGTATTTAGTTTGTGCTTAAATCCTGATGTACTAAATTCCCTGACCCAAAATTCGAGTAAATGGACTGGTAACATTTTTATTACATACAGTATATACATCTTTCATTCAATGCGCATAGAAAAAAGGGCTACATAGCCTGCACTCTCTCTTCTTTGGGCGCAAATTGTTTGTTATGTTATGTTGTACTTAAATCTGCTAAAGACGATAGATGCAAAAAGGTAAAAAATATACTGAAATTTATGAAAAATAAGTTTATAAAAAGTTAAAACATATTATCTTTAAAGGATGGAATAATTTGTTCAATGACATAAAAATCTCAATTTATTCAAAAATATCCCTTAAGGTAGGCGAGTACCCGAAATTCTAAATTTTTACTATTACTTTAATCTTTTCCAAATTTAGCATAGTGATTTCAAATATAATGAACAATGCTTTTTGGGCATTTTTTTTTATTTAAATATAATTGATTTATTTTAAACGGTGTTTTTCAACTAAAAAAAGGGGTTTACGCTAACACTTCTAGCATAAAAAGTTTTACATTAATTTACCTGAAATTTTTTACAGATGCTATTTCAATATATATCTGTGCCATGAACCTCTAACATCTGGTGTAAATATACAAGTTTTTTTTTAAATGTCTAAGTGTAAGTTAATCGAAAAAAATCTTTTTTGTGGTTAATTTATAATATGTTTCTTAATAACTTCTTTTCTTGTAATTTGCATGTAACTCTAGAGGGTCATTGCATGCATCAGTTCAAAACGAAGATTTAACACGTAATTAATGTTTGTAGGATGAAAATTTAATGTGGTAGGCTTGTTAGCGTAAGCCTCTTTTTTTAGTAGAAAAACACCGTTTGAAATAAATAAATTATATTTAAATAAACAATGCCGAAATTGTATTATTCATTATTGTTGAAATCACTATGCCAAATTTGGAAAAGATTAACGTAATAGTAAAAATTTTAGAATTTTGGGTATTCGCCTACCTTAACACGTTCTTCTACTAAGCTCTTCAATTCTTGTATTGAGAGAGAAGCAACACATTTTTGTATTGTTGCCTTTTTACACATTACTTGTGTTTCACTAGTACTGTTTCAATACAAGTTGTTTCAGGGTGTGGGATTGATGAAATGTCCGTTATCTTGTTTATTTCTACAGATAGTGTTGCTGTTTTCTATAAAAGTAAATTAAAACGAAGTTTTTCATTTCGCCAACTGAATGGTATTTGCTTGAAAACATGCACTTCATTACATTTTGAGATTATGCAAAACAAAGCTTATTATTAAAAGTAAATACTTAAAATGTAATATTGATTTAATTTTTTCTATCTTTTTCGTCTTTTTTTTCCTTCTTTTTTTGTTATACATGTAAACGAAATATAAATTGCCTTAGTGAGAAAGGGAGTGTTGAAAGGGGAATTCCATAAAAAAAATTACATAGATTATAAATAAAAAAATTATATACATTAATGTGTAATTATGTGATTTAAGATATTTTTATGAAATAAAAAACTAACCTGGAATTTACTTTACAGTTTAACAATTATGTAGCATAATATTTTCTTAACTAAACTTGTTTACACATATGTATATAGCAAGCGAAATTAATCTATCGGTCTATCGCTTCAAATAAGTATTCTAAACAAATGATTAAATTCAAAATCAAAGACTTTTAAAATAATATTTAAGTAGTTATACTTTTTTCCTTGCCTATAAAACTGTTTAATAGATTCGGTCAAGTTTGTTTCATAGATGTACTTAGTTAGTTTTTAGTTGTAAATATGTTTTAACAAGCTTATTTTTACCTAATTCCGGCAATTCCTTGAATTGATTTTTTACAAACCTTAAACAATGTTTTATTTTTATTTTCAAAGCCAGAATCCCACGCACAACTTAGTTAAACATATAAACATTTAATCAGTCATTATCCATCTTACTGCTGCTTTTGAGTTCAAAACGAACTTTGTTAATGCATCATGCATGATCACCAGAGTATATAGCAACTGCGTTTATACAAACAAACGTCTTGAAACGTCTTGTAATCTTTAAAACTTATATTATTTTAATTGGCATGTAGATATAAATGTGTTTCTTTTAAGTTATAACCACCTCTTTTGACAAAATTTACAGATTATATTTCGTCTCGACTTTTTTAAACATTTATTAAACATCATAAAAGTTTTTTTTATAAATCTATCCTAAATTTTAACTAAGATCATTTAATTTTAGTGCTGCCATCTATAGTGTAAATAATTAAACTCAGTCCTACCCGCAAAGTAAAGCTCTAGATTAGCGGTCGCCAGTCGCCAACTGGAGACTATTACATCGAAAGTGGCTACCTAAAAATCGAACCCCAGTCGCCAAATGTGGCGATCATAATTTTTCCTTTTTGTTCAACAAATAATTAATACTGAAGCTGCATTTCTAAAATCATAAAACTCTCCGATTCGATTTTGTCGGGAAGAAAGACTTGATGACAGTTGTTGCTCATCGATGAAATTTTCCATCCTCCTCCGTGTGACGTAAATGGAGCTGGGCGATGAAAATCTTAAATGCAAATTTGATTTTTAAATTTTGCTTTACGATTTCGGTAATCTACAGGTGATTGATTTACATCTGATTTAGATCTCAACTATTCATTTAAACAATTTTGATATGAGAAAATTTCATGAACAATCGTGGGTCGTGGGAATTCTCCGAAAGTAATAGTAGTTTAACTGACTGTACATAAAATAATTTTCTCCTAACAATAATGGCCAATCACATAATACTACATATTTTGTATGATACTTTTTTTACTGTCAATCTTATCATATCAAAAATGTCATTAATAAAATTTTCTTTTGTGGAAAATCGCACTTTCTTTTTGTCGTACATACTGAAATTTAAAACTGGCTACTAAATATCGAAATGTGGCTATCATTTTTTTTCACTCTAGTAGCCACTGGCTACTATTAAAAATTCCCAGTCTAGAGCATTACCGCAAAGCACAACAGTTTAATGTGTCGTCCTTGTCACTTGACTGTGGTTTTAACATACAAGACATGTCGCCCTTTTGTCACGTGTAGCTTTAGTTTGACGCTAATTCAACGTAAACCTAAGTCACCAGATCACGTCATACATTCTTTAACATTTAGAGACAATTTCTTAAGTAAAATGTCTAAAAATTGTTTAGAAAACACATATTTAAACTTCCAAGAAATTTTCTTGCTAAATTTTTCGTGATTTAGTATATCCGAATATCTTATGCTGGGTTTCAAAAACAAATTAGATCTCTTTTTTTTTAAATAATTATACATTGTTCCACATTTCAGCGGCGAAGGTAGTTAGCAAACTACATTATATAAATATTTCGATCAAACACGATTTTAACACATCGATTGGATAACACTTTAGGTGAAATCATGAAGTTATAATAAGCTGTTTTGTAAGAAAGTTTAGAATGTGTTTTGGAATATAGGACCATTTTTTTACATTGGTATACATCACTAGCTTCATGCACCAAAAATACACATTACTTTTGTGACTAGAATGAAAAGTTCTATTTTAATTTATATTTTTAATTCTTATAAAATTAGTAAATCGTTTCAAGCAAGTTTGATAAACAAATCTTTGAAAATGGCATCGAGCTTTTGATTTCCATGTTTTAATTGCTCCTACATTGTAATGTTTAAGAATTATCACCTTCGCCTATTTATACTTGACATAATGCTTTAAATTAAAGTTTCCTAATTTTTACCAGAATTTTTAATACTTTTCATTAAATAAACGGAATTAATGAATGTAGAGTACTAAAATATTATATTTTGATATTCATACACGCACAATTCAATGCGAAAATCGTGCTATCAATATATTTAAACTTTTAGCACTTTCATTATCGTTAGTGCACACACAAGTATTGCTTGCTAGGTTGGTCTGATTTTCAGTTTGAATGAATATATCCAACAAGGGGCATTTAAACAAATCTTTATCAAACCGTTCTGATAAGATTCAGAGTTATAAGGCCTTCGAATGCCTTATCAGTTCATTGATTACGCAAATGTCTACCTTGCTTTTCATTTTTAAAAAAAATTTTGATTGTTGCTAGCTACTGATCACCCCGTAAAACGCTGACAACAATAAAAGTTGTTTGTACACTTCTAACGGTTTAAATAAAAATATGATTATTACGTGTAAAAGCTGTGTTGTGAAAGCTTGGGCACGTCTGGGAATTATATAACTTTTGTACATAATACTTAAAGAGTTGTCACAGAAATTATCTTTCCTTTGAGTTGACAATATTAAATTGAAAATATTTAAGGGGACGCATTACCTAAAATTTAGGGCTGCCCAGAAAATAATTAAACATGCTAGAACTCTGTGATATAAAGATATTGAAAAAAAGGGAGGTATCATTTATAATGATAGAGGTTTAAGGCTTTTAAGTTAATAAATGTAGAGCTTAAAATTTTTTTTCCTGTATTAAGGCGTATACCATAAACAAAAGTTGGTATGGGATAAGGTCTAGTGTGATTAGAATTTTTTAAAATAGTGATGAAGTTGAAAATTTAGATTTTTTTCTTTTTGGCTATTTGTATTCATAAATCTACATAACTATTTTTGTTTAACTGGTAGCTCAATATACATACCAACTTTTATTACTAGATGTTGTGGGAACATTTTGAAAAAAATCCATTAAAAATAAAGGAGGAAAAAAATTGTAGGAGGAGTAGTATTTTGAAAAATCGTTATTATTTTTAATATTTTTATTTTTTTTATAAAACTTACGTTTCAATATTAATAATTTTTTGTGTATGCTTATTGAATGTTAGTACTTTGTAAAAATAGTTTAATTTGAACGCTAGCGATAAAAATACTGGATTTAAATTTTTGGGTAATGCGTCCCCTTAAGATGAAGTTGACAGCTGTTACTATAAGTTAAGTTATTAACTATTACTATAAGTTAAGTCATTAACTGTTACTATAAGTTATTAACTGTTACTATATCCTATATATATGCTTACTGGTAGTCAGTGGTATATAACATCCGCCCTCCAGAGAGCAATTGATCTCGAGTCCAAATACGAGAACCATTTAGCATTGGGAACCTACACTTAGAGAAGAAAAATAATTTTTGGTTCCTCGAACGCTTTACGTCCTGCACTGTTAAAAATAATAGTTCAAGGTTGAACCAAATTACGGTTCAAAGTTGCTGCAACCATGATTTAGTAGACTGTTGAACCATAAAACGGTATTTTCAAATTGCGTAACTATGGTGAGAGGTTGAACCATATACGGGATTTTCCCAACTCGTAACTATAGTAAAAGGTTGAACCATAAAAAGTGTCTCCCAATTGAGGATTTTTTCTACTATTTCCAGTACAGAGATCAGATTTATAGGATAATTGGCAGTAGATGATATTCGAACCCCCGAACTCCTGAGAAGGTTAAATCTCTAGGCTGATGCCATAACCACTCCGTCACGGACGGACAACAATTCTTAAGCTGGCTGAAGTAATACTACTAGTAATGTTGCCAGCGTTTGAGTAAACAATTAAACTATCGGTTCAAGTTAGTAGAAGTTGAACCAATTTTTCGTGAAAGCAGGTCTATTCCCAGAATGTGATATTTGGTTGAACCATTTTATGGTGTATCTAAAAGAAGTTCTTGGTTTTTCACCAATATTTGGTTCAACGTTGAACTGAAATTTTTAACAGTGTGGATCTCAAATTTCTTCCTGAACTATGTAGCCTCGTCTCATTTCATGTAATAAAATTGAACAAATGAAATAATATGCGTAATTTTAACTACCCTGATGGAAATTACTACATTTAGCGAAATAAAAGTAAGTACGTTTGAAACAGAGAAACTCATTATGTATGGTATTTCAGAATTCAAAGCATTGATAGATCATATTTGAAAAACGGTTCAAATTTAAAACAAAAATATAGATTTACTTAGAAGAACCGCTTGATTTCCTTATAGTATTTCCGTAATTGTGTGTGCTTGGCGGACATGGGCGACCGGAAACCGGTTTTTCTTTCGGTTCTTCATTCGTGGTACAAACGTGTGACTGGTATCCACTGATCTCTGGCGTGAATCAGGGTTGCCGCGAAAGATAAACAAAGCGAGTAACCGGTTCCTTTACAAAAGTTTAGGGGATTTCTCTATCATATCCAAAGAGGCTATTAAGGAAAGCCTTCTACGAAATGAAGCGGTTTTTCCCCTGTACTCTTCAAATAACATTTTCAATTGTTTGATAATTTTACAGCATAATTGCATTTATTATTTTCATTTTTATTATCAATTTAATAAGAGACAACAATTTCAGACAATATTTTCTTCGTCAAACATAAGTTTATGCAACTTATGAAATTCACGTGATTCATGCAGCGAAGAAGTGCACTCATATATCTTGACAACAAATTAATCTTGAAACACTTTAAGGCCAAATGGTAAGAAAGATTAAAAATATTCCCCTTTTGTTACTTGAGATAATGGGGTACTTCCCGACTAAATGATAAAATATCTTATCAACTTTTATTTGTAATATTATCCACTAATGACGATTACAATTTGAATTGAATTCTTGTTTCCATAGGCTCGTAGCCGGAAGTATCCATGGAGGTAGGGTTCTCGAATGGGGAGAAGTTTTTTTGCAATAAACTGTTAAAAAACATAAAAATGTCCTAAATAGAGAAACCTTGATTTTTTAGGAGAGGCAAGGAAATTTACAGGTAGGCAATGCCATTATCCTAACCCTACCTGGCTACTGGATGATTCTTTAAAGGTACACTTATCAGGGTTTTTGTTTGAATAGATTTCAATAATTCCTTTTAATCTGGTTATGGTTTCTTGCTAGATAATTTCTAGAAATCTAATGATTGATTATTGATATTATTAAATATAACACATTACGTCTGACAATTTCAAAATTTGCATTATTTGCTCGTTATCGTTTTTTTTTTTTAATTTAAAAAGTTTGAGCCACTCGTTTACTCGTTATCAATTGCTTTTTTTTAACTTAAAAAGTTTGTGTTGTTAAACTCAAACATTTTAAAATTGTATTATCAATATTGTGTTTATAATGATTTAAATTAGGACCCTCGAGAATTTCAGCTTGCAGATTATAGTAGGTAGAACTGGTTCATTCACCTTTAAGAAACATAAATAAAACTATTTAAACCATTTTAAGTATTCAACCCGCTTAGCTGTCCTCTATCCTTAATAATAAAAGTTAATTTCTTTGTGAAAAATACATTCAAATAAAATTCCTCCGTTGTAAAACCCCTTCAAGACCAGCTCCATTAATTTCACGAAATTTCCCTTCTTATAGCTATATTCGGTAGTCAAGAGTCAGTTAACCTTTCACGTCTATTACTTACCATTTGTTCTATAACAAGAAAATTACCACCTCGCATTGGTGGGTCACGATCACAATAAAAAAAACCCAAAACAGAAAAAAATCCTTAAAAACGATTTCCCAATAAATAAGATGTTAGGGGAGAGAATCAAATAAATAAAAAAAATGCCCAAGAAATTCGTGCTACCTTTTATACAGGAGCAAATGGTGCATCCGGTTTTCAGCCCATGGGGAATAGCCCGATGGAGGGTTTAATAGTGGTATGATACGCTATTGCACGCACAAGCTATTTGACTCCAAAGTTGACCCCAACCTAATGGTTTGGTGATGTATTTTCCCCTAAGAGATGGGTTCTGGTCTGAGGGTGGGCCCATTAATACGATCTATAAAAGCTAACGAAGTGTTTTATGAGATTAAAAAAAGCTCTCTGCGTGATTCAGCATAAGATGAGTGGGGTTTTAAAAAGATATATAAAAAAGGATATTTCCGTATATTTAACTGCGTTTAGTAAAAATACAAGGTTCTTCCGTGTAACATGTTATGCATATTATGTAATGAGAAGAGTCAATTGTTGTACTTTGCAGTGGAACAATTAGTCAATTAGTAATTAAGTAATTACAACAAGTAATTAAGAATTGCACTAATTTAGAGTTCAACTAAATGATTTTTTCCACGTGTTTCATGTTTTTATTTCAGTTTCAATTACTATGTAGGGGAGAGTGTTGTACCTTGGGACAATTTTTACATTTTAATTTTTTTCTTCGATAATTATTGTCAAAATAAAAATTTCAAAGCAGCATTTCAACACACCAATATATTCCTCTATAATATATTTTTTTAAATTCTGGCAGCTTGAAATTAAAAAATTGCCACTCATTTAAAGTAGAGAGGATAAACTGTCCCAAGGTACAACATGATGTTGTACCTTGGGACATGCTTTATAATTCAGTCAATAGTCATACACTTGAACTAATTTGCGTCAGGAAACAAACTTTATTTCAAAATACATCAGAAAATGTGCTCTTTAGAACGTTTCATCATACGGAAGGAAAAAGATTTATCAGGTGTTGCCAGAATTATATTTTCAAACTTCAATCATTATAAAATATATATCCAAAACAAAGCTGAGTTGTATTTTACATGTTTTGTGGAATTGCTCTTAAAATAAATAATAAAGATATTTTTATTTATCCAAATTATTAAGAATTTAATCAAATTATTAATACTGTCCCAAGGTACAACACACTACATGGTTTAAATAAAAGCAAGATAGTGGCCAATCCAAATGCATTATCATTATTTTCTCATAACCAAAATATTTTAAAATCTTCTCTTTTATGAAGAAAATAAAATGCAGTGACTTTTTGTAAGAGTACTAAGGTAAAAAAATTATATTAGAATGAGAAAAATATTTACTTTGGGGTAATGAAATATTATTTTTTGTCACCATTTCATCAATTCAATGATGCTAGTGTTAAATTTTATTATGATGATGTCTGTTGGTTAAGGCTACTATTAGAAATAAACAATGTATGAATATTGCCAATAGATTCTTAGAAATTGTCAGTGTCCCAAGGTACAAGCGTCCCAAGGTACAACACTCTCCCCTATATTAATTGCTCGTTCCGAAAATACAAAGAGAATTGTGTCGTGCAATTTTAAAAGGTTGTAGAGATTTTTTTACAAAGATTTCAAAAGCTATGCAAACAAAACGTTCCTTATTAATAATTCCTCTTTATGACTTCCTCCCTTAACTCTGTTTACTTTCAGATTAAGTTTGGTTTGGTTGTATTAACGTCCACAAGAGAAATACTAGGGCTATTGGCGATAGACCTCATAATTTGGGACTACATTCAAGGGACAAGGCTTAAGCCAAGTGCAATTTTGGAATTAGAAATGTTATATCTTATAAATATTCAAAAAAATAATTAAAAATGTATTATTAATATTAAAGTATTGTTAGAAGGTATACTTTTGGAGTTGAGATTTGGATATGAATAAAATGCTATTATAATTATTAAATACAAGCATTGTTATTATAATGTATTCATAATTATTTAATTCTGTTAAGTACTGTTACATATAATATTTATGTATTTTAAATATTTATTAATTATGTTAAATATTTATTATTTATATTAAATATTTATTATTTATTTTAAATATTTTCATAATTATATGTTATTATTGAATTCAATTTCCCATTGGATTCTAAGTACCAAAACTAAGATTTAATGCACTCTAAGTCCATTATAAAACAGAATAAAATGTTTAATAAAATCCAAGTATCCTTAATCGAGAATACCCCCTTGGAATACCTGTCTCATTTATCATTATTAAGTGAATAGCTTCCTGATGCACCTAACAATATAAGGGGGGAGGGAATTCAGAAGTCACTAAACAGTAAACAGGTCATACCAAAAAACTACATTTCACCATATGCTTCCCATCTGTTCAAAGCCCGCGATTAACTTTCCTAACCTGGCTAAGTGTGGCATTATCAACCAATAGGCGTGAGAATCTTATAACGTTCATCCTTAGAGAGAGAATATTACAACTTATGCCGATCCGGCGGCGCAACGGTTAGAGAGCTAGCCTTTGGAGCGTATGGGTTTTGGCTCGAATCCCAGTAAGGCATGGATGTTTGTGTTTGTCCCGAGTATATGTGGAGTACGTGCTCGTTAAATCTGTTGGGTCTGAAAGTCCTGTGGGTTGTTATTGCGCAGTTTCCCATGGGTACAGATCTCTGGAGATTATTTCCCTCCACTTCAGCGACATTTCTAAATTGTGGAGATGGCCCGCGATAGATGGCAGCTTCTGTCGCGTATGTGTGTGTGTTGTATCTGTCTTTCTTAACGAAGGTTTATTAGCGGGTCTCTGTCCAAGCACCACAAGCCTGAAAATATATGTCTGCCAACCAACTACAACTTGTTGAATCCCATGAATTTAATATACTAGGACATTGGAAATTTTTAAAAGATTGGTGATCGTGTTATGTAAGATAATGCGATTAAATTATTTGTAACTAATGAAATGAAAATTTTAATTCAATAAATTAAGTTGCGTTTGATTTTTTTTTAAGTATGAAGAATAACTAACAAATAAATAAAGGTTTTCTTTTATCGTTAATATTAAGGTATTGTTTATTATCTTACTTTGTACTTAACTGTACTTAAAATTTTAAAATTTCAATCAGTAAAAAATTATATTTTCCATTTGAGCAAATACAAATTCAACGTTTCAAATAAAGCAAATAATAACAAGGTAAAAACTTTACTCTTCTGTTGATCTAATAAGAATTCGACACTAAAATAAGGTTCAAAAAGTTTTATATTTGATTAACTGTCACTATCCAAAGGAAGTTAAAACATTAAACGATTAATAATTGATGGGGTATCTAATCGTCCGGATAACTAAAAGGGCGTTAAACTGTTATCGCTAACGATAACAATTCCAAGATATAATAATTTAAATATGACCATGATACGAGTTATCAAATCGAGCCTCTTGTCTATTTTTAGCTTATACTCTACTTCAAGAGTAGTTTTTTAATAGTTAATTTATCTACCATACATTCATTTTTTTTTGTCTTGTCATATTTAACCAATGTGCTCACAACGGGTTTTATATGCTTATTTGCCTTTTTTCTTTTTAATTTTAAAGTGAGATACAGCAAGTTAGCTAAAATCTTCGGTGTGATGTTTACTACGCGTTCTAAGCAGAGTGAATTTCGTCTTTGGCAATTTCAAATAAGTAGACATAGTATTTTTAAGTGAATCCAGAGAAAAATGCGTTTAATATTGTTGTTGTTGTTGTTTCTCATCCCCACTCAGGTCCATAAGTCCATTAACCCTCAAGAAATCAAAAAACAAGATCGTCGCGCAGAAAATCCTACTTTTTAAAATCCACACAACCAAGGAGGTGGTCCAGGCTTGCCGCACTGAGGAAACATTTGTTGCAGGTTGGTTTAATATTATTAGTAAGTATTAGTATAATAAGGTATTAGAGATGCTCTAAAGAGACACCCTTAACATTGGCAGAAATTGCCATGACATAGGGCCTCGCAGTAGAACAGATATTTTGAACAGACTTATAAATGGGTTAAAACTATAAATTTAAATTTTTATAAGATGATTTCAGGAAAAAGAGGCCACGATTTAAAACTTTTTTGTCTTTTCAACTTCATACTGTCATAACTTTAAAGTAAACCATATGGAACGCGTTATTTGGCTGACTAGTGGACGTGGTGACATATTTATATGCTTAAAAAAACTCAAATATGCAAATGTGTAAAAAAAATTAACTTGTTTCTTTGTGCCTAAAAATTTAATTTTTAACATATTTTTCGAAAATATTTCTTAACTATACATATGAAGTAAATGAATTTTTAAAAAATTAACGCCTCAAGCATTTAAAAATGTCACAAAATTATATCGTTTATATAAACCAAATGAGAGAAGCGTTGAAAGAAAAACAAACAACTAGCGACGTCTCTATCTTTCAGACGGTTAAAAGGCATCATGTGGACGACCAAGTAGCAAAATTTAACTCGTCTTAAAACAGAATTTAAAGGATCGTAGACATAAAGGGTCATTGTCGTTTTACAATGAACACAAACAAATTAAAACTTCTCCAACCAAGTTAACATGATAGAAATGTCCTTTTCTGAGTCAGTGTGATTCCAAGACATTTTTAAAACGTCATATTACTTATAAAGATACTCGTGATTACAAGCACTCGTTTTCACATGATTCTGCAATACCCTGAACACTTCAGGTTATTGCAGAGCCACCATTAAAATAGCCAAAACGAGTTTATTAAGCAAACACTTGCTTATCAATGGGAACCCAAAAGAGCTCCCTCGGTGTTGTCGCATGATTCTGCAAATGAAGTCGCGATAAAGACTTGCCATTCACGAGCATTTCACGTGTAGACTCACATGTAAGAAAGCTGACCAAGAAAAAGGCGTGATCAGAGTATTTACATAGTCTAGGTCCGCCTTCAACTCCTGTCCTCTCATTTGATCACGATATGGGGGCAAGGCATCTGTTGTCGAACATTTAGAGGTCGTATTGAGCGCTTTTATAAACACGTTTTGGTCATGTGACATTGTGAAAGTATTTTCCTGATTGGAGATAAATGTTGAAGTCATTTAGTAATGCATGAAAAAATTAGTTTACCTGTGTTAAATTAGTTTTTCAAAATTGTTTTGCTTGTCAACTAATTAAGTTGTTATAAATTGGGTGAATTCCTAAAAATGTGAACGTTTTTAAGTACGCTTGTTAATTATATACTTTTGTATATCCGAGTAAGTAAAATGAATGCTCGAAACTAAAGATTGACAGTAAAAATTAATCTTAGAAAATGTGTCACTTAAAAAAAATTTAATGAATAAATTTAACATTAAAAATAGTTTGTAGATATCGCTTAATTTTAACAAATGAAAATCTTTAAGAATCAATTTGTACATTGTACAAAAATTAATATAAAGAAAAATTGCTTTAATTATCATTAGATTTATTTGGTAAAAATTAGTTATAAGCGCTTATTTATTAGTATTTAATATACTTTCAAAATTTGCATCAAGCCGTCTGTACTTCAGTCGAGCTTAAACATTTTAGGAGAAGTATATTTAAAAGTTACAATCCTTTGCATGAAACAGACAATGACTTAGCAATCCAAGCACGATAAAATAAATTGGTTAGATTTTACATTTGTATTTTCAGATACATTTTTCACATCAAGTAACAGTCAATAATGTCACAACAGAAGAACTTTTTTTTTAATTCAAACTTCCTATGAAGTAAAAAAAATCTAATAAGTTACAATAAACTTACTGAATCGGTAAAACTATGTTATAAATTTGATATGCTCTGACCCTCGTGTCTTAAATTGTAAGAAAAGTTTAAAATAGAATATTAGGTTGCATCATCGAGTAGCAAAAAATTGAACTTCCAATCGCGACTTATTCATGTCTTAGAAGTGCCATTACCTACCTCAAAATGCTTAAGTTATGACAATATAAATACACACTTCATTTCGTACTCGATTACAATTTTGTTCCCAAGAATGGAGTTCTTAATGAAATGCATTAAACATTTATAAATTTTCTTGGGAAAATAATTTTGCTATTTTATAGATAAGTATTGTTATTTGTTCCTCTAAATAAATAATATTTAACAAAAATATTTGAAAAAAATGAAAAAAGCTGGAAAATACTCCCTTATACTTTTCAAAATGCAACAATGTGATTAAGTTTTTTTTTACTGCAATTTCAAAATAAAATATTTCAAAAATATTTAACAATTTCTTTACACTTACACTATTTTAATTAACATAAAATAGTACTTTAATAAATATTAACGAACTATACCTTTTAATACTTACTCAAACAACAGTCAGTAATTTTTAATAAGTTGCGAAATAATTATTAAATCATAAAAAAGTATAGTAACTTCAGCCATTAAAATATTATAAACCAAAAAACATTTTTAACTCGTAATATTTCAGTCCAAAACGTGACTCATACATTAAGAAAAAACGTACTTTTTAAGTTCTAAAAGTTTCACAAACCAACTGAAAGGGTTAAAGAGCTAAAAGAAGCGTACATTTTTATTTAAACATTTTTATTTTCAACCTATAAGTAGTATAATAGTCTTTATAACGACATTGTATGCGGTATTAGATTATTGAATTTCACAGATTTAATAAGCACGAAAGACCCGATGTTCTCAGCTTCTTCAATATAGCTTCTTCAATATAGTATAGCCGCAATCAACCACAAAAGAACCCACCCCATTGTAGCTAAAGATCAAAATCTGATTTCATTTATCACTTCACTGTCGAGGAAGTCCGTTGAACTAAAACATGTTTGCAATAAATTGTTTAAAAAGCACAGCAAGCCTTCACATTTTCGACAACAATAAAATTATAAAACTTTTGTTAATTATGCGTGACGTTATAAACAAAACCTGGAAAGTTATATACGGCTTATTCCTACAGAAGATTAAAACACTTTAGGTGTCTTTGCTTAAAATATTATAGTTTCACGAAATTTTACGATAGATGACCAACGATAATTAATTGACTCTGTAAAAAGTATAACCACAATGACTACCATAGCAATTGAAAAGATCACAACAAGTAACTGATATCAAAACAAATTTACCAAATTATAATTTTAATTATGTTGTGGGAAATGAAATTTGATCTGACATTTTGAGAAAATTACAATTACTGGCACCAAAGTCATAACTCAATCAACTAATCTATAGTCAAATTCTTTTTTAAAAAATTAGATATCTCTACCGATTTTTCTACTAATTTAGGTTTTAAAGAAACACATGTGCCGACGAACAGTCAAAAAAAATTATAGGTATCTTTATTAATCATGTCATTGATTAGCTTTATGAAATAAGATTCGAAATGGTGATAACACCAGAAACTAATTCAATGTGATAAAGTCCCAACAACGCGATAAGTTTAGACATCGATTTGGAGTTTGAGCTACTTAAGATTGATAACGAACCCGAGATAAATACAGCTGTTTTACTCTGAGCTGTCACTATACTCTTCTTCGGGGAATGGAATCTTTCGATAGCAATCTCTCTCTTTTCAACTGCTATTCTAACTTTTCCTGGCATTTTCAGCATTTCCGAAGTTAGCCGTTATAAGACAAGAAGTCAAAATGGTCGTTTCCAGGGGTGCTCCAATCGGTGTGACTTTGCTGCAAAAATGCTTCAGCCTCGGAAAGTACCGGCGAACCTTCTACCAGACCACCGTCCTGCTGCTAACTTTCTTGGCCTACACAGCTTTCCATATGTCCCGAAGGCCGCTGGCTGTTGTCAAGAACTCTCTGAACCAAAACTGCAGCAAGTTGACCCCTCCTCCAGGTATGATTCTTAATAATTCAACTATAAACAACTGGTGCGACTGGGCCCCTTTCGACCAAAAAGATGCCAATAGACTGCTGGGGTTATTGGATTCTGTATATGTATTCGCATATGCAGTTTGCATGTTTATAAGTGGAATGGTTGCTGAAAGAATAGATCTCCGATATTACTTAGCCATCGGCATGCTTCTCAGCGGAGTCTTCACTTATCTGTTTGGTCTAGCATTTTATTTAAATATACACAACCTAACATTCTTCATAGTCGTCCAAGTTATTGCCGGAGCTGTCCAATGCACCGGCTGGCCAGGGGTAGTAGCATGCGTTGGAAATTGGTTCGGCAAAGGTCGTCGTGGACTCATCTTTGGTGTTTGGAACGCTCATATGTACGTAGGAAACATTCTTGGTGCATACGTAGCAGGACATTTCGTGGCTCAGAACTGGGGACTCTCCTTCATTATACCCGGTGCCATTGTTGGTGCTGTGGGGTTTATCTTATTCCTCTTCCTAGTGCCTCACCCTGAAGACGTTGACTGTGCATCTACTGATCATCATGGTGCCTCTAAAAATCAATCATCTGACATGTTCGTTCCCAATGGGAACGAGATCAAAGAAACTTGTGTTACTCTGCCTCAACCGGGAGAAAAATCCCCTCTCACTTCAAAATCAAACTCGAGTCAACATAAAAATGCCATCACCTTCTGGGAAGCTGTGAGAATCCCTGGGGTCATCGAATTCTCCTTGTGTCTATTTTTCTCCAAGCTAGTTAGCTATACTTTCCTATTCTGGTTACCCAGATATCTTGATCATACAACAGGCGTGGGGTCCCAGACGTCAGCTTACTTATCCATAGCTTTCGATGTTGGTGGAATTCTCGGTGGAGTGGTAGCAGGAATTTTATCCGACCACACAGGGGCCAGTGCTTTAACCTGTGTCGGCTTTTTAGGACTTGCCATTCCATCACTGTTCATCTATGAAGCTTATGGTAGCATAAGCCAGATAGGAAACATTTTTATGCAACTAGTTTGTGGAGCTCTTGTCAATGGACCTTATGCCCTCATCACAACGGCAGTGTCAACAGAACTTGGAACTCATCAGAGCATAAAAAGTAACTCTAAAGCTTTGTCCACTGTGGCTGCTATCATTGACGCCACTGGATCGGTTGGAGCCGCAATCGGTCCTCTTCTAGCAGGTTTAGTGTCAGAAACATCGTGGTCATATGTTTTCTACATGATGATGTTCGCAGACTTGTGTGCTTTGGTGTCTCTACTAAGAATAGCTATCAAAGAAGCCAGACACTGCTATGGTATCAATTTCAGATGCCTACCATTTAAATGCTGCGTTCCTTATGAAGGAACTTACGAAAAAATAGGACGGTGATCATTTTGTACATTTTCATTTTATTTATTTTATGAATATATTTAGCTCTTATTGTTTGAAAAGTAAGTTCATTTCATGTGATTTTATTCTGTACATAGCATCAACTATTTTGCTTTTCATATTTTATGATCTAAAATGTTATCAAATGTATTTTATGTTGTTTTTCAAACTAGAGAGTTTTATTTGATTGTAAACTTAATTTTTTGCAATTTTAGTACCATAAAAATCAAAATTTTAGTTATATCTTATATTATAAAGATATCTTATGATAAAAGAAAATAAAAGTAAAATTACAGCTAAAATAAAATTTTATTGACTTTTTAGACTTTTGCATTCCACTTAACTTAATAAAAAAATTTACATTTCAAAATTGAATATAGTAGAAGTGTTATATTTATACTTTTTTTGGAAGTTAATGGAATGACAATTGAATTGAATTGCATCATGGTTTTATAGAAAAGAAATTCGCAAGTTTAAAAAATATTATTTAGTATAATGTGTCATAAAACTATTATTAGCATTTAAAAACAAATATGTTTAAAAAGTAATTTTTACTGCTTCATAATTTGTTTCTATAGTATTTTATGATGTACTAAAAACGGAAAATTTTACTAAAAAGATAATATCTATATTTAAGGTAGAAATATGAAGTTAGGCTGCAAAACTATCTTAAAGCAAAACAAAAAGTTTATAGATAATTATATGCAAACAATTTGTCATTTATCAAAAAATTAAACTAGAATTATTATTAGTAATAGTAGTAAATAATTAATTTATCTTATTATATAATTAGAAGAATCATCTAAACTATGACATTTCTTTATTGTAGATCCTCTGTTATTTTGATCTGTTTAGACCTCATCAATTTATAGTTTACAATAAAATTTGTTAATTTAGATATTTTAACAAACAAATTCATGTTTAGCATTGCGCCACTTTCAGTTGTACTTCGCAAAAAAGTTTGCTTAACAGTTTTTTCTGGCACAGAACAGTAGCTTCTTACTATTTAGAATATATTAATTTATAGTATCAGTTTGTGTACATTGGTTATTGTATGTGAATTAACAAAATATTCCTTGTTTGCAAACAGTATTCTTTTCAACATGTTTTTAGAAAAAGTGAACTGATTTTAAATTAATTTTATAAATTTTTATGATAAAATTACTTACAGCTTTTGATTAACTCTTTATTGTAAACTTTTTATGTACCATTTAAAGGCACTTGCATTTATTCAATATAATGTAACAAGTTTTCTAGTTAATACTGAGCCAAAAAAAAAACTAACAACCTATTTTAATCTCCCTTTAACTGTTTTAATATAGTATATAATGCTTAAATATACTTTTAAACCATATTACTTAATTCTTTAAAGCAGTTTAATGAAATTAATAGAGTTACAATATTGTTCTAGCTTCAATATCACTGTACAGTATTAAATGTAAATAAATAACAAGTTTCTTTTAATGCTCAGTTACTTTTATTTTGTATGCATATCTTAATTTTTAGTAATTAAAACAGTTGTGGCATTAAAGAATTTTTAAAATTATTTGAACTTAACGTATTCAGATTTTGTTCACTCCCACTGAGTTTATAAGATTCTTTTTAAAAAAATGTGCATGGAAAATTTGGTTTCCTTCAACCAAAAAATATTTATTTAGTATATATTCTGATTTAAATATACTCGTTTATTTAGGATTAAAGATTACTCGTAGATAATTTATTCAAATTAATATTATTTGAAAATTGGAGAAATGAACTAAAGCGTACAAATTTATAATTTTTTAAAGAAGTGTTTCAGCTATAAAAAACAATACTTTACAATTCGTTTAATAAGTTGAAATTAATAATGAAGTTTTAAAAAATGTAAAATGCTCTTTCATTTAAAATAACCTACTATTTACTTACCTACCTCCTTTTTTTAAATAAATATTGAATCAAGAGCTGTTTAAAATAGGCGTAAGTATGCAAAAAGAGTTTAACTTATCTGTCATGGGCAGAAAAACTGCAGTAACTAAACTAATGACCTAAACCACTGTTGTAAGCACTAAAATAACTTTTGCCTATAAAAAAAGTTACTGAAAGACAAATTATTTCAGAGCACAAATGGTCCAATTCAATATTTTGAACACTGCAGTTTGCCTGCCTATGGCAGTATTGATGCATACAACTCTTTTGAAAAGTCATTTAAAAAAAATAATAACATACAAAAGCGATCACATATGCCCCCCTCATTTTCCCTACATTTAAATTTTATATAATTAAACAATGTACTAGAAATATTCAACGACCACGAATTCTGATGGCTCAAAGGTAAAGAGAAATTTGTAAATATTCACGAATTTCCACAAATGCAAGAAAATCTATTTTTAATTCTCATGTTATCAATAAACTTGGTTACGTCAGCTCTTATCAACAAAGAAAAATGCGTTTAAGCTTTCCCGCCTTTTTGGTTAGTGCGGATAAACTTCGTTTTTGATGATAAGCCAAACTTTGACTTTTATATAAATAAAAAACATGTTCGAACACCTGGGTATGAAGTAATAGGAGAGTAAGAACTAATGTACAAGGTTAAGTTTTCGATAAAGAATCACGAGAAGAAATTTACGTAAAAACTTGAAGTATTTGTAAATAAAAAAGAAGTAGATATTTTATTTTTCATGCATTTTGAGTGTCTATTGTAAAAAAACGAAAAGTTAGTGTGTAGGGATTCTAACTTGGAGAAATTGCAAAACACTTTTTATATTGGCTTGAAATACAACACATCAAGATACAGAGTAATAAAAAAATGAAATATATACATATATATTATAATATTAATTATTTAATCACCCCAAGTTTAGCCATCAAAGTTAAACTTATTTCTCTAAGTTTGTTATTTTAAGTTAAATATATCAGTTGAAATAATAGACATCGAGTAAATTTTTATGAAAAATATTTATGAAGACCTGATACAATTTCCGACGATTTTTTCTTACACATTAAATTAATCGTATTTATCATCTAATCAGGTAAATAATAGCAAAAAACACTTAGCAACTCATTTACTCTTTATAAAATAAATTGCTTAAAATGTTGTGTCTTTCTTGAAATTTGGGTAGTGCTTTTTAATTTTGAATGGCGTGCAAAAAAAAATGTTTTCTTACCCCCCACCCCCCCACCCCCCACCGCCGTTAGTCATTTTATCCAAAATTCAGACTCATAAGTCTATTTAATTAATTCAATGCCAATTAGAAAAAATCAAGAAAAAGACAAATACATGAATAAAGAAGGCGATTTAAAATCTACCCTAATTTTTTAATGGCTTTTTAAATATATTTTTCTGTCTTTGATAAAAATTTGTTTGATTTTATTTAAAACGTTATGTTTAAAGATATATTGATGAAATGACAATTTAAATAAAATAAGCCCCCCCCCCCCCACACACACACACATACACACACTTACAATTACAGTATCACAATTTATGTAATCATGAAACTTCTAAAGATTGAAACTGTTTTTAGTTAAGTATGTAATTCAAACAAAAATTTAATATTTTCAAAGGACGAAATATTTTTTATGTATTTCTCGTAAATTTAAGAATATCTACATTTACATTTGAATCATAAGAATATATGTTTAATTTGCAGATCATGAGTTTTCAGGATCAATATCGAATATTGTCTACACAAAATAGTTTTTTCATAAAACTGATTACTTTATCTATCCTCTTTTTTTAACTGTCATTTAAAACTTGAGAACATTCTTATCATATCTATTCAAAGTTATTGTTCAAAAATAGTACTCAAGTACTTGAATGCTTTGTGCTCTTCAAATCATCAAAAAATACAAAAAAAAGTATTGTCATTCTAAAGGATCTATCATACAAGTGGCTTAATCAGCAATATTTTACTGAAATTGGACAATTTAAACCCCATTACAAGTGTGTAAAAATACCCACACATCTAAGTAGATAATTTTAAACGAAATTTGAAGAGAAGCTCGCTGTGGCACTTGAAGCTACAATCAATGAAAAAATTCTCATATAGGTATTTAATAACCTGAATGGCATAGCACTATTAGCCTTCATTTTAATGAACAATTTTAGTTTATGAAAATGGAAAGAAAACTACATAATAGTAACTTGGTAATTATAAAGTTCATAATAAGCATTACCGATTTTAAATGATGTATTTTTTGTATTTATTAGTTCAGAATATGGTTTTTAAATATAATATAATCTTGAATGTAGATAAGAATAAGATTAAATATCATTTTTAAAATTATTTAAGAAGGATATAGTTTTTCATGCATTTTTGAGTGTGATATTGCATAAAGTAATCGTTATGTTTTGGGCCAAAATTACTCTGATTTATGGTTAAAAGTTTCCCGGTAACCAATATTTAATAGTTTTCAAAATATTCAGCCCGGATTTAAATAAATATTAATTCCATTAGATGAAAGAATAGTATAGAACATTTACTATAGCAACTTTCAGTATTTTTTTAAAAATATTTAAAAAAGAAGTTTGAGTGAATATTTTGTCACTAAACGTTTGTAGAAAGAAAAAAGTTGCATCAAAAATTGGAAAGCAACAAAAAAAATCTTACCTGAAGTAAAAGCTCATTTTTAAAACTTTCCAAAAATGTAAAATAAGTTAGATTGGATAATTAATAGAATTTGCCACAGGGAACAGACATGGGGCTGATTTGGAAATTCTATGAACTATTCTAATTACACTTTTGAATGCAGTTTTTATCAAAAGATTTTTACTTACAGCTTGCTTGCTTATTTTTGATTACTAAATTAAACATATTGTAGAAAAATTTGTCGTACCTTAAGGAAAATTATACATTGCGACAGTTACGCATCTGCTAATTCAAATTGATATAAGAATGTATAATTATGTTAATGGTAGCAAGATTACTTATCTTACTAATGAAATTTTAATATTTAACTCATTCTTATGAATTTAAGTTTGAAATATAGACATTCAGATGATACTTTTATACTAGCTTTTAACAATACCTTTCCGCCAATATTTGTTATTTAAATATTAACGCGTAAGCTATGTATAACCTAGAGAAAAGTTTTGTTTCTGTGTTTTCCTTGTTGGTATTTTAAATGGCTTCATGCATGTATATGAAGCATTAGTAAGTAAAAAGTACTTGTGAGTTTCAAACAACAAGAGGTTCTATGAAACAAATATTTTGGTGTCGCCATCTCTTGTCCATTAATGCTACTAATGACCTACCCTAGAAATTGGGCAAGTAAATTGAAAACTGACTGAATGTCCCTAAGAATATTTTTTGGCTTAATCATCTATATATCCAAATATTAAAAAAATTAACTTCAAACGCTTATCCAGAGAAAAAGTTAAACAACGATTTGTTAAAAAAAATCAGCAGAGGAACATTGTAGATTTTTTGTATCCTTGCTCTCCAGTTTTTATTGTAACTTAATTCAAATCAATAATAATTTTCAATGAAAACTATAATAACATACATAAACACAAATAATGCAGTTTCTTATTAATGTCGCACTAAAGATAAATCTGAGGCTTTCAAAGTTTTAAACCATAGTTAAGAGACGGACTAAATAAGCCTTGAAATAATAATAAAAGACTGAGCATTTAGTAAACGTAATAGGTAAAGAACTCAGCCCCGTGTGTTAAACCCATTTATATATAGGCTAGGATTGAATTGTCGTCGCACTAGAGCTACACGAGGGCTATTGGCGACGGGCGTCGTATTTTAGAGCCACAATCAAGTGACGAGCCGACACCTGAGTAGGCACCCAACGCAACCGTTAAGGGCGACATCGTACGCAGCGTTAGGACTTTGAAGCATATTTAACGTGCACTCCCTTACACGGGGTATTATTCGTCGGACGTTTTGGCTGCACGGGCCGTTTATAGGTCGGCAGCAATTTTGACAATGACCCCAACCTGGGACCTTTCGCATGATAGGCGAGTGCCTAACCGACTGGGTTCCCCAGCCCCATTGATATATAACAAATATGCGCTTTCGCACACTAGATAGGACATATAATGGTAGAAAGTAGACCTCCGCTCGTTCCCCGCAGGAAGAATCGGTGCTCCGTTCAATACGCATAAAAATGGCGTTTTTCCAACATTGCGTGTTTTTCAGAAATTATAAATATATTTTTTTTTAAAGATTTTTCAGGAATTAAATGCACTTTCTTTGTAAACAATGTTACTTTTTTAATTTTCTTTGTTGTAATTTCTTTTCATGCCATGAATCAATGTCGGGTTGAACTATCGTTGCACTAGAACAACACGAGGGCTATTGGCGATGGGGCGGCATAATTTAGAACCACTAACAAGTGACGGGCGAATGTGCGGTTTTTACAAATAAATTGATAACATTTTAACATTAATGTTAATTGCTAGAAAAGCCGTTACATAAAATACGAAAATAAAGGACACCAAACACTCAGTAGGTTACCCATTACATAAAAAACCATTTGTTATATCATTAACACCTTCCTTACAAAATAAAAACCTTAACTTTAAGTTCTTAAAATTCGTTTTCAATACAACTTGGTTTGTTGTACGCAAACTATTCAGTACTCTGGTCTTCATTTGTTTTATGTTTTGTTTATATAAACTTAGGCAAAAAGCTTATTTTCGCGTGACAAATTTACTTGCCAATCTTTGTTAGAGTTAATGTCTATGCAGAATAGCTAACACCTACCTGTATCCTAAGTAACATTGTAGTCCCATCTTACGCCGCATCAAGACATAGAAACACTTAAATAACCATATTGAACTAGTCTCCAACACATACAAACATCTAGCCAATGAAGAAAATTTATTCTGTTTTAATTTCAAAAATTACAAACATTAAAATCTTCCACATATTCAACACTGTAAAATAGAATATACATTTACCAATAACGTACAAAGAATGTTTTCCTAAAATATTTTTATAGTACTGTAAAGTATGTGTTTTTGGCCCCTAGATATCCACAAATTATCCAAAGTAAAACAATGAATATTTTAAAATATAGAATTTTATCAGTAATATTTAGAATTGTGCTACCATAAAAAGTCAATATATTTCTCCTAACAAAAGCCCCAAGGATATCTTTTTTTATTAAACTTATCGCACTGTAGTTCAAAGAAAGAGGCAGAACAAGCAAAGGTAAAGAAATAAAACCTGAACTACATGCAAATGATGTTAGGTCATCTCAAAATAAGAGAAAAAACTAATAAGAGTAACAATAAAACAAATGCTTAGCTGCAAACAATTAGAAATATTGATACATTTTAACTGAATAAGTTCTAAATTTTTTTAGTCAAATATGAAGTAATTCTTCTTTAAAAAGGCTTGTTTTTGCTGAATAAGAACAAGAAGGATACTAGAAGTTTGCAATACTGACTGTAAATAAAATATAACAAAAAGAGACAGCAGAACTGAAGGTCTAAAGCAGGAGGCAATGCAATTGTATTTTTTAACATTTTACATACATTCTTATTAGAAATTAAACAAAATTGTTTATCTAGCTATCAACCCATGTTGACATTTTTGTTAAATTATTATGATATTGTGTTTATTACCTTGTAACTTTAATAGAGAGCATAAGTACCAAACCTTTACTGATAAATATATTTAATATTAACATATTAAACAATCAGTGATTACTAATTCTGTAGCTAACAGGAGCAACAAGGCACATATAACATTAATGGCACTCTTTACAAACTTCAAAGTTCAATAATTTATGTTTTTTATATATATTTAATTTTGTTCAGTCAAAATAATGCACACATTTATTGAGGACCAAAGTAATTTTGTTATTTTAATTTCAAAATAGCATAAACATGAAGTACTGCCTACAAAATAAAAAGTAATTTTACTTCTTTTTAATGGAAAGTGTTACATAAATATTTTCTGCAGCCTTATCAAAACAGAACATTGCATATATTATAAATAAACTCGTAAAATTAAAACCAACAAAGTACATGAAAATGTAAAGCATTTATTATTAAAATAAATAACATTCAACATTTACTGCAACATAGCTATAAATTAGCATATAATATTGCAACATAAAATAACAAAACTAAATATTTACACTAGTGCATAAATGGGGACCGTTTGACAAAACCAGATAAAGGTGGTGGACCAATGTTTTCAGACGCTCCATGCACTGCTGAAGCATTAGGTTGTGCATAATCCATTGCAGGTTGAATATTACTTGATGGTTGCATCGCAGGTTGAATATTACTTGTTGGTTGCATTGCAGGTTGAATATTACTTGTTGGTTGCATTGCAGGTTGAATATTACTTACTGGTGGCATAAACAGTTGAGTATTAGTTGTAGGTAGCATTGCATGTTGCATATTACTAGCAGGCAGCATAGCAGGACCAGTTGCAAATTCATTAGGTCGTGAACTTGAGGGTTCCACATGAAGCCATTGGTCAGTCACCGGATTAAACACATGTTGAGAATTGACAGCTGGCATTTGTTTATTAGTAGGATTTTGAAATTGTGGCAGTGAGCTCCCAGCAGAGGCTTTACGATCAGTTTGATCGGTAGATATTGTAATGCCCTGCATTCCATATATCTCTCTTAGTATAAGTAGCACAGTATCCTCTGAATCCCTGAAGTAGGTTTCATAAGAAATATAAGATTAGGTTATTCAAACAACATGCTTATTAAAGTTTATAATTTTTACAGTAAAAATAAATTGTACATTTATAAACATAATTATAAAAGTAAAAAATTAACAGTTAAAATCAAAGCATTTTTTAATTAAAAACGTGAATATAAGTATCAAACTTAAGCTATTTAAATGAGGCCTAATTTTTGTTATTAAGTTTTAAAAAGAAAAATACAAGAAAAAGAAAATTACTCAAACTAATATAATTTAATAATAAATACTACCTTTTCTAAATATCAAAAAAAATTCTCCTTAAAAATGAGTTTTTTACTTAAAATTTTAAAGTTTAAGATTAAAAATCCTCCATCAAATGCAAATACAATATTTATTGTGAAATAAAACTTTCTTTTATCATCAAAACTTTATTTGACGGTTTTGTTGCAAATCAACTTAAATGTATAAAAGCTTAGATTATAAAGTTACACTATGTAGTAATAAATTTGAAAGGTAATCATGAGTTAAAGGCTTAACTTACCAGTAAGTTGCATGACTTGTAAGAGCAAACACATAATCATTTAAGGCTTCAATAGGTTTTTCTTGAAGGACATAATCAATTCTTCTACCACCATTCAGCATTCCAATTTTTACATCATCTTTTTGGGTTCCTGTTAATTAAGTTAGAATTAGAAACCACTTTTTTTTAGAATCACACATTAACTACTTCATACTATAACTTTTATGCAAGAAAATATTACATTTTAACTATTAAATAACCTATCTTAAAAATAAAACTACTAAGGCACATTTGACGGAAACAAAGGAATCAATATGATACAACACAGCAACTAAAATTTGCTACTTAGAACAACACCAAGATGGAAATGGTGATTTCACTTAGCTATTCCAGTATTTAACTATCGTATTTATCTAGCCTATTTATTTTTTTTAAAAAAATCGAAGACAAAAACAAAAATTAATATGAATTTTTTAGCACAGAAACAGCTAAAGTATTAATTTTAAAAAAAAAACAATTTTTTCTGTGACTGCATAGCATTGTAGAGTGCTGGGCAAAGAACTATCTACAGACAGTAAGAAAACTTGCAGGTGTAAAATATTTGAAAAGTAGTTTTTTTAATTTAGTTTTTGAAGGAGGGGGTGAGGGTGTCAGTATTTTGGCAATTTAGATTTCGTTTTAATAACCACTGACGATTATTTGTGTATAAAACTCTTTATTGCAGATTAGCTGTACATAAAAAAAAATTAAAGACAGTATTTTTTTTAATGAAATTTTTTATACAACAACCATTGACTTATTGCTAAAACATTCATTTTCACAAGCTTTTTAAGTTTAATTAAGAATATATGTATGAGTCAGGAGGTGCATATTTATTTTCCCCAAATGTACAGGAGGTGGAAAAATTTTATTTAAACGCTACTGATAGTCCAACTTCATCTTTACGCGATTTTAATAATTTAAATTTTGGTTTTCAACTATAAACATAGGTACTTTAACACATTCGCTGCCACTATATTATAGATAGAGGCTGATGATGTAGAAGAACATCCTGTTTTTTTTTTAAACCTGTTCGTTACAATGAAAATTAACTAACTATTCTTCATTATCGAACAAGTACAAGTCTTTGTTCGAGGTTGTAAAATTCAAGGTTAGGTTGAATTAACGTCGTAAACTAAAGCTACACGACAGGTAGTCATATAAATACAAGGAAATGTTCCTGGCCTTTTCCTACCGGATACCTCATCATCTGTCACTAATTATTGAATTGAAAGCCAATTTCCAGATTTGCTCCAGCGATTAACTTTTCGTCTATGAAATCATCATTAAATTGTCATAATTCATATTTTTTGGGGCAGTTTTTGTTTGAAAAAAATACAAAAAAAGTAAAACAGACAATTTCTTTATAGCTAGATTGTTGAATAACAAACTGAATCACACTGCGAAGAGCAGTATGTCTGGTGTCTGGTCGCCCTACATTTGAGAGGAAATATTTTATTTTCTCGTAAAATAGAATCCTGAAATAAATGCACTCTTTCAAATCATCAAATATTATCTCAAGCACAGCGCAGGATCGGTTGCAAAAGTTTAAAATCTAACATTCTACTTTCTATATCCTCAAATTGATCACCAAGTAACCTTACATTTGCTTAGGGTGTTAACATAATTCAAATATAGTTGTTAACATCCCCACACATAATTATGGCTGTATTATATTTGTTGTATATAGGCGAAGGATACACTTCGTGATAACACAAAAACTGTATAAGCTTTAAAATCTATGTATGGAAATTCATCAGTCACATCTGGAATTACTAGGCGTTTGGTTGGTTGGTAGACATATAGATTTACAGGCTTGTGTGCTTGGTCAGAGACCCGCATTACTAGACGTCAATTAAATATCACACAAAAGGGTAGATAAAAGAGCTAGATCGTGTAGTTTGTGTATGTGTAACCACTAGACCATCATGCTTATCAAGTTAACTAACGAACCGAAACTCATACGAACGGTTTTCAGAATGGCACTATGAATTTCATCAGAATGTGCTGTTATCGGTGAATCGGAACCACGCGACTTGCTAGAGAGTCAGTGGCACCCAACGTGTTAATAAATAAATTTATATTTTGATTGAAAATTGAAAAACTAATTTTTGAAAACTTTTTTTTATGTTGAAGACTTTTTTCACTGAGGTATGTACATATAAGTGTCACTAATACCTGTACTTTCTGTGTCATCAGTTTCAGACATTTTCAATTCTAGAAGCTTATCAACTTCATCTGTTACCATAGTACTAGGAAAGGAATGGTTTTTGGCAAATTCATTAAGAGAATTCCAAGTGAACCGCATGGTTTCAGTAACCTTCTGCTTGATTTCAGATGCAAACTTTGCAACATTTTCTCGTATTTCTAAAAAAGGGAAGTTAAATAGTAAAAAATAACATAAATTACAAATAAAACAAATAAAGAATTCACAATGCTATTTTGGCAGTTTTTTTAATGATAATTGTTATTTTCTAGCTTCAGCCATTCAAGTAGCTGAAATTTAACTACATATGCATTATGTTTAGAAAGAAATGATTGTGCAGAAAGTCTATTCTCCTGAGAATAGTTTGTGAGGCTTAGTGTTTAATTTCAACATTCAAAAAGGAACAGAGAAGGTTTGTTTTAAATCGTGACGTAACACTTGCATTATTAAATGAAAAACAATCATATTTATGTTGAATGAAAGCATAAACTTAACCGGTCCACATACTACTGCTAATTACTACTATAAACATAAATTAGTATAAATTATAAGAAAAATTACAATAATAACCGGGTGCAAATGTAAAAAATTAACTGAATAATTAGTTTCCTCAAAATACAATTCAAAACCTGTACCTAGATGCAATCTTTTTCTCCCTTTGTGATGGGGAATCAAAACAGGCTTCGCCGAAAATTCAGGATCTATTAATGGCTCAATACGAAAAGCCTATTTTAAATGAAAACAATAAAAGGAACAGTTTAAATTTATTTTTACACTATCTTTAATAAAAAGCAAGCATATATTAAACATATAAATATACTTACAACAGGGTCATACTTCATACGGCAAACAGCATGAAAATAAAACAAATCATTATAATTACAATACATGGCTAAAATTAAGACATTTACTCAATTAACAAATAGATTAAATAACACTACTTTGAAAATAAAAAAAAACAAATTTTAAAAAAAAATGTTAAAGACACTAAAAAAATTTTTAAGTACATTAAAAAAAAATTCCGAATTTATATGTTCATGTGTTAACAAAGACAAAAGCAGGAAGTACTAAATAAAATATTTTTAAACACAGTTTGACTGATGGATAGGCAATTATTGTGAAATAATAATTGTCTACCAATATTGCTGTTTTATATAATCAGTAGGTTCTTGTCCAATTAAACCTTGCATTAAAAAAACAGAATTTGCAAACTAAAAAAAAATTAAAAACATGTTCGGAATGTAAGGATAGTATGCAATGCAATACCAACTATTGATTAAATTTTAATACTCATCCTTAAGTTTAAAAAATAGAAATATCCTCTCCCTTTATTTAGAATTTTTTTAACAAAATTTTAATCCAACAGACTTTTAAATAATTTTAGAGCTAAGATTTGTAAGGACTTTTAAGTAAAATTTACTATTAATACCGCTATAAAATGGTTTGTTACAAATATTGCATATAAATCTAACTACTTACCGGATGAAATATATGATATAAGGCTGGACATGTTGGAAATTCAAAATTTTCACTAATTTTATCGTAACCACGAACAGATAAAAACATAGCAATTGGAGAACCCAAAGCAAAAAAGCCAGCAGGAGAAAATTTCAAACTGTAAGAGATATTTTATTACTGTTACAAATAATTTATATCCCCCTTTCAAATAAATCTTAATTTTACTTATTTGTCCTTTTTTTAATTATAAATAAGAAAATAGGCCAAAATATATTTATGATTGTTTACCTAGGATAATCTATCAATGACATGCCATTATTAGGTGTGCCATATGGAAATATCACATCATTTTGGTTTACAATTTCATCAGGTAGAACAGATGTACTTGGCTCATTATTATATGTTAAATCAATAGATAATTCAGCATTTTCAGGCTCCTGTAATTTAAATAAATTAGTTCAAATAATGAAAGTTTCTATTAATTGCTAAAAATAACTTTTTTTAAAAATCTTACTTCTTTCTTAGGATGAAAATAATTTAGAAGTGTTCTGCAACTTTCATCAGAAATGCCTTTGTTCCTTAAATCTTCTATACTTAGCTGTTTCTAAAGTTAAAAAAAATAACAAAACACTTGTTAAGAGGAATTCAAAGTTGATTTTAATAGACCGACAGTTAAAAAATTTCTTAAAGGGAATAGATACTTTTCAAAAACAGTTTAATCTTATGTTTATGCTTTTTACCCAAATATTTGTAATGCTATTTTTTTATGTATCTTATTTGTATATATAACCTAAAAACAATAAAGTAAGCAATAAAGTTAGCATAAAGTAATTTTTTTAAGAAAAAATATAGTATTTTGTAAGAAAAACCTTTAATTACAGATTTAAAACTGTATATTAGTTACTACAAAGTACAAACTAATCGAATTGTAGAAATAATCACAGGCGGTGAGTCCACTGGGGAAGTGTATGCCCCACACCGCTCACAACGCAACTTAGAGTGCATATGCCTTTTTATATCTGCTCAACTTCTTTCTTCCCTGACTTACCACCTATTCACTTTCATTTTGATAGCGAGCTGTCGGGAGTACTGTTAGAGATTGTTTGTTTATAAAAACTGGACCATTATGATGATGTCATTAAGTAAAGCTTAAGGAGGAAGCTGAAAGCGTATTTAAGGTCTTCTGTTGAAATTTGAATCGAATTCATTTAACATTAATCAATAAAAATTAGCAATTTTGGGCAACTGCATCAAATTAGTATTTTTGTATTTGCTTCTTTCTACACTATGAATTTATTTCAAAATACACCATGATAGTTTAATTTTATGTAATAATATTACAAACATGTTAAGAAACCTTAATGTTTTGTACTTCTTTTTAAAATGTCAACTTTGTTTCAATTGCCAATAATGAAAATCTTTCTCTGTCATACAATTGTTTTATGTTGGGTATCTCACTCCATGACTAATAAATAGGATATATGCGTCTAACTTCGTCTCAGTTCTTTGAATTTAACAATACTTTTAATGTTTCTCATATTTAGCAATTTTTATTTTACATAACAATAACTTCACAACTCCTTTAAAGGAAGCATATCTTCTGATTTTGGAACACTATTTTAGATTTTTGTATTAAAATAATTATGTTGAAAAATACAATTTTCTCAATTCACTGTTATTAAATAACACACTTTGTAACAAATTAACCAGAATAAAATCAATAACCTCTTACCAATGATTCAATGCTTAATTCTTGCTCAGGAAATGCTTCTAAGTACTCTTCTAAATTTAAGTGTTTCAAAAGAGAAATAACATCCTCAAAAGATTTTGAGTCCTTTCTATCACATTCAGGTGTTGATTTTTGTTGGTTAGCAAGAATGTCAAAAAGAATTAAGGAACCTATAAAACAGGGTTGCAAGTAAAATTATAATGAAACTTTGTAAACTAATAGGGATATTTATAAAATAATGACCTACCTAAACTATGTCCAGACACAAAAACTTTTCCATCAAAAGTTGGATTACGCTCTAAAAACAACTTATACATTTGATTCAGTTCATATGCAACAGTGTCTATAATAGACTGGCAGTAAGTTGGTGTACTGTACAACAAAATATCCAGCAAGGTATCATTAGTGAAATGACGCAGCTTGGGTATACTGGGCAAAGTAATCTTTTCCATTTTCCTAAAACACAATAAACTTCATAATAATGCTTTACAATGCATCAGTTCTTTATTTTTACTTTTTCACTTAAGATTAACTGTACTAACTCAAATTTATAAAAAAAAAATATGGAATTTTTAAAGTTTAGTACAAATTATAAAGAATATTTATAGCTTTTTATCAACAAGCAACCTGCAAAATTGTTTTTTTTTAAAGAAAAATAAGAAAGATAAAAATTGCTGAAGTTACTATGTAAGGACATCATATCCAGATTTTTCAAAACATGTATATGCCAAAACATGAATATATATAAAACATGATAGTTGGAAATTAAAGAGTTAAAAGGGATTTAATAAATTGTAATTAAAATATTTTTTTTTTTTCAAATGACAAAACACAAGTTTCAAAGTTCACACGTTTACATATTTGGGTTAACAAAAATGTTAGATTTTTAATCATGTAACAATTACTTAACACTTTACCTCCGGGCGTCGACTGACCCGTAGACTAAAAATCTTCTAGACCAGCAACTTAATCTAATGCCTAGCTCTTCTAACGTGTCGAATGCAACTAAAACACTATTAAAGGTTGATTTGTTGATTGGTATAATTGTACTTTCAATTGTAAGGCTACTGTTTCTTCGTAATGTTCTCTGTTAAAAAAAAGTTACCCACTAGTGATTATTTCAACCGTTAGTCATCCTTTTACATCGGACCTTTTTGACTATGTGAACAAATAACATTTTGAGTTAATTGCATGACACAAAATTTGCATAAGGGTCCGTCTTAATATTAAAAATGTTACGAACTTTAAAATTTTCAATAGCAACACCCAATTTTAATTACTTAGAAATGTGAAAAACCCTCGAAAACCCCTAAATCTAAGTTTTTGTTACATTTGGATGAATATTTGACGAGTTATTCAATCGAATCACTTGTGGATCTTTGGGGGACCATGTCTAAAATGACAAGCGTAGTCAGTCTGTAGGTTTATTAATGGAGAAAAAGAAGCACAAGGTCAAATATCTTGAGGATGGGCCTACGAGGGATATAAAAGTCAATGAGTAGCTGTATATATTCAAAAATAAAGTCGAAAATAAGTTGTAGTAAAAAATAGATCCCTATCGTCACTTGATAAGGGTTCCAAATTACGAGATGTCATTGGCTCTGTTAAATCTCCTAAAGGTGACTGCAAATAGGCAGCCAGAAACCATTACATTAGTTCCCTTAGACACAAAGGGGGCGCGCTAGTTTCTATGTCAATTTCAATGTAGAAATTCTCCAATGAGAGTTTGAAACTTAGAGTGTTCTTAGTCTATGGGTCAGTCGACGCCCGGAGGTAAAGTGTTAAAACAGAAGCAAATAACTAATTGGAACTTTGTTTTAAAATGTCATTCTTAAAACTAACTAACTTATTAGAACTTGGACTAAACTTATGGACTATATAAGCTTATTAGTTGGACTAAACTTATTAGTACTTGGAGCCCAAATTACTACTTGGAGCTTTGAAAACATCCCAGAGGTTTTTTTGTACTAAATGGACCTTTATAACAAAAACAATTTTCAGTCCTTAATGCATACAAAATTGCAATATATATTTTATATAAATCTAGCACATAGGGCAAAAAAAAATATATTGTTTTGATTAGAAAGATTGTGGTCCTTCTAATGATGATATAATTAAGTTCAATTGTAGTTTTTAAAATTTCAATTTAATTGTTATTGTTTAATTAGTAATGAGTTTAAATGACACAAAATATAACAAAAAATATTTGCTTGATATCATATGCATACAATAATGTAAAATATGTAATAATTTACCTATCTAGTCCAATATCACTTGTATGTAGTTTTGAATGCCAAGCAACAGGTAAAAATTCAATTCGCCCAACTTTTCCTTGCTCAACTCCTTGTTTAAAATGACTTGCTATCAATTTGTTTGCAATATCACGGAATCCGTCAACTAAATAAATATACCAAAAAACAATTAATGGTTAATATAGTAAAGTTAAATTAATTAAATTAATTTAATTTAAAGTAATTGTAAAAAAATACTCAAAGTAACTTTTAGTATATTAAAAAGCAAAATGAAAGCTTACCGCATTGGGATACAGTTCGAAATCGAAGATCACAAAAAGATCCAATGCCTTGAACAATAAAAACTAGATGGTCAATATTTGTAGGTTCACTTGGCAAAATCTCAAAACCATCTGGCAAACCTCTTTTAACAGTTATTGGACTTGCTTTAGAATCCTAAAGTATGAAAACACAAAGATGACTATTTACTCAAAAGAAAGTTAAAGCTGTATGTATTCAATGCAATTTACTTTAAATGTAATTGAACGCAGTGGTGCAACAACCAATAATGAGACAAGGCCTGATGTGCTTTAGCTTTTCTGACCAATAGTCCAGTTGCAGGGCGACATATTCTTCGAGAATTGTGCCTTTTGAGAAACATTTATGAAACTTTCAGGGTTTGTACACTAGAACAAGACGATCATTTTTTGATATGGACGTCGGCTGGGTTCCGACCCGTTTGGCCGCCATCTTGAAAAATGGCGGAAAATCTATTTTTGATCATAACTCCTGAACCGCTTGTCCAAATATAATGAAATTTGGTTTAAAATGATCGCAATTGTTTTCGAAATCTTTTATGTAACATGTTTTATGGGGTTTTATCCAGCCGTTAATCCGCTACGTGGCTTTATTTCAGAAAATCATGTAATATTTAACGCGTTTACTTATTTATCTGGACACACTTAAAACTTCGCTAATAACATGTATTTGCAAAGTTGTTTGTCTTTTTATTGTTTAAAAACAGTTTTTGTTTGATGCAATTCGGAGCAGTACTTCTTTAGATAGGCAATATGTAATACGTACGTGAAGCTGGTGGAACCGTTTCGGCCTCTATCCGCTGTGTATTTATGGCGTTGGCGTCGCTTGGATGCGTCATCTACTGCATAATCTATATTGATCCTGGTCTTGTGGGATTGTGGATATGCTGTTTTTAACATAGGTAAACACTTCGAAATAATTTCATATGGGATGCGTTTATATATAATATATATCATTACCAATTTATAACATATTGCACGAAAAGATGAAGATAAAGTTTTTATTTGACGTAAGTTAAATAACAATGCATGATATCATAAATTCATACTATTTAAGAAAGTTTTAATTTTTGCGTATTTTGTTTTGTATTACCACTTAAGTCCATTTAAGATTTAAATTCAAAATCTTAAGAAATATTTTTACTTAGTTTCCTTATGTTTCTTTAAATACGGTTTTTTTTAAGTTAAAACCAATTTTTGCTTGAAAATTGAGGACTTTTATGACCGGTAAAAACTTAGCTGTGTTCAATAAATGCAATTTTTTGAAAAATTTTCCTAATTTAAGTTTCGTTTAAAAAAAAAAAAAAAAGTTTTAAGTTTACCGTTAGTACCGGAGTCTTAGATGCTAATACAATGTTAAGTAAATATTTTAAAATTTATCTTAATAAAAATGACGCGTAAATTAAAAAAAAAAAAGCGAAACTACTGCATACTAAGCCAATCGGAAATCAAGAAGAGAATTGTAGCCCAGTAAACTCCCGCATTGTAATTGGTTATCCAATGCCGAGCCTGGTCAGAAACCCCTTTTTGCCATAGAGGCATCAAACAGTATTGAATTCATTTTAAGTTTGTTTTTTAAAGGTTTGTTTATCATATAGTTAAATTTTTCAATTAAAAAAATGTAGAATATAATGCAGTTTTAAAATTTGTCTCTGGTTTTTTAGTTTTCATGTAAAAGATATTTTTTTCTCTTGAAGTGTTGGGTGCTGGCGAGTCCAGTCGGTTAAAGCGTTCGCCTTGCATGTGTAAGGTCCCAGGTTCGGGTCCAGGCATCGCCAAAATAACTATCGAACTATAAAAGGCTCGTGGAGTCAAAAAAAATTGTCATAACGACCGTGCAGAGGGAGTGCACGTTAATGTCCCAACGCTGCATCAATGTCGCCCTTAACGGTTACCCCACGTAAATCCTGGGCAAGTGCCAGTTTTGACTCTTGATCAACCCCTGTATGCCATTGCTAAACAAATACAGTGGACGTGGCCACAACGATATAGTAAAGAGAATTTCGTGATTCTTCCAGGTGATTTGCACATTGAAATGGCTAGTTTCAAAGTGGCTGGTGATTGTGATTGGTTATGCGGTAGTGGTTGGATTCAAATGCAAGTTGAGGCAGGTATTACCACGGGACAGCTGAATTATATCTAGAGGTTTCGCATCTGTCATGCACGCGACATGTCCATCAGGTCTCCTTAGCTACTTTGTATGTTTTGCAAAACCGTGCATACTGCTCATACATCGAGGCAACCGATGATCAAGAGCCATTGGACTTTGCTTTGTGGTGCACTTGCCATGGCTGCGAAATACCCGCAATAAATACTGGGCAACGACAATGACACTAGACCTCACCATATTGCTATTTGTGCAATCTTTAAGAGAGTCCAACTACGCTTTGTACGTGCAAGCGCTGACGGAGCTTGTCCCATGGTTTTTCGCGTTCGACCACACACGCATTATGCCCGCTGAATTTCCATAAGCTTAGCATATTTAGCAAAATTGCCTTCAAGACTTCCTGAAGTTGCAAAACAGTTCGTATCTGGAAATTTCACTGTAAAACGTATAACACTTGCATACGTAAATAATAAAACAAGATTGAGCTGTTTCATTTTCTATTTCAGGCTAGCTAACTTGAATATCGTAGTAGAAATTAGTTAAAAATTACTAACGGTGAATCAGTTGTCTGTTTTTCTGCTCGTGAATTGATTTTTCTATCTCTTTGCACACATGAAGTTGAAGACGCTGATACCAGAACTATGCTTCATGTTTATTATGCTTTAAACACTGGAAAACGAAAAATATTGATCAGAACGGTAGATACAGACCTGTTGGTGCTATCAATCTAGTTGGTTTAAGCAAAAAGCATACAAGAATTTAAGGTAGATTTTGGAAAAGGCAACGATTTCCGATACATACCACAGCCCGTACAATAAGTGCTACTCCTGGCCTGTGAAATCGCATGCTCTGCTAGGATTCCACGCTTTCACAGGCTGTGATACGACTTCGGCATTTGTTAGGCGGGGAAAGAAGACTGCTTGGAACGTGTGGAATAGTTACCCCGATGAAACACCTCCTTCCTAACTCTATGGCCAGCAATACCAGAACAATTGCAATGTGGTTGGACCAGAAATGATGGAAAGGGGAGGGGGGGGGGGGCTTTCGGCCACTGTGGAGAACTCTACCTCTGACGTTTCAAAGAAATGTCAAGAGCAACTCCTTAAATGTGGCTGCAAAAAACTTGCAAAGGGCGGTGTAAATGCAAACGCCTAGGACTAAAATGCACCGAACTCTGCTCCTGTGACTGCAAAAACTAAAATTTCATATTAAGAAACTAAGAATTTTTGTTAAATAACTAGCGATGATTTGCAAGAAAATATTGCCGGGCGAAACTGATCATTCTGGTACATTTATTTGAATAAAAACAAAATATGAGGCAAATGATGGACATATTCCCGAACAATTTATTTATCTGAAGGATAAATTAAGTTACACTAGAAGTAAACTTAAAATTTTTCAGCTAACGTTTTTATTTGGAAATACTAGGGGGCTACGCCCCCTGCTCGCTATCGCTCGCCAACCCCCGGAATTGCTGCGCAATTCCATTGGCCGCTTCGCGGCCGGCAGGGGGCTTCGCCCCCTGCTCGCTTCCTTTCGACAACCCCCGAGAATTACTACGCAATTTCTCTGTTTGCTCCACAAAGAAACATGCAAGACTATTAAAAGGATACTGCCAATGCAGGAATGCTCATCTGTAAGATCTGGTCGCCAAATCAGGCGATACGCGCGCCAAGATTGGCTTGCACAGACAAAGAGGTAAACACCTGGTTGCGGTTAAAGATGGTGAACTTTCAACAAATACAGTTTAGTTTTGAGAATTTTGAGACCGGTAGGGGGCTTCGCCCGCTGCCCAATCTCTCTCAGCTCCCAAGCTTGCACCCTTGGATTACTGTGCAATCTCATCGTAGGGGCTTCGCCTCAAGGCTCGCAAGCGAGTAATAACTCGGCTCGCACCCTTCAATTGCTGCGCAATCTCATCGTAAGGGCTTCGCCCCTAGGCTCGCAAGCTAGATTGCGCACTGGTACCTCCTCGAGGCCGTAAAGAAAAACCAAACACTAAAATAAAAAGCAAACCAAACTTTACCCACATTACATTTCAATTTCTACTTCAATGCCTTAAAAACCGCTAGTGAATAGACATGGCTGGCCACCATACACTTTGTGGACCTGACACTTATACCAATTGAGACCTTCAGTAAAAAAATTGGAGTTGTAGACATAAACTGTAGGTAAATTCCTACTTTAGGGTCTGGTAAAAAATTTAGTCACTTTTTAATGAGTGATTCGAATAATTATTTCCAAGCACCGGACCACAAAGATGGTTTTAATTAAAGCACATTTTCCTTTTACTTTGGATAATAAAGAATTAATGTTATCAGTAAAATTCTTGAAAATTAATGGAATTACAGGTAAAATCCTACTTTTTGGTCAAAACTTTTCAACATTAATTAGCCGTCAGAAGTATTTTGCACACAATATTAGTGTAATAAATAAATGGGGTTGTTTCACGGAGGATCTGGCAACAGCTTCACAGTCTCGCCCTCATTTTCTCGAATTACTTTTGTTTTGCAGACCAAAGTTATTTATATTCAGGTTAGTGTGCTTGGTCACCGAAAAAAACCTGAATATATCTCGACCAACGAACCTACCAAAACAAAAGTAATTCAAGAAAAATGAAAACAAGACTGCGAAGCTATTGCCAGATCCTCCATGATACATTTATCGTCGGTCAAATGACTAAATTACGAATGTGCTATACACAGGGACGAAAAAACTTTTTACTGTTAAGCCCAGTGTGTAAAATAAGCACGACAGCTAATCTCTAGAATTGGTATACATTCGTGGTTGTACCAGACTACATTCTTAGATTTTGTATTACAAATTTTCTGCAGCTTACACCTTTATTAAAGCAGATACGACAGTGATTGCGCCCTCTAGAAGGGAGATTGTAGGCTTTATAGCCCATTACCCAGCTCGCCAGAAGAGACAGTCGCAAGAGACACACAAAGGACGACACAAACACATAGACAAATAACAACCCCCCCCCCATTTATTGACAAACACAACCATCCATGCCTTTGCCGGGATTCGAACCCGAGCCCAGCAGCTCCAGAAACTTTTTTTTTCAAATTAGGAAATTTTAGAATGTATTGTTTGTATTTTTTTTCAGAGGAAAAGAACAGACTGGCTACAGATTCAAATTTTAAATAATTGAAAACCCGAATTATGTAACGCAAGAGGTTAGTTCGACGAACCAAAAGTACCTACCTATAACTTCCGCGTAAATGAGTACAAATATATTCATATGACAACATAAAGTACAGAAATTCTAATTTTATTTGAAAATTAATGGAATTACAGGTAAAATCCTACTTTTTGGTCAAAACTTTTCAACATTAATTAGCCGTCAGAAGTATTTTGCACGCAATATTAGTGTAATAAATAAATGGGGTTGTTTCACGGAGGAGCTGGCAACAGCATCACAGTCTCGCCTTCATTTTCTCGAATTACTTTTGTTTTGCAGACCAAAGTTATTTATATTCAGGTTAGTGTGCTTGGTCACCGAAAAAAACCTGAATATATCTCGACCAACGAACCTACCAAAACAAAAGTAATTCAAGAAAAATGAAAACAAGACTGCGAAGCTATTGCCAGATCCTCCATGATACATTTATCGTCGGTCAAATGACTAAATTACGAATGTGCTATACACAGGGACGAAAAAACTTTTTACTGTTAAGCCCAGTGTGTAAAATAAGCACGACAGCTAATCTCTAGAATTGGTATACATTCGTGGTTGTACCAGACTACATTCTTAGATTTTGTATTACAAATTTTCTGCAGCTTACACCTTTATTAAAGCAGATACGACAGTGATTGCGCCCTCTAGAAGGGAGATTGTAGGCTTTATAGCCCATTACCCAGCTCGCCAGAAGAGACAGTCGCAAGAGACACACAAAGGACGACACAAACACATAGACAAATAACAACCCCCCCCCCATTTATTGACAAACACAACCATCCATGCCTTTGCCGGGATTCGAACCCGAGCCCAGCAGCTCCAGAAACTTTTTTTTTCAAATTAGGAAATTTTAGAATGTATTGTTTGTATTTTTTTTCAGAGGAAAAGAACAGACTGGCTACAGATTCAAATTTTAAATAATTGAAAACCCGAATTATGTAACGCAAGAGGTTAGTTCGACGAACCAAAAGTACCTACCTATAACTTCCGCGTAAATGAGTACAAATATATTCATATGACAACATAAAGTACAGAAATTCTAATTTTATTTGAAAATTAATGGAATTACAGGTAAAATCCTACTTTTTGGTCAAAACTTTTCAACATTAATTAGCCGTCAGAAGTATTTTGCACGCAATATTAGTGTAATAAATAAATGGGGTTGTTTCACGGAGGAGCTGGCAACAGCATCACAGTCTCGCCTTCATTTTCTCGAATTACTTTTGTTTTGCAGACCAAAGTTATTTATATTCAGGTTAGTGTGCTTGGTCACCGAAAAAAACCTGAATATATCTCGACCAACGAACCTACCAAAACAAAAGTAATTCAAGAAAAATGAAAACAAGACTGCGAAGCTATTGCCAGATCCTCCATGATACATTTATCGTCGGTCAAATGACTAAATTACGAATGTGCTATACACAGGGACGAAAAAACTTTTTACTGTTAAGCCCAGTGTGTAAAATAAGCACGACAGCTAATCTCTAGAATTGGTGTACATTCGTGGTTGTACCAGACTACATTCTTAGATTTTGTATTACAAATTTTCTGCAGCTTACACCTTTATTAAAGCAGATACGACAGTGATTGCGCCCTCTAGAAGGGAGATTGTAGGCTTTATAACCCATTACCCAGCTCGCCAGAAGAGACATTCGCAAGAGACACACAAAGGACGACACAAACACATAGACAAATAACAATCCCCCCATTTATTGACAAACACAACCATCCATGCCTTTGCCGGGATTCGAACCCGAGCCCAGCAGCTCCAGAAACTTTCTTTTCAAATTAGGAAATTTTAGAATGTATTGTTTGTATTTTTTTTTTTCAGAGGAAAAGAACAAACTGGCTACATATTCAAATTTTAAATAATTGAAAACCCATTTTTTTATAGAAAAATAAATGACTGATACCTGTAATCAAAGGCTGAAAAATTTATATTTGGATTTTCTGCTATCGGACCAGGTCAATTTCGGAACTAATTAATGCGTTAATTGTTTGCGAGGAGGTTTTAAACATCGTCCCCAATTAGGGATGCCAGATCGCAAGAGGTTAATTCGACGAACCCAAAGTACCTACCTATAACTTTCGCGTAAATGAGTACAAATATATTCATATGACAACATAAAGTACAGAAAATATAATTTTATTACAATGACAGTGATTGCGCCCTCTAGAAAGGAGATTGTAGGCTTTATAGCCCATTACCCAGCTCGCTACAACAGACGCACAAAAGACGACAGAAACACATAGACAAATAACACAAAACATACAAACACAAGATCATTGCAAGCACTTAAACATTCATGCCTTTGCCGGGATTCGAACCCGAGCACAGCCTAAAGTAGAAAGCTTTCTTTTTTAAAACATTGCAGAAACAAAAAGTCGTTTTGTTGCGAAAACATAAATAAGAAAGGTAATGAAATCGCAAATGTGTCTAGTTAGGAATACTAATTTGCAACCAATTTAGCAACGTTTTAAAGAGGTTGCAAAACCGTTACTTGTTGCCATTTTGCAACGGTGTAACAACACATTTTTACCAATTTTGAAACATAATAGCAACGCATTTTTACCCATTTTGCAACGGAATAGCAACAATTTTCCATTTTCCCACCTCGCCATAAGAGACAGACAAACCCTAACTAAAGAAATCAAAATTACAGTGTATCAACTAAATTTTATTTTTTTAAAACAGCAACTTACCCATTTCTTGAAAAGTTTTAAGATCCATGGCTTTGCGGGGTTCCATTTATTACACAAATTGAATAAATTTTTAGTAACACTCCACTATCCAAAGCCATCGAGTTTCCAAAGCACGTTAAGCACAAAAAAATGTTGATGTTGCCATTACAAGAAAAAAATGCAACTGTGATTTCAGTTGTAGTAATCAATGTGCGTATTAAAATAATTAAAAAAAATAATGTGAATTTTTGAATGATTGTTAAGCGACAATGATTGAAAAAAATATAAGTTTTCATTTTTGGTATCATTTAAAGTGAAATTACACCAATAAAACATTTTTCGAACACTGTGTTTGGTTTGGTTGAAAACTTATAAATTTTGGTAGGCAAAATACAATTTTTGGCTTTTTTATTATTTTTTAATTAAAAAACTAATTGGAATATTTTAAAAATATTTTGTGGAGATAAAATTTGGACCATTTTCTACGTTCCAAAAAAAAATTGGAGTTGTACTATAAGAATTGTGTCGTAGAGATTAAAAAATCATGACTGTAATTCCAAAAAAAAATAATAAAGTACCCATAACTTACGAACTGGCTATATATTGGGTATATATGCAATTAGCAATTTGTTCATAATAAGAAGTCTACAAAATACTAAAAATTCAGAAAAATCGTAGAAGCCAATTTTTTTTTATTTCAATGTAGGCTAAAAACGCCTTTTTTGCCCTTTTACAAACTATTTTTTATTAAAAAAACTAATTTGAATTTTAAAAAAATGCTTTGCAGACAAAAAACCTATACTCTTTTCTACATTCAGTAAAAAAATGGGAGAAAATTGGTGAAAATTGTGCCGTACAGATCAAAAAGCATGACAGTTAATAACAAAAAATAAAATAAAAAAAACCCATAACTTACAAACCGGATATATATTGGACATACATGCATTAGCAATTTGTTCATACATAAGAAGTCTACAAAATACTAAAAATTCAGAAAAATCGTAGAAGCCAATTTTTTTTTATTTCAATGTAGGCTAAAAACGCCTTTTTTGCCCTTTTACAAACTATTTTTTATTAAAAAAACTAATTTGAAATTTAAAAAAATGCTTTGCAGACAAAAAACCTATACTCTTTTCTACATTCAGTAAAAAAATGGGAGAAAATTGGTGAAAATTGTGCCGTACAGATCAAAAAGCATGACAGTTAATAACAAAAAATAAAATAAAAAAAACCCATAACTTACAAACCAAATGTATATTGGACATACATGCATTAGCAATTTGTTCATACATAAGAAGTCTACAAAATACTAAAAATTCAGAAAAATCGTAGAAGCCAATTTTTTTTTATTTCAATGTAGGCTAAAAACGCCTTTTTTGCCCTTTTACAAACTATTTTTTATTAAAAAAACTAATTTGAATTTTAAAAAAATGCTTTGCAGACAAAAAACCTATACTCTTTTCTACATTCAGTAAAAAAATGGGAGAAAATTGGTGAAAATTGTGCCGTACAGATCGAAAAGCATGACAGTTAATAACAAAAAATAAAATAAAAAAAAACCATAACTTACAAACCGGATGTATATTGGACATACATGCATTAGCAATTTGTTCATACATAAGAAGTCTACAAAATACTAAAAATTCAGAAAAATCGTAGAAGCCAATTTTTTTTTATTTCAATGTAGGCTAAAAACGCCTTTTTTGCCCTTTTACAAACTATTTTTTATTAAAAAAACTAATTTGAATTTTAAAAAAATGCTTTGCAGACAAAAAACCTATACTCTTTTCTACATTCAGTAAAAAAATGGGAGAAAATTGGTGAAAATTGTGCCGTACAGATCAAAAAGCATGACAGTTAATAACAAAAAATAAAATAAAAAAAAACCCATAACTTACAAACCGAATATATATTGAACATACATGTAATTAGTAATTTGTTCATACATAAGAAGTCTACAAAATACCAAAAATTCAGAAAAATCGTAGAAGCCAATTTTTGTTTTTTTCCGATTTTATTCAAAAAAAGCCTTTTTTAATTTTTAATTAAAAAACTAATTGGATTTTTTTTTAATTATTTTGTGGACATGACACTTAAACCAATTGAGACCTTCAGTAAAAAAATTGGAGTTGTACTCCAAAAATTGCGCCGTACAGATCAAAAAAGCTTACTTTTTTTTAATATAGAGAGATAGTGTTAATTGTACTGACAAAAAGTCGTCATCTATGGGTTAGTGTGCTTACGCTTGTACTTGTTGGCAGTATATTTTTTACAGCATCAACGTATTTTGCGATCATATGACGCCACACTTATCGATCAGTAGTCGTATTACATATAGCGTATCTAAAGAAGTACTGCTCCGAATTGCATCAAACAAAAACTGTTTTTTAAACAATAAAAAGACAAACAACTTTGCAAATACACTGCTCAAAACAATTAGGGGAGCACATGTTTTAAACCCTTTCGCTCCCAATGATTCCATTGGGAGTCATCAGCTTGTGATTTTTTTCTGACTAAGTTAAATTCGCCACTTATGTATCGTTAGATACATCGTTAGATGGAAGAATAACGTATTTTGAAAAATTTAATATATTTTTTTATATTAATGAAAATATGAAAAATATGGTAAAATAAATTTAACTTTAAAACAGTTTTAGAAAATAAATTTACCCTAAATTTTTCATGCTTGCATTTTTTAGATGTTTACAAATATATTTCAACTATTTTTAACAAAAAAAGTTTTTAAAAAATTATTGTTATAATTTATTAAAAAGTTATTATTCCATTTCCCCCCTTTAAATTTAAGTATTAAAAACTTAAGATTTTTTCTCCTGTTTTTTACTATTTCATTTCGAATGCATAGTGAACCTATTTAACAAATTTTAGATTTATAGGATAAAAATTAAAAAGTTGGGAGTGAAGTTAAAGTTGGAATTAAAAAGTGCTCCCTTAATTGTTTTGAGCAGTGTACATGTTATTAGCGAAGTTTTAAGTGTGTCCAGATAAATAAGTAAACGAGTTAAATATTACATGATTTTCTGAAATAAAGCCACGTAGCGGATTAACGGCTGGATAAAACCCCATAAAACATATTACATAAAAGATTTCGAAAACAATTGCGATCATTTTAAACCAAATTTCATTATATTTGGACAAGCTGTTCAGGAGTTATGATCAAAAATAGATTTTCCGCCATTTTTCAAGATGGCGGCCAAACGGGTCGGAACCCAGCCGACGTCCATATCAAAAAATGATCGTCTTGTTCTAGTGTACAAACCCTGAAAGTTTTATAAATGTTTCTCAAAAGGCACAATTTGTCCCACTTGCAGCCGGACTACAAAGGCTCTGGGGTCATATATTCCAGTGAGGTAGTCAACACACACAAAATCTCCAGTGCTCAGTTGCTAGGCATGCTTGATCCTCCTTTTAATAAAGGTGAAGGGTATGAAAGCCGTCTGTGATCAAACCGAGATTCGAATCCCAGACCTGTGGCCAGATATGTGAAAAGCACTGCTAATTAGGTCAATGGGCATTTAACTTTAAATATATACATTCAATATTTTACTTACAGGAAGTGTCGGCCAAACTTCAAGGTCATCTCTAAACTGAAACATAACTTCTGGATTTTCAAAGGAAAAGCTACCTATTCCAGGTAAATTAAATCTTCGCTGCCATTGCCTTGATGTAAAGCAATGATAGTATTGTTTCTAAAATAAATATTTAATAAGCATATAAGAATTCAGGAAAGATTTTACTAAGGAATGAATACATATACTACATAGAAAAATATATGAAGTTCATAAAATATTTTTAAAACATGTATTGCACTGTATTTTAGGCCTGCATTCACAAGTTTTGTCAACTCTAGGTTGACCTGCAAAAATTGGTCTAAACCTCGTGTTAGGATAAATCCTAATCCCACACCAAAAATTTTGAGGCTTGGAGGAGTAGGCTGGATGCCTTATGCAAGATGTGAAGAGCTCAAGTAAGTGTTATAAAATCTTTTAATTTAAAAACAATTTTTAAAATTATATTTTCTAATATACTTTTGTATACACTTATGAAATATAAAAAAATATCAAGCTTACTTCAAGAGATGCAGCTATTTCTTCAGCATATGGGATATATCGAGAAGATGAATTAACTTGAAAAAACCAAGTGCATCTTCTAACCTGTAGGTCTTTTGCATCAAAATACACAGATCGCTTTACTTTATCATCAATAAATACATCATATCTACCTCCATCAGTTGGAACAATATTTTGTGAACCTTAAATAAAATTCCATTATGAGGAACAACAACATATTTAAAGCTAGGTACAAAGTATTAACTTCGATTGAAAAACTCATAGAGGTTTTATATCAAAGCTTGGGAAAATTACAGTTAAGGGCCAAAATCGCTTTGATTTGTAGCTATTTACAAATTTTGTCTATTTATATCTCAAACCTTTTTGTACTTTAATCAGAGAAAAATTTCTTATGAATGTGGAATATGAATATGTTTAAAAAATAATTAGTTCAATTTTTTTTATAAATTTTATACCTTTTTGAAACGCATCTTCCAAGTAGTGATTGTCTATCTCACTGAAGCCATACCAAACCTCTTTATTTTCTACTGTATCCTTGAATAGCCAATGTGGTTTAATTGTAGGGAATGACATGAAGCCACAACCATTATAATCTGAAGGAGAGCTTGGAACACTTGCTGTTCTCTCATCAGGGAATAGTCTTTGAATATTAGAACCAGGCGACTCTATAAATCTGGGTTCAGTGTAAGATCTAGGAACATCAAAATGTGTAGGGGCTGATAATCCAGGGGGAAAGATTGATCCATCTCCTGATGCATTACCTAAAAATATAAACATTCATATCAATATTGTATTAATTAGATCTATAATTATTGTACTAGAAGCAGAAAAATTTTATAAGGTGAACTTAAGTTGTGAAATAAAAGTAATTTACAGTGTATGGCATTATCTGCAGCATTAAACAGAAAACTTAATAACACAGAAAAAAAAACCTAAAAGTTCTTGTCATTCCCTATTTAATAAGGTAATGTCTGCCATATATTTGAGTATCTTCTGTGGAATACATATATTGAGTTAAAACCTTCAAATATCTTTTCTAAACTAGGTTTAATCCGTCCAGAAAAAAATGAAAATATATTTAAGAGCTTTTCAAAGATAACAACCTTTAACTAAACTTAATGCTCACAAAAGGATTATTTCAACGGTAATCTATACATCAACCAGAATGTCATGACTATAAGAAAATAATATCGATATTGCTAGTAATGTTTCCGAGTTAGCTTGACTTATTTTTTGTTTTATTGATTAGCGGATTGATATTTAATTCATCTCAATGGCACAAAAGAAATATTAAAACATGTAAAATATCAAGTTCTAAAACAAAATACCAGGAAAAGGATTTGGTATAGGGTGGTATATAGAGTAAATGAAATTTGTTGACTAGTTAGATTAGAGAAACTTTAAAACAACTATTACTTTTTTTAAGAGCATCATGGTAGGCTTCTGAGGATCTCCTTTCTTGAACTGGATTGTACATTGGAGGTGGCATGATGTTTTGAGGCGGGTCAAAAGTATTACCAGTGGCATGAAATGCTGAACTGTTTGTTGGAGGCACAGAAGGAGGGGGGACTACAGGTGGTTTACGGACAAGTAGAGGTTGTTCCAACTGGCTAAGCGGCGCAGTAGTGGCTTTTTCCAACTGACTAAATGGTGTAGGAGTGGCTTTTGGCTTAGAAGTATCAACAACAGTAGTACTTGAATTTTGACTTGATGAACTTGTCTTTATATCTGAAAATGCAATTAAAAATATCAGTCAACGAAGTGTCTTTGATATAACTATGCAGGCAAAGTTTTTGTGTGGTAGAAAAGATAATCAACCCTTTATGCATGTAATCAAATTTTAATTTCAATTATTTGTCTTCAAATATTTTAATGTTAGCTATTGAAATTAATTAGTAAATTAAAAATTAAAAAAACAGTTCCGACCTAAAATGCACTCTATGTCTAGAATTTCATTTTCTTCTTTCCCATTTATAGCTACTAAATTACACTGACTAACAATGACATTTTGTTGACTGAAAATGCTTTTCCTTTTTAGTCTTTAATGTGTTCAAACGGCATTGATAAAAACCCACTACCGAATATTTTCCCTCATATGAACAATGAAAAGTAAAACAACAGCCTTTCACATGGTGCTCATAGGCACTGTTACGACATCACAAGTTAGAGCAGGATAACTAAAGTAAAAGTTTTAGGAACAATTTACTTTACGTTCATAGACTGTAACGAGCTAGAAACAAACCTGTCAATCCTTGCGTGGAGCTACAATCCAGATAACAAAACCAACCAACCTGTCAATCAAAAAATTTTATCTTTCCCCATTTTCACCAAATTGAACAATGAAAAGTGAAATAACAGCTTTTTAAATAGTACTTATAAGTACCGTCAGTAGATAATGGATTAAAGGGTTCGTTGAGGTAGGAACAATTTTAGGTTGCATTACATTTCATAATGAATTTAATGGACATTGCTTGGGGTTGAATATCGTGGTACTATAGCTACAATGGGCTATTGGCGATGCAATTTGGAACCACAGTCAAGTAACAAGCCTACACCTGGATAGGGTGCTTATAGGACTTCAACCTTTCATACACCTATTTCTTAAAAAAATGTACGCCCCCAGCAAACTAATCCAATATTTTCCTCAAAATATTCTGTAGCAAATGTGCCACTTCAGCATTATGTAGGTATTTAATAACAGTTGACTTCTTGCTTAAATTATCTTTCTCTAAAAAGTCTAGAATTAATAGATTCCTTCTGTCAATTTAAAGCAGCGGTTCGCAACCTGGAACCTTTTGATCCACGGTTTTTATTAATGTGGTTTTATATGATTCATGGTATGTGTAGTAAATGTTTATCAAACGCTTTATTTTTCAAAGGTATACTTTTTTAATAATTTTTTTAATGATTCTTTGTTTATTAGTATTAATTTTTGCAATCTAATTTGATACAGAGAATCTTTTCCTACTAGCTCATCAGTTGATCATAAACATGCAAATTTTTCTCATTTAATTCTTAAATCACACTAATATTATTTAAGGTAGTAAACATACAATGTTTAAGAAAGTGTTACGATTCTTTACTCTATAAATTTTTGATCATGCAACAAACTTAACTTTTGATTATTTTTGTAACATCACTTTGGTCATTAATGCAATAGTAATAGTTAATGGCACTGTTCTGCATTTCTTTTTGGCAGACACATTTAGTCTCAGCAATATTTTTGGCTTGTTTTGGTTGTCATAATACGATGGCAAAAGACTTGGCTAACTCCAGGTTTGTTGTCATTTTGATTTGGCGACAACTTTTGACTTGTTGCCAAACCCGGGCGCTGATGTATACTTTAACCAAAGTAATTAGTAAGAGCCCATAAATGAGTGATAATATATTAATAAAGCAATATCATTTTTCTTAAACACACCAATTAATATTACTAAACATACAATGTATTGAAAATATACTCATCAAGAAGCTACATTAACAACTAACATGTCAAGGCATAATATTTGTTTCAAAAAGTACATTTACCAAACAAATTGATCCAGTATAAGAGTCCAGTTTAGATAAAAGATCATTGTCATTAAAAACTAAAAAGAATACGGATATTGTAAGAGGAATCAACACTTTTACTTATTGCGTAATATATAAATGTTTAGAACTGTTGAAATAAATATCTTACCTTCATTCGGAACCACAGCCACCGGCATTAAAAGAGGATTGTCACACGTTAACGAAAGCATAGGATTCGGTGCCTGCAATAAAATGGAGGACTCCGAGAACGGCGCAGTTTTATCCTTTCTCTCCATTTTCAAATTAATCAAAATAAACACTTCAACGAGTTAAATAGATTATGAAAGATAAGCTTAAACCAATACTATTGAAAAACGATCAAAATGAACCTCATGTCATATGTTACGTTTTAGGTTGATAGGTAGGTATGTAATCAAATCGTTTCCGGCTGTCTATTTTTAGACTTCTTAAAGGATTTTAACACAGCCAATTACGATTTGTAAATTAAAATTCTGGCTAAGGGACGGCATCAAATAAACAAGCAGATCCGTCCCAGGGTACTGGGGGGACAACCGTCATTTTTCGACCACAGCACAAATAGGTTTATAATATGGCTGTGAGGGGCATCTTTCAGGGTTTGCAAAGAACTGATTGGAGCACTGATATCTAAAAGACAAGAATGAAAGTTAAAAGAAATTTTCTAAACCTGAAACAACCCATTACGAACCGGGAACCTTCTCTATGAGAAGGACAATCAACTAATATCCTGTAATTGTTCGTTTAACGATAAAGGAAAAGCCATGGCCCCACTGTAATGCTTTGTTTCGATTTCATAATTATTACTATCAACGTTCAATCGTAGATGGCGCCACTCCGGCGGTGTGAAAATGATGATTGGAAAAATCAGAAAGTTAATTTTAACCTACTACAATAAATAACAAACAAAGTGCAGAGCCAGTCTCCTAAAAAGGCGGTTCACATATTATAAAGTCAATAGCTGGTAAACTGAAACAGAATGTTCTTCTTGAACATCCCCCAATTTGTATTGAAATTTTGTATGTAATTGTCAAAGTGAAAAAAATCAGTGAAAGGTAAACGATGACTTTCAAATTAAAATAAAAGTCTAACTGGAAAAACACTCTGTTATTTTCACCTGCTATTGCACATAGTTGGAACAGTTTACAGCTGGTTTTTCTATAGAGCGTTTTTTTTTTAAAGCTTTAATTATTATAGATTTCTATGGAATGAGCGGCAAGAAAGATTCAAAAGTTATTTTATTGTTCAAACTAACTACGCCTTAAATCAAAGCATTGTCGCTTTAGGTGACGTTTCCGTGTAACGCGTAAGAGGGGGAAATCCTGGATTGTTGGTGAAGGGTGCTAAGTATATATAAGGAGAAATTCTTTCGGAATAGTTGACTTTTTCTGAGTAAAAAAATGAACCACCAAAAAGGCAAATTAGTTGCGAGCGTAATGATACGAATTTGAACTGTTTTACAGAATGTTAACGAACGGCTAATATATGTTTTTTATACGGTTGTACATGTTTATTCTTCATTTATAATCGATAAAACATGATTTCTCGATAATTTTCTAACACTATAAAAAAAAGGTATATAAATCGTATTTGAAATTAAACTGTACAAACATTTTGAAAACGTACCATAATATATTCAAGTAATGATTCCTACCTATAGCATTTTAATGCTACTAATGACTATTTTCGTTGTATAAGTAATAGTATAATAAGTATTCTTTTAATAATTTATTTAAGTACTCTTTTGCAAATAGATTATTTACATGTTTTAATTTACAACAAAATATTCCATAAGTTCCTATTTTAAACTAGTACAATCAGAGTACATTGTCCGCTAGTTTAATGATTTCAAACGGATTTCAAATTTGCATTGAAAAAAATCAAAAATTTGGCTTGATAACCTATGTGTAATTAATATGTATGTCAATACCGCCTGTGTTCAATAGGCCAATTTTGTCTGTCTGACTAATTACTTTATAAACTCTAACAAATTACTAGCAATGAAGTCGTGATGAAAATAAGCCCAAAATGGCCAATGTTTTACAAAAAAGTTTAATATGCTTGTGATATAAAATTTTTAGGCGTGTTTCTTTTCCCTCTTAAGCATACCATTGCCATATGGCAACAAGTAACATAATCCACTTTATTCTATTAAAGTAGAGCTCCCTCTCGACAAATCTGTGTTTTTTCATCTATTACATTCTATTTTGCAGTTTTAGTTACTAATAACCCTCATAGATGACACTAGTAAAAGTGTATTCAAAATTACAGAGTGTAGTTATTAACTGTTGTGAAATTACGTCTTTGGCAGTATACAAAGTATAATTTAGTACTAAATGCAAATAAATTTTTTGAAAAAATAATTATAGTTCAAGAGGGTTATTTTAAAATATATTTAGTAGTTTTCTAGTCATTTTCATCAAAATTGGAATTTTGTTAGTTGGTTTTTGCCACATGGCAAAAATTTAAAAAATTGAAATTATTTAAATTCCAATGCAGTTAATTTTTTCAGTATTTTTCCCATAATGTATAAGTATTAAAGATACAAATATATTTTTTCGGGATGAAAAAAAAATTAATGCATTACAGGGTTAAAGAAAGAAAAGTCATATTTTTTTCAAGATATTAATTTTCCTTCATACGCAATTTTTAGATTGAAATATTTTGTTACTTTTTGGGTGCGAGATCTTTTTGTATAATTATCTCTAACAAACAGTTTTTGTTCACGAAAAGATAATTATAAAAAAAAATGCCTTTTTTTTTAAATAAAATATGTAATCAGACTTTTTCTATCCAACCAAGGTTAGTTTTACACAATATATTTTTTTGTGTTGCTATTTTATAATTTATTCTCGTTGTAATTCCCAAAAATGCTAATTTTGTTTTTTTAATAATAAAAAGTAACTTCATTTTTGCTGAATTTAAATGTATAATTGAAAATTCTACATCGCTCTTATAAGCTCAAAAAGTACCTCGTCCAAGTAAACAAAATTCATGTAAATTAGCAAGATTAAAGTTAATACTCTAAAATAATATGCATAGAAAAACAATTGTGGTCTGTAGTAGAAAAATTGTTGATAATATGCTAAAATAATAAGCACAAGTCCTTTCAATACGAAATATACCTAAATCTGGTGGCATATTTGAATTCAGCACACAAAATCATATGTAAAAAGAACCTCATGTATTTTCCCTGTCTGTTCGTGGTAACTAAAATACATGAAATTTCATCAGCTATTAAGATGTTTTATTCGTATTGAAACATAATACATTGGGTTTTTTTCTTGCATAGGTACATAATCAGGCCGCGTATTTCAATTAAGAACTCTAAATCACAATTATACATTTAGCACACAAAATCAAATTTGAAAATGCAATATTTCACTAGTAACTGATAAATTTTTAACTTTATTTGCTATTAGGCACTTTTAACCTAATTAACCTTCTATAGTAAATTTATGTTGAGTTATTTGAACGTAAAGACATATTAGGAATTAGAAAAGGAAAATATTAAAAAACAAATTAAACCATAAAATAAATGTAGTTGCCAATATTATACAAAGTAATTTGATTCTTTAGATACAAGAATAATTTTATTCTTTCAGTATTTATTCAGTAAGTACTATAGAGCTGGGAAAATATAATTAAGATTTTCATGCAAATTAAATAAAACACTAAAAATGCTTATCACCACTAGTTATAAAGATAGGAGGACAATCATAGAGATATCGAGCCAAATTTACCTCTGGTGTATTTCTTAGATACGCTCGCCATCCTTACAGCACAAAATATAATAATTTAAAATTTCTCCATAATATTTTGCCGATGAGCCCTTTCCCTTCGCTTTTTAATCGAAATAACTCTTCTTAGTTCATCTCTTACCACTAAAATCTCTTTGCGAATATTTGAGTTTAGCCACCCGTAAAGTATTGGATTAGTAGTTGTGGATGTCATTGCGATAATGTGGCATATAACGAATCCAAGATACAGATTTTCAGCAGACATGCATTCTGGATAAAAGTCTGCAATCAGGCTGAAGATGTTCCACGGTAACCAAGTTATTCCAAAGACGGCTGACGCTATCATAAGAATATACGTTGCACGACGGTGCCGGTGTCGTTCAATCTCCACTCTATCTACGGAAGGTCTTGACGAGTTATTGCTGCGGTTCTTTGCAACATTTAGATGAGATTCGATTTTCAAGTGAGTTGTGATCAACACCAGTGCAGGTATGAGGAATTGCATGATGAGAATAACGACTGTATACGCTCCCTTTGCTGTACTCCAGGGCCATTTTTCTACACATTTTTCATAGGTATAGAAATGGGGCAGTCCTACCTTCTTTATAGTTTGAGCATACGGTACAGGAGAAGACAGCACCAATGAAATAGTCCACACTGCTGTAATGATGCCAATAACTTCTTTGTTTTGTATTCTTCGTTTTGTAGGTAGAAGATTTAAAACGTTCTTTTGTCTGTCAATTGCGATTGCACTAACAGTAGCCGCAGACAAGAAAACAGTTGACCCTTGCACAAAAGGTACAAATTTACATAGGAATAAGCCAAACATCCACGTCTTCTTAATTAATACTACTAAAGAAAACGGCATACAGAAAGAACACAATATTAAATCTGATATATTTAAGTTGATAATATATAAATAGCGGTTACTGAAAATTTTTGAGTTCTTTATAATAATTCCAGATACAATAAGATTTGTAATAAGTCCACTAATGATGAGTATGCAATATAATATGACTATAACTGTTTCTGTGATTTTCTCAAATACTCTGTCGCTTGAAAAATGGCGTTCTATTTCGTCAACTGCGTCATAAATACTGAAATTTATGCGAGGAAAATTAGGTGAAAGCTCAGATGATATTAATGTATTGTTATCAACTGGTATAAACTCTCTCCCAAATAAAGTGAAGGATGAAGACATATTTTCGCACTAAAACTCACCAACAACCTGAAACAAATAAAAAAAAGGTTGGTTTAAACTTTGAACAAAATACATGTATAAAATTTCGAATAAAAAAAAGTTCAGCAAAATGCATGACTTTTTCGTAAATATTTATAAAATATTCATAAAGTAATCCCAGTTTCAAACAAAATGTACTGGATTCTAGTGTTATAAATTTATATTTATGAAAGTAATTTATCTATAGGTAGGTAGGTAGATTTGAATTATCGTCACACTATATTGGCGTCATGATTTAGAACCACAGTCAAGTGACGAGCCGACACCTGAATGGTCACCCTACACAATCGTTAAGGGCGACATCGTACTCAACGTTGGTACTTTGGAGCATATTTAACGTGCACTCCCACTACACGAGGTATTATTCGTCGGACATTTTGGCTGCACGGGCAGTTTATAGGTCTACAGTTCTTTTGTCGATGCCCGAACCTGGGACCTTTCGCATGCAAGGCGTATGGCTAACCGACTAGGCTCCCCAGCCCCATTGATTTATATAGACTTTTAAACTAGACATCCGTTTGCTCCGTAACTTAGAACTAATATGTTTCATACACAAGTCAGATTTTTAAACTTTCGTAGTTTAAAATGTTCAAATTCAAGGGGACTACAAGAAATATAAGGGGAAGTTCATCAATCATGTGATGTGATTTTGACAATTTTTTAGCCTCAATCTCCCCCCGGGTGAGATTTCGCGATACTTTCCCCCTCCCCCCATAATCTCACATGAGATTTTTCCAAATTCGTCTTTTTTATTTGATTTATATTTTGGCGAATTTTAGATAGTTTTTTTTCAAGCTCTAACACTTTTAAATATGGTTCGGAAAGCCACGATAAATATTATCATGTAAGATTTGACAAATTTAAGTCGAGAAACATATATTTTACTATATTTTCTTTTCAAAAAGTAAATATATATTTTTTGGCAACAAGTGGTTTATTGCAAGCATGTTGATCTGGAGAACGTGCCTCGCATGCATGGTACATTTTCCTAGCCTACCAAAAATGCAAGGGGCAATTAGTTCAAGTATTCCTAAAATATTTTAACAGACATAAAAAAAAACCTTTTTTGTAATTTGTATGTACATTTTATTATAAATTAAAATAAACAAGAAGAATACACTTAGAAAATAGATAAATACTGTAAAAAAATACCGGTTTATTATACCAAAAAATATAAAGATCATTATCCCCTAGTACACTATGAACTAAACAAATTGTGCACGTTCTCTTTTTGTGGAGCATAGTTTGATGCTCGTTTCTAGAGGTTGCCTCATTAAAAGTTACAATAATATTTAGAGTTTTCATATGCTCTGTCAGGTTTAATTTTCATCTTTGCGAGTAAACAATTTTTAATCTAGATTTTTATTCTATGAGATGAGACATCGTTGGAATTTGTCATCGTTGGAAAAATAAGATTTCTTTTTTTTTTTTTTTTAATTTTCAACTTGATCGTTTAAAATAAACTATTTACACTAGACCTTATCCCAAGCCAATTTTTAGGTTAGTTTAATTTAGATATATTATTTTTTTTATGTAGTAAAGAGTAGTTTCGTGTTTTTGATATGAATAAATATTAAATTATTCTTCGAAGTGCATAAATTAATTCGACAGCAAATAATATTACTTTAATTGGAGAAGGAAAATTAATAAAAATAGTTTATTCTGGCTTTAAAATGTTTAAATTGCAACTGTATGCTGCGTTTCGCGATTTTTATTTTTAATAATGTGTATAAATATTTTGTAAAAGCGATTCTACCTGACAGTTACTGTTTCAAAACTACTTTAATATATTTTACTCAAAATATTTAGAGTGTATTTTTAGTTTCTATTGTTTCAATTGTTGTTCTTTGCGTTGTATTTTCATTGGATTATATTACATTGTCTTTTTGTTGAATTGACTTGAACTTTCGGCGATATTTCTTTTCTCGCCAAATATGTAGCTAAGCTCTTTAAAGCCGCCAGATAAATGAAATATGTTTTTTCTTATATTTCATATGCTGCTTGTGTTTTTCAGAAGTCATTAAGTTATAGATATATATATAATAGTTGATACTCCAAATTGTCTCTCAAATATGTTGACAAGCTCCACTAAATCATCTCTATAAAACCTGTCAAATTTGGAAAATGTGTGCTTTTGCCTCCTAATTGAGATTTTAACTTTTTGCGATACCTATTTTCTCCCTAAATATTTCTGTCATCAAAGTCACCAAATGTGCAAAAGTGATTTTTTATTATATTTTACATTGTTGGTTAGTTGTTCGGAAAAAATTGTGCTAGCCTTCAGTATTATTGGCCTTTTGTAGCGATGTTTGTTTTTTTTGCCAAGCTAGTAAAATTATCTTCATAAAACTGGAAACTTTTGTAACACGTAATTGAGATTTTGAATTGAAGTAATATTATGTTACAATTAGTGTTCCACTGGGTTTTAAGGAGAATTGCGATGACCTTTCGATTTTTGAATGGTATGCATGCTTGAATGCAGTTTGATTCAAGTTTTAAGCCCGTGCAAAGAATGGCTATTTATTTGCTTAAGTTTAAACAAGTATGATTTAAAGCATATTTTATGCACTTTTGTCACTCTTAATTAATTTATTATAAAGTATTTAGAATGATCTTAAAACATTAATGAAAAAAGTTCATAAAATAAATTTTTAATTTTAAGTTTCAGTTATATCTCTATTGTAATGCAAAACAATTACGTTTTCATAAGCATTAATGGAGTGAATAGAATCAATATGAAACTTAGTTGCTTGATGATTGTTCTTAAAAGATAATAAATAATCTATTTACATTTAAGTACATCCTTAATTCACTTGAATAAATGATGTACTCAATTTTTCTCGCTGCCAACAAAAGATCGTTAATTAATTTTGAAGGTTTAAATTTAAAGGATTTACAATAGTTTCTTTCTTATTTTATTTTCAAATATATAAGTATGCGACTGCTAATTATTTTTAAAATCAATGATTTCTTCAATTTTATAAAAAGTATTTCAACAATAATGGATTCTTTATGATATCAAGCTTCTTCCCAAGAGGACTGCAGTAACTCGGACCTGGAAAAGGTTTTTAGGGCCCCCAATCACAAATTACTGTTAATATAACGATTCTCTTTAGTTTTTATTTTTGTTTCTGTTGAATTAACCTTGCACTTGAGCTACTCGCGGGTTATTGGAGGCATTCTCTTTACTTAATTGCATAAATGAGAGTCCGTATGATCTTCTCTTAGTGTAACAAACACTCTGAGGGATACGAAATTTGGTTGAATTGTATTCTTGCTTTCACTGCATGAGAGTAAAATTAAAAAATTTAACTAAAATTTTTTAAGTTCATGCTTAAATTTTATTTGTTTAAAATTTTATTTCTGTAATAAATGAGGAAAAATACTGCATACTTTAAATTAAAAAAAATACTCAAACTATGAAATTCATAAATTTAAATATATATTTTTTGTGTTGCTAAAAGTTGACTGTCAGGTGGAGGGTTTATGCGTTTATATCTCTCAGAAGGTTAATTTGAAGTATTGAATTGGAAAAATTGTATGTCATTAAGTTTACAAAAAATGATTATAGCAAGAACACAATAGTAATAACGATTTAGAAACCATTAAAACAGAAAAGTATTAAGAAGCTTTTTATTTTAAATATCTTAACCAATTTTCTTACATAGAAAGGAGTTAAGATTTGTGATTAATTGAAACTATTTCGTATATTTGACGAAAGGTTTATTTTTAGTGCGTTTACCTACTCCAATATTTGTCTTCATTAGCAAAAAGTTATGTAAAGCTCTTAAATGATAGAGGGGGTAGGAGAAACTAATTGAAACACTTTAAAAATTTAATTGGACTTAATATCCTGGAAACTTCTACGTAAATCTTTTAAAATGCGAGAGAAGGTTTGAAACTTTCAGGAAATTTTTATAGATGCGATTCTTTTTTAAACTTTTTTTAGAAACCTGTTTGAAATATTTTGGAGGTCTAACCCTTTTAAAAAAGAAAATTTTCCCCTCTTATTAAAAGAAAATTTCGTTTAACATAAATTGAAAACATTTTCCTAAGATTTGAGCTAATGATAAAAAAAAATGCATTAAATACGCATAGAATAAACTAAATATGCTTTTCTCCAAATAAATGTTATATAAATTGTTTTATATTTAAAAAAAAATTATTGAAAATAGTATTTTTTAAAAATATTTAAGCATATACTAATTATAAATTTATAAATCAAAAGATTCCTGACGGCTAACATGAAGTTTAGTTATTGTATGCTATTTGGAAGCTTCGTTTAAGTTTACGTTTACAAGGTTCAGTTATACATAACATTAAACAAAAAAAACAGTTGACAAATGACAATGAATTCGCCCTCTAGAAGGGAGGAGCGTAGGCTTTATAGCCCGTTACCCTACTCACCAGAAGTGTCACAGTAACAGGGGACACACAAAAAAGTACGACACAAACACATATACAAATAATAACATTTATTGACAAACACAAACAAACATGCCTTACCGGGATTCGAACCCGAACCCAGAAACCCCGAAGGCTAGCTCCCTAACCGTTGTGCTGCCGGGTCGGCCCTTGCTAGTTAACATTGCTACTGATTTTTTAATTTTTGTAAAAATTTATTAAACTTTCAAAACACAAGAAAAACGTATGTTGATTTTAGTTTAAAAAAAGGATTTTAAGTGAATCATGACTATTTATAGTCATGTTCATCTACTGTAAATACATAAAAATATTATTGCAAATACATAATAATATTTTTGGGATGTTATTATTAATATTTGTTTTCACTTTTGTATAAAGTTTATATTTACATTTTTTTTATTAAATAAAGGCAGTTTTTAGCAAGTTCTTCAGCAGTTTTGTAAATATTAAAATCGAAAAAGTAAAAAACAGAAAAGATATCGTCCAACAGTACTAAGATGTATAGCCCTACCTTCTGAATTCTTCGCAAGTGGGTGAAACCAGATTTTCCATTTAAAACTAATCTGTCTTCAAAATTTATTTAAATGTATTTCAATATGATCATTTTGAAAATATTTTTTAAAAAATTCCAGGAACTCATTTTCAAATTACATTTTAATACGAGTAAAAATGTCAATTGAATATTGATTAATAAAAGTTCTTGTCCATTTTTAAATTCAAGTAAATGAATTATCATGATTTTTTTAACTTTAATGAATCAACATTTCAAGTAAGACCATTTTCATCAAACAAGTATAAAATTATTTTCATGTAAAGTAAACAACATCATCATATTATATAATAAAATCTTTTTATAGAAATACATTTATGAAAAGAAATTTTCTTTTCACACAATAATTTTAAATACACATATATTAGAATACACTTGAAATTCAAATTTAATTTTGTAAAATTTCTGAAAATGTCTCACTGATGACCCGTCTAAAGATTAACATATGTATTTTAGATTTTATATATGGTAAAAAACAGTTTTGCTATTTAACTCGAAAAGTGTCATTACATATTCACAAATAGATTCGCATTACAAAATAAATAATAAATAAGAGAACTTACCTTTTCAACGTCACGATCCGAAGAGCGAACTGATCCCGACTGAAGTTTTCAGGAATCTAAAATGCGCATGCGTTTAAAGAGCTTATCTGAATATAAAGTGCTTTTTAAAGAATTAAAGTGAGAATTTTTAGGATGGATAAATGCGATTGGTTTTATTTGTTATAATTATATTAGTTGATAAATGTACTACTTGCAGTACTTGATAATTGTGAATGCTCTTAAAACATTTCTAGTAATCAACAACTGAATAAAATTGATATGGTAGTGCTTAACAATTTATTAAAATTATTTTTTAAAAATTTGTGTAGTATTTCTATTAGTGATCGTGTTATATTTGTATTATAAAATTATCGTTATTTTTATAACTAATTTATCTTAGACAGAAAATGTAAGAATAAGAATATGTGAAAACTAGTTTTAGTTTCAGAATAGGATTATGAGTGCAAACGAATGAAATGTTTAATGCATAGTGCATTAGAATAAGATAATTGAAAAATATTATAAATCTTTCAACATTTATGTTTAAGCTATGCTCGATATTTATTGACTTTTTACTTTTGCTTTATACTATTTTGCGTAAAATATTTGACGTTGATTATGATATTGATGAGCAAAGGAAAATTAATATGATGAAAAATAAATTTTAAAATATGTTTAATAAATATTTAGAATATATTTTTTAATATTTATGTCGTACAAATACTGAACTTTATAAAAAAAACCTTAATGGGCTCGCCGGATTGCGGGTCTCCGAAGCAAAGTGCATCAAGTGTTAATCCAATGGAGAAAAATATTTTCTCTGAAACATTTCTCCGGCTGTATTGAATATTTTTACAAAACGGTTTTTTTATGTGATACATGTAGCTGACTTACAGGGCCCGACAATCCTACTTTTTGAAATTGGTTCGAATTTTTTAAAATTTTAAATAGATAATTTTACAAAAAGTATTCGAAGCCATTTAAAAAAGTGGGATTATAGATACCTGTAAGTTATCTACATTTATTATTAAAAAAATTTTCAAAAAATATTCAATACAGCCGGAGAAATGTAGCAGAGAAAATGGTTTTTCTCCATTGGATTAACATTGAGGCACTTGAGTTTGGAGACCTCCGGTGCAGCGCACCCATTCCCATTTAACAACATACACTAACTAAGAAATATTTTATAGTTCAATGGAAAAAATATAAAAATTAACAGTAAGCATTCAAATTCTTTAGTTAAGTCGACACAAAGAAATTCATATCGAGTATGCAATATGAAATTATCCAACCAATTATACGAATATATTTTATTAATCATAGAAATTACGTAATGTATCACAATGATTTTAATACATTAAAGAAAGAATTAAATTTTTACAAAATAACTTCAAGTCATAGGAATTTCTAAGAATCAAGGTATTACAAAGCTGCTAATAAGATAAGAATGACATTTGAGTATAAAAAATGCATTATTAACTGAAAATTAAATAACTGCAATGCAAGAGAATAAAAGTTTTATTTGAACATGATACTTTATTTGAAAAGGGCTTATATTCAGTGCTGTAACTTTGAATATATGCCTTATTCTAGTAAGAAACAGGTTTATTAGAAAAGTTCTTTTAAAATTACTTACGTTATCGAAATTGTCATGGCCAAATTGAAAGAACGGTTCAAAATTATTTTTTGAAATGTCAGAGAGGTTGTTACAAAAATGTAGTGTATTTTTACAAGTTTCAATTGACTAAATAACAAATGAATTACTCTGACAAAATTAAACAGCTTTTATGTATCGATTGAAATTTAAGTGGTTAAACATCAGTTTTATGAAAGAAAACTTTAACTTAATAAGCAATTAGAATAAAAGCCTATTATAAAATTAAATAGAAGACGTCATGTTAAAAATTTATTTTTGAGGACATTAAAGTGCCCAATTCATTCCATTAACTTTTGATAAATTATTGATTTTTGTAAAAAATATGAAACTTATATAATTATTATTATATAAATATTATTATTGACATAATTAATATGATTATATTATTATATTATATAAATATATATTAATATATTATATAAATATTAACATATTAATATAATATATAAATATTATTAATGACATGCAAAATTTAGAGTAACTTTTTATAATTTCTCCGATTCTTAATTAAATATAATTTTGAATATACGTGCTCTTTTTCATATCAAATAAGAAATACAATACTGCATTAAAATGTAAATTTTTAAATACGCATATTTTCCTATGCATGACTTACGATTAAATTTTTTTTACTGAAAATAAATTTCACATTATACTTTACAATTTTTTTCTGATTTATGGTGCAACTTTCAATCCTTAAAAGGAATTGTTTTAATAATATTTCCAGCAAAAAAAAAAGATAATTGCTCGCCTCATAATTATTAAGATTCTATATCTTAAAGATATATTGGATTCATCAACTGATAGAAAGGTAAAAATCGTAAGATATCTCGCATAAACTAATTACATTCGAAATAAAATATTATTTCCTTGAAGTTTCTGAAAAGTTTAAATTCATTTTTTCGAACTACTAGTGAAAAAAATTGTTATTCGCAATTTCTAAGTTTTAGAGAATTAGGTTCGTTAAAGTGAATAACAAACTTCCTTAAATTGAAGCTTAATTAAGTAACTTGTGGATTTAAAAGAGTTTAAATTCACTGGAATGTTATTTATAAAGCTCTCTTAAACTAAATTTTTCATTGGGTGGAACTCTTAGAGCATTAATTAGTTGATGTAGTTCAATTTTAAAAATCCTAAAAATCAATGGTAAAAGCAATCTTTATATAAAACCAGAAAAGTAAAGCTCACATGTTCAATATTAATAAACTAATTGGTAATTTTTAAAAGTATAAAGATAAATTTATGTTCTGGCCAGTACAAAATAAATCTTGACTTTTCATTGGTATTTTTTTTAAATTTTATAAATGCCCTTGTTAGTTTTTATTTATTCTAAGTTGGTGTAAAGAAATTTTCGAAAATTAGTATTTTAAGACCAAATTTTCTATCATTTGAAAAATTCTTGAAAAGAAAACACCTTTGCGATATAAATATTTTGAATTAAAAAAACTTTTTAAGATTTTTTATTAAATAGCAAAAATTAGATTTCATCATTTAACACAAATCTCCTTTGTTGAAAAAGAGAAATACTATGAATTCATCACATTAATGTTATCTTATTAACAGAGCATCGTTTTGTATAGTAACGATATCATTTTTATCATTACAACCATTTTAATATCCTTTCCCAACAAAGAAAATAACGTTCTTTTGAATCCTTGTTAACATTTTCGAAAAAATCAATGTGATATTTTGGAATTTAACAGTCTCGAATTGGTTTCTAAAACAAACAAAAAATAGAATTCCACGACAAACTAGAAACCTAAGCCAATTTTAGCCTGATTAAGAATAATTTATCAATAAAACTATGCTTCCCTTTAAAAATTGATTTTAGGAAAATATTCGATACTCGTAAAGTAATAATTAACAGTTTCTGAAGACAGCATTTGCGTTTATGGGATAGATGTTAATCAAGGAAAAATCAATTTTTTAAATAAAAAAAATTAACAATGAAATAAGATGCAATAATAAACATTAATTTTACAGGAAACGAAGACATACATTTAACGTTTTCTTATTATTACGAAATAGACACTGTAATCTAAATTATTGAACGGCAAATGTATCTAAAACTTGAGCCACGACTAAACCAGATTTTAGTTACTAATGGTAATTGTGTGCAAGCATGGCAGAATTCACAAATTAACGATGTCTATGTACACTGGTAAAAATGCTTATGTATTAATGGTGTTTGTGTAAAAATAAACAAATTCAACTTAATTTCTTTTTGTGGGTGATATATGACGTTGTTAAGTTGGCGCCCCCTAATGGCTAATTTGAAAATTTTGGCCAGGATGCAAACTTTCTCCAAAAGTAGCTTGTAGAAAACTAACCCCAGTCCCTTCTATCATTTTAGAGACACAAGATTAATCCATTAAAACTCTCTATCAAAATTTATTTGTTTACAAATATTCTGAATAGTTTTAAGAATAAAAAAAATTATAATTATAAAAAACGATAATACATAGTTCTCCCTCTTCACAATTTCAAAGAAAAAAAGGTGGAAAGTAAACGCTATATTCTTTTCTCTCTCAGATACTTCAGATTTTGCGTCATTGAATTTAAAAAGGGAGGCAATTTAAACAACTTCCCTTACTTCCAGCTCTTGTCATTGGTGTTCAGCAAAATACTACTTCCTCATCAAGTAGAAAATAAATAAAGTCACTATGGTGGGTAAATAACTATTGGGTCAAAATTATCAGTTTTTTTTAATACATGAACATTACAAATATTTGTACGTGCTTATTTCAAATATTTTTAACGGTATTTTCCAGGAAAGATATTCATTAATACATTTTATAGAAATATAAGATAATTAATGTACCATACATTGAATCTCTTTATTTCAATGATTATATTATATTTCTTTCGTATTTTTAATGCTAAAAAAATTGAAAATAATAAGCAATTTAAAAATGTAAAATGTAGCAGAACAAAATTCGGCAATGCACGAAATTCACTACTTGAGGGACAACCTGTACACAACTATTATCAAATCATAAAATGATAGTTGTCGCGGTGTGCATTTGAGTTACACAATATAAAAGGAATATATATCAATCATTAAACATTAGCATCGAATAGTGGTTAGTACATAATAATTAAAAAAGAGAGTTGTGTAATTTGAATAACTGGGGCTGCGACTATCCCTTTCAGGTTCCATTAATTTTTCCGATATGATATTGCAATATAATCAATAACATAATATGAAAACAATAAAATGCTCTAAATAAGGAATCCCAAATTTTGTCTAAGAAAGCAAATTTATTAACCCAATTAAATGTGATAAAAATAAAAATTAAACAAGCAAAGATAACTATATCTGGATTTAAGGAATGGATTGAGGTTGGATGATGTAAATATATAAATAAAATACCCTAAATTAAAATTGTGGCATGTTAGATTACGCTTTCAATTGGGAGTGAATAACTATTTTAAATCAGACTCACGGATTGATGGTCAGACTTCTATGCTAGTCGATGTATCGAGACAGGAACACTGGGATCGGAGTGCTGGAGGTTGACATCGGAGAATGGCGGTAGGCTGGGATCAGAGTACTTCGGGCTGACGTCGGCGAGCTGCTGGTGGCTGGGATCAGAGGGCTGTGAGCGGCCAGGCCGTCGGAGAATTTCGGGAGGCTGGCATCTCAACGCTGGGAGCTGACGTCGGCGAGCTGCTGGTGGCTGGGATCAGAGGGCTGTGAGCGGCCAGGCCGTCGGAGAATTTCGGGAGGCTGGCATCTCAACGCTGGGAGCTGACGTCGGCGAGCTGCTGGTGGCTGGGATCAGAGGGCTGTGAGCGGCCAGGCCGTCGGAGAATTTCGGGAGGCTGGCATCTCAACGCTGGGAGCTGACGTCGGCGAGCTGCTGGTGGCTGGGATCAGAGGGCTGTGAGCGGCCAGGCCGTCGGAGAATTTCGGGAGGCTGGCATCTCAACGCTGGGAGCTGACGTCGGCGAGCTGCTGGTGGCTGGGATCAGAGGGCTGTGAGCGGCCAGGCCGTCGGAGAATTTCGGGAGGCTGGCATCTCAACGCTGGGAGCTGACGTCGGCGAGCTGCTGGTGGCTGGGATCAGAGGGCTGTGAGCGGCCAGGCCGTCGGAGAATTTCGGGAGGTTGGCATCTCAGCGCTGGGAGCTGACGTCTGAGAGCGACGGGTGGCTGGGATCAGAGGGCTGTGAAGTTACGTCGACGATTGTTGGCTGGTTGGGAATTCCATGTCCCGCTATGGAGATGATAAGCTGGCGGAGCAGATGGACGCAGGTGGCAAGAGTTTTTTTTTGGTATTCGAAACTTAATTTTTTTTTATTCTTCTTAGCTCCTCTTCTTGGCAAGATATATATATATAAGTCCGGTTTTCTTCCACGTCATGGTCCACCTTTTCGTTGTGGGCGTCGTCCATTCGTACTATTGGTTCAAATCTCCCTCTGTTTTATTGCTTCTGTCCAATAGAATCAGTGGGAAAGCCAGCTCTCTCCAGACATTTTTCGTAGAACTTCAAATGAGACCACCTAGTGAGTTTGTCGCCAAGTGTTCTCTCGCTGTCACTCTGACTGCGAAGTTAATGAATTTATTGGTCTTTTTATGGCCCTACAACTGAAACTTTTCATCCGCGAGTCTCAAATCCCATTGTAAATTCCTTCGATACTGTGGGAATGGAATGTTAAAAAAAGGAGCGATGCATTATTGTTACGATCAATTAATGCATCACGACAATAGTCAAGCAAATCATAACAATAAAACGCAATAATATTCTTACTATTATCAAAAAGATAATTACAATTTAATTTTCGTTTGATTTTATATGCAATAACTTTATTTTCTATAACAATTAATAAATCAGACTAATAAAATGCAAATTTCATACTGATATTTAATTTAGTTCCATCTATTTCAGCGATGAAAATGTTTTTTTGTTCACGTTTCTGTGTAAAATATAAGTTTAAAAAATCCTTTAAATGGAATAATAATGAATGAATTTTCTGGGGCTATTAAGAATAAGTCAATTAAAATTATAAGCTTTCTTAATTTGTAATTTTCAGACATGATTAGTAGTCAAGGAAAAGTTCATTATTACAGTTCAACTTCCAATCCTTGCGTCTGAACAAATATTGTGCGATTTTTTTCAAAGATTGGAATTTAGAGTTCTCTTTGAAGATGAATAGAAGTTTTGAGGCAAAGATTTTGTTGCCATTAAACTTTCCACAAAGCTAGTAACTCACTAAAATATATGAGGACGCCCTATTTCAAAATTTTTGAAATTTTATTTGCAAATTGTACAAATTTAATTGTGGAAAAAAAACTTAAAGCATTTTGTCTTGAAAAATGCCTCACGTCCCAACTCCTTTGATTAATAATTAAGGTAACAAACAATGTTGGCGTGCTTTTTCTTAACTGTACTTTCGAATTATTTGTGCAAATTAGACGAAGCGAGTAAAAGTAATTACGAGCTCGATCTAAAGCTTTTACTACTTACATGTTTCTAGGAAATTTATGAGCTTTTTTTTTTAAATGTCTTGCAAAAGTTTACTGATTGTCAATTAACTCCAAAATTTCAGGAAAACTGTAAGGTAAGACAATGCTGAAACTTATGAAAGGAGTTGGGGTTAAAGTACAAGAAATATATACATCGACTTTTTAATTTGTATACTTAAATTTCAGACAAAATGGAAAATAATCTAATTTACTGAATTATTTTTGCATGAATTTAGAATATAAGATTGACGAATATTTCTCATTTCCTAGATAAACTTATCACGCTAAACTAAAGGAGTTTCTAAAATGAAGTTTTTTAAAGTTATTGATTTATGTATTTGGTTATGTGTCTTTTAAAGTTTTAAAAAAATTATTACTTTTTGAATTTCCCTTTTACATAAAAAACAAAAAAAATATTAATTTAAACATGAAAGTATTGAAAAATAAAAGCCGATTACGGAAACCATTTCTTAAGGGGGGATCATTAGACTTAAAGTCGCAGTGCTTGGCGATCTTGCCCCCCACCAAGAAAGTCATAAGTCATAAGGGGGGATCATAGTTAGCGACAGCCAAAATGACCAATTCTTAGTATTGATTTCGAAAGGCTCTAAATCATTTAAAAATTATGGTACAATAAAAAAAAATTGTACCAAATTATAAATTGTACTTTTATTATCATATTTACACCTAAGAATCTTATTTTTAAAAATAATTATTTTTGAAAAAAGACATCTTTTGAAACATACAATTATGAATTTTCAAAAATACAAGTATTTTTTCGGTACACTTTTCTCCAAATCTATTAAATATTTCTTAATAATTTCTTTTGTGTGTTATAAAACCATTTTACATCTATTTAAGTCACCTATTTTTATTGCCTAAAATAATTTTTAAATTTTATTTTAAAAACGTTATATTCGACATTCATAAAAAATTCTGATTTTCAACGAAGAAAAGTGTAAAATAATAAAACATTTTTTTAAATTTGTAAGACTAAATTAGGTGACTTAAATAGATCTAAAATGGTTTTATAACACACAAAAAAATCATTAAAAATATTCAATAGATTTAGAGAAAAGTGTACCTAAGTGTTGAAAATTATAGTTTTGAGAAAAACGTGAAAAACAAATACGGTCGATCCCGTTAACACGAACTTGAAAACCCGAAGCATTTCTTGTTAACCGAATTTCATGTAAATCGTCACGAATTTTTTTTTACATTGAGCCAGTGAATAGTTTTCGAATATCAACACAAAAAATTCATATTTTATAATGTAATACATAGATAATACAAGCATACAATTAGTAATTCAAAGGAGGCGTGGCGTGGCATATTTGTTTATTTCTATAATTTTAATTTTTTATAAGAAATAATTAACCGATCGATACAAAATTGGTCTTATTGGATAGATTGGCCTTCCATCTATCAGAAAATACTGGTTTCAAAAATTCGATTTATTTTTTGGTTTTTGTTAACTATGATCCCACCTTAAGGAAAGAATAACTTTTAAGAGTGACATCGTAGTCAGGAGTGTGGACAGGACTTTGGAGTGTAGTCAGCACTTTGGCGCACATTTAATGTGCAGAAATAGATTATTCCTCTTTACGAATTAGATTCTCACTACAATATTTTTGGAGTTGAACGTGAGTCAATGCGATATTAGAATTCTTAGTAAAATTAATTTAAAATGCTTTCCAAACTTTTCAAAAAGTTATTTTAGTAGTTAATTTTAAAAGCATTTTGCATTAAAAACCATGTTGAAATAAACTGTTAACTACACATAATTGCTACTGCATTTATTTGCATTTATAGCACACAAAAAATGTATATTTTTAGAGTTTAAGGAGTGTCTCTCAGTAACTATTAAACATAATTTTTTTTAGAAATTACTTTGCAAAACAAACTTTTTAGCATATATTTATATGAAAAGTTTGTTTAAATTAAGAATATATGTGTACGATTTTGATGGGGTCTCAAGAGGCTATACGAGGTACAGTAGACTCCCTCTTAACCAGCCTCCGTTTAACCGGATCTCCGCTTTAACCAGGCTAAAAAATTTCCACCCTTAAAATGCCAAAAATAGCTAAAAATACAAGTTTTTGGTTAGTTCAATCGGTTTTCGGTGTCGTTTTTTAACGTATGTAATCAAATATGTAAAATACTACTAATAATATATAAAATAACCAGTAAAATGACGTCTTATTTCAATTGTACAATTATTTCATAAGGCAAGTATCATCAATAAACAAAAGTGCAATCAAATAACCATCTAAATTTCAATTTATTTAATTTCTCCAGTTTAACCGTATTTTCGTTTAACCGGCTTACCCTCGGTCCCGTTTAAGCCGGTTAAGAGGGAGTCTACTGTATTATATGTCAGAGCTAGGCAGGTCGCCTTTGCCCAGTCCCTATTCTGTATCTGTAAATAACTAGTGATGCCATCTATTATTTAATTTCTGAAACGAAACTTAAACTTGTACACTGTTATAATATCAACACAATAAATAAATGGTATGAGTGTTTTATAATTTTTATTAAAATTAAACATATATTATTCACACTAAGATGTCACAAGTTATAAGACACAATAGCTTCATAAAATAAATAAAAACAACGGACATTGTTTCAAATACACACTTTATGTTTACACAAGGGTAAATAAAATAATGTAATTCTGTTTGAAGCGCACATTTTTTATTCCTCAAATAGTTATTTTTTAACTATATTATTTTAAAAGTTAACATATTAGACTTTGTAACGTTTTATACAGTTTTCTGTTATATTCTGATCACGTTTTCATTAGTGCTCATTTATCAAGATTCTTTTGAATTAAAAATTACAATTATTTGTCTCAATTTAATTTTTCTTAAAATTTCATTTGAAGACATTTTTTTCACGCCATAAAGTTTATACCCAAATATTAAATCTTAATCTAATGATGTATACGGCAAAAATTATATTCTTATGATCTTATTAAGTAAAAAAGCTTCAATAGTTAATAATAAAAGAGCTCCAATAATAAAAAAAAATTATATCATTACTATATTACATGAATCATTGACCATATTCAAAATTAAAAAAAAAAAGCAAATTTTTGCACTTTAACAATTTAATGTGTCCTACCGATTATGCTATTATAATTTAATTTTAATTGACTTTGATGCAGTCCCATCGTCAACTAACAGGTTTCATCAAACTTTATACAGAAAAGTTTTTTTATTCAAATGTAAATGATACCACAAAATCTACCACAAGTTTCTCCAATATATAGTTTGAACTCTTCATTGATTACATTTGTTCCGTAAAAGCGGGGAGAAAGTTGCTCTGATGTATGGCTTCTCGGCATACAAACTCTGGTAGTAGAAAAACAGGTTTTACAGAGCTTAATGCAGAATACGCAAAACTATCAGCGCTCTTTTTCTTCTAACATGAATTCAGAATGACTTACAATAATCCGATAATGTTAACGACTAGGAGGCAAAGCCCTCTTCTCGCTACCGCTCACCAACCCCCGAGAATCTTCTTTGCTTGCTCCGCAAACAAACATGCAAGACTAAGATATTTTAGTTAAAAGGTCCCGACCAGCGGGGAGAGTGCAAAAGACGAAAAAGGGAAGATGCATCGGCTTCGGCTGTTTTTACGATGCGTGGCCGGAAACTCAAAACCGATGCCAACAGTTGAAAAATATGCTAGTTTCCGTGGGACTGCTCCAGGGCATCACGTAGCTTTAGCGCTAAGCAACGATCTCTACCAAAGCCACGTGACTCAACCTGAAGCAGTCCCGGCACACAACAAGCAAACCGCCACATTTACTTTCAGCGTTTCTGATTGGCTGAAGCCGCGTAAGACACGTGGTTTTCAAGCGTCCGTCAAAAACAATTTTATATTATATAGAGAAAAAAACAGCGATGCCTATGTAAGGATTAATAACTTTGGAAAATATATATATGCTTATTCTTTTTGCTTTTTTCATTAAATATATGCTCATCTTGAGAAATAAAAATTGCAGGTTAGGTAATAAATGTACTAGAATATTATGATGTGCTAATCGTGGGTATTTGGGAAATTATACGTGATAGTTTTACTATACAATATGTTGAAGGATTATGAGTCATGTTATTACAATATTTTTGGAGTTGAACGCGAGTCAATACGATATTAGAATTCTTAGTAAAACTAATTTAAAATGCTTTCCAAACTTTTCAAAAAGTTATTTTAGTAGTTAATTTTAAAAGCATTTTGCATTAAAAACCATGTTGAAATAAACTGTTAACTACACATAATTGCTACCGCATTTATTTGCATTTATAGCACAAGAAAATTACATTTTTAGAGCATAAGGCGTGTCTCTCAGTAACTATTAAACAGAATTTTTTTAAAAATTACTTTGCAAAGCAAACTTTTCAGCATGGATTTATATGAAAAGTATGTTTATATTAAGAATATGTGTGTAAGATTTTGCTAGGGTCTTAGGAGGCTATACGAGGTATTATACGTCGGAGCAAGGCAGGTGGCCTTAGCCCTGGCCCCGTCCCTATTCTGAATTTATAAATAACTAGTGATGCCATCTATTATTTATTTTAGGAAAGAAAATTATAGTTGTAAAATAATTGTAGAGGGTATGCACTGTAAACTGTAATAATATCAACACAATAGATAATGGTAAACATGTTTGAGAATTTTTATTAAATATAAATATATATTACTTACGCTAGGACAATAGCTTAATTAAATAAATAAAAGCAACAGACATTCTTTCAAACACACACTTTATGTTTACACAGGGGTGAATAAAATAATCTAATTCTAAAAAAAATTTCAACACATTTTAACTTAAGGCATTTTTGTTTTCACTCCATAGTTTATACCCAAAAATTACATCTGAATCTAAAGATAAATACGGCAAAAATAATATGTTTATGAGCTTCTTAAGTAAAAAGCTCCAATAATTAAAAAAATTATATAATTACTATGGGGCATGAATCATTGACCATATACAACATTTTAAAAAAGCATATTTGTATACTTTAACAATTTAATGTGTCTTACCGATTACGCTATTTTAATTTTATTAGAATTTACTTTGGTACAGTCTCATCGTCAACATCTTCCATCAAACTTTATGCCAAACAGTTTTTTATTCAAATATAAATGATACCACAAAATACTACCACAAGTTTCTCCAATATATAGTTTGAAATCTTCACTGATTACATTGGTTTCGTAAAATCGGGAGGGAAGTTGCTCTGATGTATGGCTTCTCGGCATACAAACTCTGGTAGTAGAAAAACAGGTTTTACAGAGCTCAGTGCAGAATAAAAAACTATCATCGCACTTTTTCTTCTCCCATGAATTCAGAATGACTTACAATAGTCCGATAGTGTTAACGAAAAAACAGCGATTCCAGTAACAATTAATAATTTTGGAAAATATATACATACTAATATATATATACTACATTATATGCTTATGAACTTATAAAGTAAAAAGCTCCAATATTTTTTTTAATAATTATATAACTACTATGTGACATGAATCATTGACTATATTCAAAATTAAAAAAAAAGCATATTTGTATATACTTCAACAATTTAAAGTGTCTTACCGATTATGCTATTTTAATTTTATTAGAATTTGCTTTGATGCAGTCCCATTGCCAACTAACATCTTTCATCAAACTTCATACAGAAAAGTTTTTTTTTATTCAAATATAAATGATACCACACAAAATACTACCACAAATTTCTCCAATAGCTTGAACTCTTCACTTATTATCCCTTTGAACACTGGCGTACCGACTTATTTTTCCCACTCATGGGCGTCGGCTGATGCGCTCGATATCTCTGCTGTATCCCCGGACCTCTACGTCAAGTCACATTGGACAGTTCTTGATACTATCGGGAGTGACCATTGCCCAATACTTATTACGATCAATGAAGGTTGCCCAAGGTCATCTGCCCCTAGGAAAAAACGTTGGAACTTCCGTAAAGCTAATTGGAATAAATACAGAGAAGAAATTGCTAGAATACTTAGTACTAAAACCAAATTAGAAGATCCTTCTCATTCCTACGAGTCTTTAAAAACGGTTATTCTAACTGCAGCACGAGGGAGTATTCCTCGAGGTTTCCGTAAAAAGGCTATTCCATTCTATAGTTATGTGCGCCAAAACATGCAGGATCAGTTCTTGAGAAGGAATTCCCTGTTTAGAAAGATCTTTGTTGAAAAGGATACTAACCAAGACATTAGAATGGAATATAACAGAGTTAACGCAGAGATTAAGAAATCGTACTCTACAATGCAGAGAAATAACTGGGAAAATTTTTGCAAAGGGCTGGATCCTGGCATTTCAGATACAAAACTTTGGAAATTTGCAAATTCGCAGATTAAACCAAGTTGTAACACTACCGTTACAAATACACTTAAAGGCACCAATGGGAATATAATTATTGACGACTTAGACAAAGCGAACTTTTTGGCCAACTACTATCATGATGTTAACACCATCGACTTAAATCCTTTGGCTGATGGAAATATTGCAAGAAAAGCGAGACATTACAGAAATTCCGCCAACTCCTCGGGTAAAAGCAACCTTTTTAATGAGCCTTTTTCTCATGATGAGTTGTGCGATGCCCTGGATAGACTTGATGTGGCGAAATCCTGTGGACCTGATGATATCCATGGGATTATGTTGAAAAATCTACCGCCTATTGCAATGGATTGGTTACTTCATGTCTTTAACTCTAGCTTTGGGTCAGGAAAACTTCCAGGAGATTGGAAGATAGCTACTGTAATTCCTATATTGAAACCAAACAAGCCAGAAGATCAACCTGATAGCTACCGCCCAATTTCACTCACCTCTATCCCTGGGAAGTTAATGGAAAGAATGATTTTACAGAGAATTAATTTCTATTTACACTCTAAAAACCTTCTCCCAAGCTACCAAGCAGCTTTTAGAAAAAATTACTCCACTACTGACCAGTTGTTTTATCTTACCCAGAGTATCCATGATAATTTCCATTCAAAACCAACAAAATCCACAATCGCGGCCTTTGTTGACTTTAGAAATGCGTTTGATAAAGTGTGGAGACAAAAACTCTTAACCAAACTTTTCAGGATTGGAATAGTGGGTAGGATCTTTAACTGGATCTACGATTTCTTGAGAGACAGGTCTATCAGAGTGAAATTTAATGACACCTTATCGAAAAGATTTACTTTAAAGCAAGGGCTTCCGCAGGGGAGCATTCTCAGCCCTCTCTTGTTCTCAATTTATTTGAATGACCTTGATGCTGTCCTTAACGAACACACTAAACTAGCTATGTTTGCTGATGATCTTGTACTCTTCACCTCTCATGCAAATTTGGATAGAGCCCAATTTTTCTTAAATAAAGCACTTGAAAACCTTTCTATACTTACTTGCGATCTGAAAATTCAAGTTAACCTAGGTAAATCAGAAACGTGCATATTTACAATCAATAACCATTTGAGATCCTATAGACCTTCTATTGTGTTACTTGATGCAGTCCTCAGATTTAATGAGAATCCAAAATATTTAGGTGTCATTTTGGACCCTTCCCTGTGTTTCAACAAGCATATTGACTACATTAAAACTAGAGCGAAAAAGAGACTAAATATTCTAAAGTGCATTTCGGGTAAGGATTGGGGCGCTTCTGCGAAAACACTCAAGATCACATATACAGCGCTGATTAGACCGTTGCTTGAATATGCATCTCCCATCTGGATGCAGGCAACAAGAACCAATCTTGAAAAACTTGAAAAAATACAGAGGAATGCAGCTAGAATTATTTGTGGTCTGAGAAATACAACACCGGGAAACATTTCCGAGTTCGAGGCTGGCCTTATCCCTCTTAGGAATAGGTGGGACCTAAATCTGACTAAATTTACTGAGAAACGGGTCAACCTGAAGGGCCACAGAACCGGAGAGTTAATTAAAGACTGGATACCATCTTATAGAATTAAGAAGAAATCTCCTATGCACTCAATCCTTCAAAACGAAATACCTATTACTTGCCCTAACAAACTAACTGGCTCTCCAGTCTTCCCACCGTGTCACAAAAGGAAAGAGCTTATCATCAATCTCTCCATTGGGAATTCTGTGAGAAAGCAAGATGAACTCCCTTGTCTCTTGAGGGCTCTTGCTCTTGAAAAGATAAATCACTTCGGCCCAGAATTTATTAAGGTCTACACTGATGGGTCTAAGGACACTGATGGAAATTCGGGAAGCGGTGTATTTATCGAGTCCAAAAACCAGAATCAAAAACTAAGTCATACTAATCCCAGAGGCTGTTCAGTCATTAATGCTGAACTGATAGCGATTGCGATGGCTCTTAATTACCTCGATAAATCCTCGCCAAACAAGATGGTCTTTTTTGTGGATTCCTTATCAGCCCTTCAGGAACTCCAAAAGTGTTTCACTAGTTCCAAATCAATACTAAAAGAAATCGCGACCTGTATTGACTCCTTCCACAAGGACTCCTCACTAACATTCCAATGGATTCCCTCCCATATCGGCCTGAAGGGAAACGAAACGGCCGACGAATTGGCTAAGGCTGCTGCTGTTCCGGACTTATCAATCGACTTCGACCTCTTTAAATCTTGTCAAAAGAAGGCACTAAAACAGCAAGTTCTCCAAGGAGTATCTCACCACTGGTACGTACCCGACAAGCCTGGAACCTACATTGACTCTGGCCTGAGTCGGCATGCTTTTTCCTCCCTGTCACGTCTTCGTACTGGCCATACGAGACAGATTAAATTTATTAATGGAGAAAGGGTTTTCCCGACGTGCACCATCTGCAATGTAAATCAGGCTTCACCCGAACATCTTCTTGATTGCATGGGCGTGTCAAAGAAGGAACTGTTCTCTGCCAACCCGCTACAAGTTCTGGACTTTCTTAATGTTTTCAACTTGTTTGATATTGTTTAATTGTTGTGTTCCTGTTTTGTGTGTCCATGGATTTGTGTATATACACTTGGGATAATAAAAAAAAAAAAAAAAAAACTTATTACATTTGTTCCGTAAAAGCGGGGGGAAAGTTGCTCTGATGTATAGCTTCTCTGCATACAAACTCTGGTAGTAGAAAAACAGGTTTTACAGAGCTCAATGCAGAATACGCAAAACTATCATCGCTCTTTTTCTTCTCCCTTGAGTTTAGAATGACTTACAATAGTCCGATAGTGTTAACGAAAAACAGCGATTCCTAAGTAAAAATTAATAATTTTGGAAAATATATACATACTAATAGGGGTAAGTGGTGTACCTTGGACGTATGTGTACCTCGAACCTATGCTGATTCTAGCTCGATTAGCTTAGATATTGAAACAACACCACATGCAGTTAAAGTATTTGCTACCAGGGATCTCAGTGAAGTTCTATCTGTTTGTTTAAAATGTCAATTTATCAAAGAGGTTTCGAAAAACTAAATTCACAGTTCAAAAGTAAATTTTTGTCAGATTCTTTAGTGTAATTCTTTACTCAAACATGTAGTGTTTATTCAGAAACGATGGTTATGCAATATAAAGCAAAGTTTTAGCTATAAAACAGTGTGCTTGAAATTAAGTTAAGTCTAACCTTAACTTGGTGATTAACTATTTTGTTTTTAATATCCAAGTGGTGTACCTCGAACCTTATACAAGTGGTGTACCTTGGACTGGTCCAATGTACACTACTATAGGTCTTATGTACTTCAGATTGTTGAAAACCCTTTTTAAAATTCAAGTAAATTCTTTCCTTTGAAAAATTAAGTATTTTTAGCTATTAATATGCAACCCTGATTTGTAAAATCTAGAAAAATGGAAATTTGTAAGAAATTTTGATATGATGTGATAAAGAATTTTTTTTGTAGTTAATTATTTAGATTTATGGAAGCCTATAAAATCTTAACCATATTGATATAATATAGAAAATAATTATTGCATGCTCATCTAAAAAGATATTTTTTATAATAAATATCTAAGCAGAACATCCTTTTTACTTTTAGGCCTAGTTGAATAAACTAAGGAGAAATATTTGAGTTGTTTTTTTCAAATTTAAGACAGATAGCCAAATGTTTTTCTATGGCATGAAATAACAGTTTAATTTTATGCTTCATTTTAACGAATACACCCGAGAAAGATTGCATTGCAGCTGAAAAAGCCAAAAGGGCACTAAAAACTAAGACAATAAATCCTCTTACTGAGCCAATTGACCTAACATAACCAATTACTACAATCTTGGCTAGAAATAAGAGTAGGTTGTAAAATGTATTTTTGAATTTTATGTGGCTAATAAATAGTGGTTTTCGGACTGTAAATCGAGTCTCTCTACCTGTTAATAATTGGTCCAAGGTACACTACCGGTTGGACCAAGGTACACCGCCGGTGGTGTACCTTGGTCCAAATTACAATTTTCTGTATTTATTTTTTTAATAGTTGAAATAATTTAAATAACATGTTAAAATAAATATATGTTGTATATAACAACATAAAGTATTCAGTAAAAATATTTTTATTCACTTTTTGCAAGTAATTAAGAAAATAAAAATTGAAAAGTCAAAATAGGTCCAAGGTAACCCACCTTCCCCTATATATACTACATTACATGCTTATGGACTTATTAAGTAAATATAGCTCCAATAATTTTTAAAAAATTATATAACTATTATGTGACATGAATCATTGACTATATTCAAAAAAATTTTTTAAAAAAAACATATTTGTATTCTTCAACAATTTAATGTGTCTTACCGATTATGCTATTTTAATTTTATTAGAATTTATTTTGATAGAGTCGCTTCGTCAACTAACATCTTTCATCAAACTTTATGGAGAAAAGGTTTTTTTTATTCAAATATAAATGATACCACAAAATACTACCACAGTTTCTCCAATATATAGTTTGAACATTTCACTGATTACATTTCGTAAAAGAGGGGAAAAAGTTGCTCTTATGTATGGCTTCTCGGCATACAAACTCTGGTAGTAGAAAAACAGGTTTTACAGAGCTTAATGCAGAATACGCAAAACTATCATCGCTCTTTTTCTTTTACTATGAATTCAGAATGACTTACAATAATCCGATAATGTTAACAAAAAAAAAACAGCGATGCCTATGTATGTATCCATAACTTTGGAAAAAAAATATATATCCTTTTTTTTGCTTTTATCAATAAACATACGCTCCTCTTGAGATATACAAATTGCAGGTTAGATAATAAATGTTATATATATTATGATGTGCTAGTCGTGGGTATTCGGAAAAATATAGGTGATAGTTTCTTACAATCATCTTAACAATATGTTGAAGGATTATAAGTCTTGATATTACAATATTTTTGGAGTATTTTTCATATCCTTCGTAAATCCCACAAATGAATTACCTACATAAACTAATGTCGATGTGATTATTAACGATTTTTTTAGAAAGCCCACTTTGAGCTTACGGAAAACCGCGTAGTAATTTAAGTAAGTGTATATTACTTAATAAATATGTAATGTGAATATGACACATATATTTGTGTTAAAGGATAATTTTATGCATGGAATAAAAAGTTAAAAATATACTCCCTAATCGCTTCATTGCTGTATAATTTATTATGTTTATAATAACCAAAAATTTAAACTTTTTTTTTGTTTTTTAATATCGATAATAAAATATGCCTACGAAATATATTAAAATATTCAAAGCTTCGCACATTTGCAAGAGTGGGTAATTAGTATTAGTTAACATATTTCTCTTTCTTTTGCAAATGGCTTTAACAATTACTTGTCTTTCTGTGAAGGAAAAATTCCAAAATAGCCCGTTTGATTTACGGTAATTCAACTCATTTTCTTTGTCATTAACTTTCATTTTCCGTTGTGACGCTTGTTTCATCTATTAATATTAATTAACACTGAAAATATTGCTACTTACAATGTCTTGTATCGGGGTATGTCGTTATTCATGAGAAAAGAGTAATTAGTGATCGCAATGAAAAAAATATCTGCAGATATAATGGTAAAATGAAAATAAATTTTTCATGACGCAAAATGTTATCGGTATTCTATAAGCTTGACAAGTGACATTTTCAAAATACGTTTCAAATTAAATTTTGAAGAAACTATAAAATAAATAACTAAACATTTCGATACATTACACACTTAAAATTTCCCAATTAAGTTTAAACGGAAACTTAATAAATTTATCGCTTTACTTTTATCTAATTTTATTTAACCATTTTAAACAAGTTAACTTTTTTGGGGGGTGAGGGGGGGGGGCGGAGTAGAGAAGAATAAAGTTTTTTAAAATGTTATGTGTGAGGTAATTTTTTGTATCAATCACTCACTCCGATGGGTCTCAAATATTTAAAACCCATTTCCGGTGTTTAGAGTGTCTTCTCCAATAAGTGTACCGAATTGAAAAATATAATAGGGGAAGGTGGGTTACCTTGGACCTATTTTGACTTTTCAATTTTTATTTTCTTAATTACTTGCAAAAAGTGAATAAAAATATTTTTACTGAATACTTTATGTTGTTATATACAACATATATTTATTTTAACATGTTATTTAAATTATTTCAACTATTAAAAAAATAAATACAGAAAATTGTAATTTGGACCAAGGTACACCACCGGCGGTGTACCTTGGTCCAACCGGTAGTGTACCTTGGACCAATTATTAACAGGTAGAGAGACTCGATTTACAGTCCGAAAACCACTATTTATTAGCCACATAAAATTCAAAAATACATTTTACAACCTACTCTTATTTCTAGCCAAGATTGTAGTAATTGGTTATGTTAGGTCAATTGGCTCAGTAAGAGGATTTATTGTCTTAGTTTTTAGTGCCCTTTTGGCTTTTTCAGCTGCAATGCAATCTTTCTCGGGTGTATTCGTTAAAATGAAGCATAAAATTAAACTGTTATTTCATGCCATAGAAAAACATTTGGCTATCTGTCTTAAATTTGAAAAAAACAACTCAAATATTTCTCCTTAGTTTATTCAACTAGGCCTAAAAGTAAAAAGGATGTTCTGCTTAGATATTTATTATAAAAAATATCTTTTTAGATGAGCATGCAATAATTATTTTCTATATTATATCAATATGGTTAAGATTTTATAGGCTTCCATAAATCTAAATAATTAACTACAAAAAAAATTCTTTATCACATCATATCAAAATTTCTTACAAATTTCCATTTTTCTAGATTTTACAAATCAGGGTTGCATATTAATAGCTAAAAATACTTAATTTTTCAAAGGAAAGAATTTACTTGAATTTTAAAAAGGGTTTTCAACAATCTGAAGTACATAAGACCTATAGTAGTGTACATTGGACCAGTCCAAGGTACACCACTTGTATAAGGTTCGAGGTACACCACTTGGATATTAAAAACAAAATAGTTAATCACCAAGTTAAGGTTAGACTTAACTTAATTTCAAGCACACTGTTTTATAGCTAAAACTTTGCTTTATATTGCATAACCATCGTTTCTGAATAAACACTACATGTTTGAGTAAAGAATTACACTAAAGAATCTGACAAAAATTTACTTTTGAACTGTGAATTTAGTTTTTCGAAACCTCTTTGATAAATTGACATTTTAAACAAACAGATAGAACTTCACTGAGATCCCTGGTAGCAAATACTTTAACTGCATGTGGTGTTGTTTCAATATCTAAGCTAATCGAGCTAGAATCAGCATAGGTTCGAGGTACACATACGTCCAAGGTACACCACTTACCCCTACTATTTATGAAAATCATTGTACAGTATCTTTCAAATAACTTAACTTCAAAAAAACATTATGCGGTTAGTTTCGCAATATATATACTAAATAAGATAAATATTTTATTTCGATGTGCATGAAAACTCATAAATTTTATCTTTTCTTGGAAGTTTATTTTGAAATTTATTAAATAAAATATTTTGTATGATATCCTCCGATAAAAATAATATTAAATAACATACATAAAAAAAATCAAACTCATACATTTTATCTAAAATTTTCTTTTTACTGATTCATTCTTTTTTTTTTTCTTATTCCTTCCATCACGCACTTTAGGCAGTCATTCGTGCATCTTTACTATTCTAACTATTCACAAGTTTTTGGCACGAGTTTTGGTAGAAAAAAAGGTAAATTGCCCTGGACGATGTCCAGAATTCGATCAGGACAATGTTTACTGTATCAAAAATAACCGAAAATCGGCCTTGACCCCCTTTTTACTTTCTTTTTTATCTCTCTACACGAACTGCCCCCGTTATGTTATATGTTCACAACCAAATTGTTTGGGGAGCATTCATAAAATGCGTAGCTCATAGTGCTACCTAACTTAACGTCTTATACTTTGTTTCGTTATAATTGGAGATTATAATTTATCGAGACATCGAGTTGCATCCGATGTACTCGATGTATCGATTTATGATATTCTCTATAGGTAAATGTTAAAAGAGTGTAGATGCAACACTTTGTTAAAATTTAATTACATATTATTATGCCTGATGATTCATCCGATTGAATATTTTAAATCGATGAAAATTGTTTTGAGCTATTTAACGAAAGCCATTTCTGGATAAAAGAGTTTCGTCACATATATAAAGAATTGTTCTTTCGTCGTGAATTCGTCAAAAGGGTAGAAAATATTCATTAGTTTAATTTCGAGTGACACCGTAAAATAACGTCTTTGGGACTTTGGACTCGTCAGATTTAACGAATATGTATGCAATGAGTGTACTCAACACCAGAGAATAAGTAGATTTTATTTTTTATCACAAATCCGCTAAAGTGGTGGCTGGATTTTGAACACGGAAATTTCCGGATGGGAAAACTGTTTTCTGACCTGTCGGCCCTTGGGACTCAACTTCATTAGGTTTACATGCATTTTTAAATTTACTTAATTTTAGAAATTTATCGGAAAATAATTTTAAAAAATATTCTCAATGTGATTCTTTATTTAAAAATCTGTAGTTATTATTTTCATTGATATCAAGTTAAATTTCAACTTGACTACTAAGAAAGCAAAACGTGAGGAAATAATTTCCTTGGACATTAAAGAGTGGGCGAGTTTTCAACGTGACCAAAATACACGTGAATAAACCTTAATTTGCTATAGCTATTTACAAAAAAAATGAATACAACTTAATTGCTAGACGCAATAATATTCTCGTATTCGAGGAATAACAGTAAGCCTCGTATTCGAGGAATAACAGTAAGTCTCGTATTCTAGGAATAACAGAAAGTTTCGTATTCAAAGAATCCAGTCGGCCTCGTTCTCGAGTAATTAGAAAAATGATCCTTAAGGGGAAATGGACGCGATGGACGGCGGGTCTCCAAAGCAAAGCGCATCAGTGGTAATCCAATGGAGAAAATACTATTTTCTGTGCCGCATTTCTCCGGCTGTATTGAATACTTTTGCAAGCGGATTATTATGTGATAAATGTAGCTAGCCCCCCCGTTGGTGTTACCATCTTGTCGCGATGGTGGGGCTTGCGTGTGTCAACGATCTGCTGAGCTATGCCGGCGGTAGCTTTGCTACTGGTAGGGTTTCCCAAGCCGGACAGGTCAGTAGTGAGGCACCAGACTAAGAGTAACACCCTGGTCCTCCAGGTTGGGGGTTGGGCGAAGGGCTGACAACCCCTCCCCGGAAAAAACACCTTGTTCCGAAATCCAAAGAAGAAAATACCGGACCGCCTTTACGGAATTCGACCAGGAAACGAAAACAGGACATGAGAATTGGATACTGGAATATACGTACTCTATATCAGAGCAAAAATCTGCAAATGGTGATTGAGCAGATGGAGTCTTATGCACTGGACTTATTAGCTATCCAGGAAATAAGATGGACTGGTAGTGCGGTTTTGAAGAAGAAAAACCACACCTTGTTCTATAGCTGTCATGAAACAAAGCATATATATGGAACTGGATTCATCCTGAGCAAAAGGATAGGCCACCTTGTTATGGACTTTCGGGCCGTTTCGCCCAGACTATGTGCTATACGCCTAAGAGGAAAGTATGCTAATTACTCTATGATTAATGTGTATGCTCCAACCGAGGAAAAGGATGATGATGAAAAAGACTCTTTTTATGATGATCTTGACCAGCTCTTGGGATCATGTCCAAAATACGATGTAAAAATCGTAATGGGCGATTTTAACGCCAAAGTTGGAAAGGAGAAACAATTTAGACCAGTAATAGGAAAGCACAGCCTACATACTGACTCTAATGATAATGGTAATCGACTTATAAGTTTTGCTGCTTCTCGCAATATGGTAGTTGGCAGCACAATGTTTCAGCATAGAGATATTCATAAAGCAACCTGGAGATCCCCCGATGGACTTTATAACAATCAGATTGATCATATAGTGATTGACTCTAGACATTTTTCAAACCTTCTGGATGTAAGAACTTATAGAGGAGCCAATGTAGATTCTGATCACTACCTTGTGATTTGTAAAATTAGGGCAAAGATCTCATTGGCCAGGAAGGCAAAAAAGGTTGTCTCTGAGAAATTTAACTGTGAGAAGCTAAAAGACCCTAAAACTCGTACAGAATATCAAAAACAGTTGTCGAATGAACTCAAAGAGAAAGTAACAGATAATGAAGCAAATGAAAAATGGCAACTTGTTAAGAAGTCAATTGTATCAACGGCTAACACGCTGATAGGCAAAGCCGAAAAATCAAGAAGACCTGATTGGTTCGATGATGAGTGTAGAAGAGCCAATGAATATAAAAATAAAGCCTATAAAAATATGCTCAATAAAAGAGCTACAAGAAGAGCAGTTGATGAATACAAAAATGCCCGTAAAGAAGAAAAGAAAATACATAAAAGAAAGAAAAAAATTTACAGAGAGAATCAACTTAAAGAAGTCGAACTCCTTAGGTCTAACCATGAAAGCAGAGCTTTCTTCAAGGCCATTAATGAGGGACGTAGAGACTTTAAACCCAGGATAACTCTCTGTAAAAACAGAGATGGAACGATAGTTAATGAAAGAGACAAAATTCTGGATAGATGGGTTGAGCACTTCAACGACTTGCTTAACTCGGATGTATCAGGCAATCCAGAGATACCAGAAGGGGAAACTCAAAATCAATTAGTTGACCTTCCAACTGTTGAAGAAACCCAGTTTGCAATTGATAAACTCAAAAATAACAAAGCAGCTGGACCAGACGCCATACCTGCTGAACTAATAAAATGTGGTGGAAAAGACCTGACAAATATTATCTGGGAAATTATAATATTGATTTGGGAGAATGAAATCCTACCATTGGACTGGCAATTAAGTATCCTCTGCCCAATTCACAAAAAAGGGGATGTATTGAACTGTGAGAATTATAGAGGAATAAGTTTACTTCCTGTTGCTTATAAAGTGTTTTCAAATATTTTATTTAGTCGTTTGTCTCCTATCATTGATACTGTTGTTGGCGAGTATCAATGTGGCTTTAGAAAAGGAAGATCCACCACTGACCAAATCTTCACTTTGAGACAAACTTTGGAGAAATGTAAAGAATATGGAATTGACACCCATCATCTATTTGTAGACTTCAAAGCAGCTTATGACAGTATCGATAGAACTGAGCTACTAAATGCACTTTTTGAATTTAAAGTTCCTACAAAGCTAATTAGGCTCATAAAGCTCACTCTCACAAGAACTTATTCTGCGGTACGAGTCCAGGGAGAAATATCTACTCCCTTTGAGGTCTACAATGGAGTTAGGCAAGGGGATTCATTGGCTTGCCTCCTTTTTAATATAGCTCTTGAGAAAGTGATAAAAGATGCTGGCATTAATACAAGAGGCACTATATTCAATAAATCGGTACAAATTTTAGCATATGCCGATGACATTGACATAATTTCAAGATCTGAAACTGACCTGAGGGCAGCTTTTTTGGCATTAGAAGAAGCAGCTAGGAAGATGAAGCTCAGGGTAAACATGGAAAAAACAAAATATATGTTTTGTGGTAAAAAAGAACACCAGTCTGAAACTTTTGAGATCGGAACATTTCAATTTCAGTCGGTGAAGAACTTCAGCTATTTGGGCTCAGAGATTGACCACCAAAATGACATCAATCCTGAAATCAGAAGGAGGATCATTGCTGCAAATCGCTGTTTCTTTGGATTAAGACCTCTTCTGAAATCCCACCTAATCAAGAGAAGGACAAAGATTATGTTATACAAAACATTAATTAAACCAGTCTTAACATACGCCTCAGAGACATGGACCTTGACAATGAGGGAAGAGAGGACATTAGCAATTTTTGAGAGAAAGGTCCTGAGAGCTATTTTTGGTGCTGTACTGGAAAATAATACCTGGCGAAAAAGATATAACTTTGAACTGTACAAAATTTATAGAGAGGACGACATTATTAAATCGATAAAACTGTCTAGAATGAGATGGGCAGGCCACCTTCTGAGAATGAATGCAGAGAGAACACCTCTTAAGGTTTTCAACACCACTCCCTTTGGAAGTAGACCAAGAGGAAGACCAAAAAAGAGATGGAAAGACTGCCTGGAGGAAGACTTCGGTGTACTTAAAGTCAGGAACTGGAGGTCGATTTCTAAAAAGAGGGAGGAATGGCAGAGTCTTCTGAGGAAGGCCAAGGCCCACAATGGGCTGTCGTGCCAATGCTGATGATGAAATGTAGCTAGCTGACTTACTGGTCCCGACAATCCAACTTTAGAAATAGGTTCGAATATTTTTTTTAAAATTTCCAATAAATGAAAGAGTATCCGAAGCAATTTTACAAAGTGGGATTATGGAGTCCTGTAAGTTATCTACATTTATTATTTAAAAGAAACCGCTTGAAAAATTTTTCAATACAGCCTTAGAAATATAGCAAAGAAAGTAGTTTTTTTCCATTGGATCAACACTGAGGCACTTGAGTTTGGAGACCCCAGACCCGCGATCCAGCGCGCCCATTCCCCCTTAAATCCAATCACCACCATGTCCCAAGCTACTATATACTCCGACGTCACCAGTGTACAAAGAAATCTATATTTAGGAGAATGTACATTTGCAATTCTCAATTAAATCTGTTGTTAACTTTTCATGTGTAGAGTAAGAACACATGTGCACGAAAACACGTGAAGTGCATGGATGTGTATTTTTATAATGTGAGAAATAATTGAAATTCACATCATTATTTATACTGAAATAATTTCGCATTTACAAAAAAAAAAATTCTGTTTACAACAACCATTTAAATCAATATTAACTTTATTTATTTATTTATTTATTTATTTATTTATTTATTTATTTATTTATTTATTTATTTATTTATTTATTTATTTATTTATTTATTTATTTATTTATTTATTTATTTATTTATTTATTTATTTATTTATTTATTTATTTATTTATTTATTTATTTATTTATTTATTTATTTATTTATTTATTTATTTATTTATTTTGGAAAGAGAGAGAGAGTTGGAATTTCGATGACTTCTAGTACATACACCATTCACAATGTGAAAAGCTTCTTTTCGTTATTTTATCATAGTTATACTGTGTAATTAAAAAATTACGCAACTAATTTCTCGTCACTTGACTGTGGTTTAAAATTGCTAGTCATTACTTGTACATTAAAGCTTCTCACGGAGGCAGATATCGACAGCCGGAAACATTCGAACCAAAACAATCAAATTATTGTCCCACAGCCGTTCTTAAAATTTTGAAATAGCATTCGGCTTTTGAAAGTACGGAGGAAAACTGGATTATTCACCAAATTCTCCTCCCCTTTACCAATATCAGCACTGCGGCAATTTGTAGTTGCCCCCTCCTTATCTTCGCTCGTTTCTCCCCACTAGATGTCGCCGTGCACGCACCAGGGCAATCGGAAGATCTTCCCGCCACGGATTAGGCATAATGCTGTAGTGCGTATGAGACATTAAAACATTTGTATTTGCCCCCAATCCTCGCCGATTCATGCACGCCCGCTGTCTCATGGGGGACTACAGTTACGGAATCTCATCCTCCGGCCTCCCCGACTACCAGCAGAACAAGAATGGGGGGAAATCCTACTACGGCGAGCACCCTCACAACATACCGGAAGAACTGCTCATGGACAAGACGAACAACCAGAGCGCCGTGGATAAACAAAACGAAGCAGCACAGCAGCAGCAATCGCCCACCGGGAAGGAATTGGTGAGCAACGGCGATGGAAGCATGGATGAGTTTACTAACTGTAAATCGAAAGAGGAGGACATTGATCTGTCAGCTAACAACCAAATGGAGAAGCATATGATCGAAACTTCGTCGACTTCAGTGACACCCGGCTCAAATCTGCAACTGGAGTTTCCAGAGGGAGTCATAACAACATCTGCTCCCAGTTTCTGGGCTGGTGTAACTGGAGAAGACCAGTTCAACCCATGTGTGCCACCCCCCATAAAGAATCATCTTGCCTTTCAAAATTTCCCCAATTCCCCCAATCTGATGTTCAACTCCAGCTTAGGACCTCAGATCAACTTACCTCAGTCCCTGCAAAACCAACGCAGGGCTATTACCGGTGCTCACAATTTCAGCCAAAGCAGACTCCCACAACCCCAGTCCAACATCTTGAAGAACTTTTCGAACTGGACCAACCCTCAGAACCCCTCCTGGTCTGCTCCTCAAACACCCAGTGACATGTTACCCTGGAACGCAATGAACCTTGCCAATCAAAAGAGAACTGTTCCGAACATGAACCCAGTTTGTCCTGTTGGTCCCCAGAAAACGAATTCTGCAATTGGACAGCATTCAATGGTTATTTCACCGTCCAAATTCCGAAGAAGCACTTCACTGCCTCTGAATAAGCAGTTTCCTCCTTCATTTGGAGGGAACCCACCATTTGATATGTCTACTCTTGAAGAAAACAGAGATGGAAACATGATGTTTCCTTTCCAGGCAAGTTCATTATTAATATTTTTATACTCAAACTGTACTTTGTCTAGCCAGAATGCGAGCTTCAAAAAGACTTTCTTCCCCCATCCCTTCGCTTGGTTTTCTTTGAAACGGCTTGAGCGTGTTCCCCCCACCACCACCCTACTTGGTTTTGAACTGTATGGATTATTACCCACAACAGAACCTCAAACGCTTTAGGTTTAGAATAGCGATGCTCCCCCCGTTTCCTAGAAAACCACGAGAAGGGATGGGGGAAGAAAGTCTTTTCTAAGCTTGCATTCTGGCTAGACAAGGTATAGTTGAATTCAAGCATAAATCAGCCACCAGAAAAGTTTTGTGAATTCACAATAATCTGAGCATATATGTATGTTCTCTTGAAGAGTTATTGGTAGTCTGTGTTGAATTAAACTAGTTTAACTGCATTCCTACAATGTATGAATTGATCAGCTTTGTCTTATATTTCACTAAATACATTATAAAATAAGATTTACATCTGAAAATGGTACTGTTTATAGAGTAAATTATTTATTGGTGATAAGTGGATACTATATTTTTGTAATAGTAGTAGGAGTATCTATCTAGCTCCTATTGGTATAGCGGTTTTTCTATCTGCCTTTCACCTATTGGTTTAAAATAGATGTTATTATTGATAGGGGCATTGATAGTACACACTCACTAAGTGCCCCTTTAAAAATGACCGTTGACTATGGACTCGTATCTATGCTATATTTTATTGTAGTTCTTTCACATCAATATTAAATACTCAATGGCTAGTTTTGGTTATTTAAGGAAGTCAACGGATGGTATAAGTCAATACAGACAACTATTCAGTGTTTTCTACTGATGGTATAGTACAATCTGGTTTCTGAATCAAGTGTATTATAAATTTCTCGTTTTGATTGAATAGTTATTTTTGCTTAGTTTTAGTTTTGTGGGCAATGCCTAAAAGTAAATGATTATTAGTATTATTTTTTAGTAATATCACAGTTCTATAAAGGTCACAAAGCCTTTTATTTAATCTTTGAAAACAGTTGGTTTCACCTGCTAACTGCCTATTTCATCCTCATGACAGAACTTCGACACAGCCATTATACACATTGTAGTTTTATACTGATGAAGAGAGTAGGTCTGAGAAATCAGAAATAACAACTTAAAAAAAATAAAGAGATAGAATTAGTAGAATATCACTCATTTAAATATTTTATCCAAACAAGTGATTTTCTGTTAATTTATGGCAATACATATTTTGAGTATTTTTCCGTTAAATGAACACCACTTACTAAACATTGTCAAATAAGTTATAAATTATACTTATTATGGCAACCTTACTGATTAAAATGCAGATTGCTCCTCATTTATTTATCCCAGAGTATGAAAGAGCTTGGAAATCGAGAAATCTCGCCACAGTGACCCAAAAGTTTTCCGAAGAACGTACATGAATAGTATTTTGATATTTAAAATCAAAGTATTATCTTTTTCCTAAGACAAATTTATCAAATAAAAGATAGCCACTTTGCTGCCAGGTTCGTTGTGCTCTCTAAATGGTAACTATGAAATAACACGTTCAAGCAATTCAAAATATAAAAAGCACTACATGAATGCACATAAAGTAATAAAGAAAAGCTTTTTAATATAATATTTAATGTAGACCTATATATAGATGCTTGGATTGAAGTTTTGTTCTGATGATCTAAACCTTCGCCGAGCTCAGCACACATATTGTATTGCATGAGTTAAATTAATTTTCACTCTTAAAATTTTGTCAAAACTTCATTTGAATCCTGAACCAAAATAATTTTTATGAAAAATTAGTGTTGCCAAACTTTGTAGAATCTGAACGAGGTGCAAAATTTGTTTTAAAAATTGTGTTTAAAAATTCTTTTTTAATATCCAAAAGTAATTGGTAAAGTATAGTGCATAAAATATAAAAATGTTTGGTGTAAAATCTAAATTTATTTAGTATGCCATTCCTTAGTACACTGTTTTACTTTCTAAACTAAAAAAAAACTGCTTTTTTGGTTAATGCTTCCTTATATATAATTTTTTTTATTGAAAATAAACTTATGCTTCTAGGATCACCAGATGCCGGGTAATATGAACACAAATTCTATGGAGGCACTAAGATTTCCATTGGAACAACAACTATTAGATATTATGCGAACTTCAAATGCCGAGAATAAGGACCATTTTAAAGGTATGTACCTCTCTATCTTTTAAAGGAGTTTATTTTACAAAAGTAGTATTCTAACATTATTATCAAATATTGCAATAAAATACAAATATTAAGGGGTGTCTGTCACTCAATAATGACACTCTAAAGACAATTTTAAAAAATTCACCCCCTTGTACATGCCACTGGAATAAGTAACACCTCAATACTAAGCAGGGTGGAAAAAAATCATGATTTTTTTGAAAAAATAAAAAAAAATCGGATTTATTTGATTTAAATCGGATTATTTTGATTTAAATCAGATTTTTTTGATTTTTTTAATATTTTACATACTAACTTGCGTATTCTTGGGAGTTTGATAAAGGACTTTTTAATTATCACTTAAAACATTAATATACACATAAAATAAAGAATATATCAAATTATAGTTTTAAAAAAACTATGAATTATACTAATAAATGGATTATATTTTTAATATTACAATCCAACTATTTAAATTAACAGTCAGTTTTTAAAAAACCAGGGTAGAAAAATCATGATTTTTTTTAATCGAAAAAATCGGATTGATTTGATTTAAATCAGATTTTTTGATTTTTTTTCATACTAATTGCATACTATTTTGCATATTCTTGGGAATTTGATTACCAACTTTTTTACTTGTAACTTAAAAAATTAATATACGCTTAAAATGAAGAATATTTCAAATTTATTCTTTTAAAAACTATGAATAGTAATAAATGGATTATATTTTTAGTTCTACAATCTGAACTATTTAAATTAACATTGAGTATTAAAAACTGCAATAGCAATCAACATACTTTTGATCGAAGTAAAATTAATGTTGACAAATGCTAGACTGAATCCTAAATTTACCTAAAAATAAATACTGATCCTAATTATAACCAAATCTTGTTCTTAAATTAAAACTTATGGTTCCACATATGGAATACCAAAAATAGAATACCACAAATATATATAGAATACCACAATTAGAAAAGGACCAAATTACCATGATGACATTTCATTTATAAAGAATTTAATACAAAAATACTAATTTTGCTGCCTTTTCAGCACCCAACCTAATTTTTTCAAAAAAAAAAAAAAAAACTATTTCCTAAAAATGAATTCTTAACCTATTTCTTAAAAATGATTTAAATCAATGATTTTTAAAAATAAATCATGTGATTTAAATCTTGATTTAAATCGTGATTTAAATCAGGCTGATTTAAATCAATCCACCCTGATACTAAGTCTACAAAGCAAACACTTCTAATATGCAATCATTGTTATAGGATACACATTAAAAAAATATTGTACATGTTGGCATTCACCGTAGAAATCACATCAAAGTAACATAGTTGTGCAGCCATTTTATGATGCTCTTTGAATGCTGTTGATTAAGATCGTTCGCGAAAGAAAGTCTAGACAGCCATGTAGATTGTCGACACAAAGTAGGATTGTTTAGGAATACAAAATAGGAACCATATGTTGGCTTCGGGATGTGATTGGACGTGGACTCTTATTGTTGTAGTGTAGAAATACTCTGCTCTTTGGTGCTCATCTGAAGAGATTTCAAGCCCATCAACGAATGTCACACGATCTCAAGTAAATCGTCCTGCTGGATAATTACGTATTTTACTAACTTTTTAAATAATTACTTTTGCACAGTGTTTTAAAGAGGCAGAAGCGTTTTTCTACCTTTTTCTAATTTTGTACAGTTTTTTTAATGTTTATAATTATACAAAACTAAGGTTTATAAAATTTTTAATGATTCTTCTGAAATTAAAACACTGCATTGTTCTTTGAAATAAGGTAAAAAATATTTATATATATGAACTCAGAAAGTTTATATTTTCAAACATTCTTTTTCAATTAAATGTATCGTTTTTAGAGGGTTATTTTAAAGCATTTTTTTCAACGTCGACACTTTGCGGCCCTTACATCGCCCAGTGATTTAATAATCAAGTCACTGGTCGATAATAAAGGGGAACTTTTAATAATCCCGAAGCTGAGCTGAAGAGAAAATTTTAAATGTTTCGAGATTTGACTTTTTGAATGCCTACAGTGTAAAAACTCATTTTGAAGATTTTATGTTAGTTTTTTTTCTTGTTAATTTGTCTAGTAATTATTACAGATATTTGAATATGTTTTCTTTAGTTTTTTTTAGTAATGTTTACTGATGTCTTATTGTAAATAAATTATCCGCTAATGGTTTTTTTTTATAACGAAAATGGGATTTTTCAAATCAAACTATAGCGAAACTTAAAATATTTTTTTTTGTGTTTGATAAAGTTACAATGTTAAAAGAAAGATTACCATGCGTCAAAACTAGCCATTTCTTCCATTAGTCTTTTTAATTATGCCTTTTTTTGTGTGCATGTAATAGGTGCTGGAAGCTGATGCTTTTTTTAAATATTTTTCTTCAACATAATTTTAGTAAACTATATATTTTTTCCACCTCACAAAATAAATTTTCTCGCGAGTGATTATCATGTTATTCCCTCTGCTCTATTCTAACTATTATTCCTAAAAAATAAAATGCCTAATATAAAATTCTTTAAAAATACACCAGTTTAATTAGTTATTAATTTCTTATTTTAAAACGTTTGTTACTTGTACACAAAACAAATCAAATTTATATTTAAAAAATGAATTTAAATTTAAAAACGTTAAGCAGCTCATCTTCCCCAAATGATAGAATTTTTTTTTAAAATTATCTTTCAAACCGACAGCTGTACTTGCTATTGAAATATTTATAAAACAACGTCAAGTAAAAGTTATATCAATTAAATACATTAAATGCAAATTAAATAACTTTACATTACAACATTTATTGATTTGTATTTAATAATAATTTTATTATTACCTTAATATTAATATTTTTATAAATAAATTCATATAATTCAATAAATATTTAATTTTTACATTAAGTAATAAAAATTAATGTACATAATTTAAAGAACTATACATGGTAATACATACAAATTTGATTAATTATTTAAAATGGTATGAACTAATTAAAGTGTTTACTAATTAGTTCACACTATATAAATTTCGTGATATTATAGGCAGAAATTCTTCCCCTCTCTATTTGTGGTTGAGCTATCCAGTTACCCTCCCTCCCCCCCATGTTGAGGTTTTAGATGCACCATTGGTAGCGAGCATTTCTCTGTAGAAAAAATTTCTGCCAGAGGAAAGATACAAAAACGAGAGCAAGAAAGTATAAGCAGCTTTTTTAAAAAGATAACTCGAGTAGAAGATAAAACAGAAGAGGTTATTTTTGCAAATGTGACATGTCATCTTGTGAAAAATCTATGGATAAAGCATCAACTATAGATCCAGAAAATTCAAAAATTGATGAATTCGTTATCGGAAAATTTTATAAAAGCTGAAAATCTGACTGATGAAATGAAATATCATTTGTTAGAACACATGTGGACTCGCCCGCCATCGTATTCATTTCCTTGATATGCAGTCAGGAACTACAAGAAGTTTCCAAAATGCTTGGCTACAGGAATTTACGTGGCTAAGTTACAGTGCCAAAGATTTAGGAGGATAGTAAGCCATGTGTGCTTTTTGGGTATCAAAGAAGATGGAAAAAGCAAAATCAATTTGGGCAGTCTTGTATTAAAACCATTTCAAAACTACAAGAAAGGCAAAGAAATTATTCGAGGAGATTCCATGTGCTGATTTTAAAAGAACCTTAAAAATCAGTTGAGGCACAAGTTAATCTAGAAATTAAGAGAAGAAGCAAGGAAAGTATATTGCAATTCATTCCAATCATAAAAACAATCATTCTGTGATAAGCGAAACATTCCACTGAGAGGACACTATGATGATGGAAGTGTAATGGAAAATGAAGATAGAAATGAATGAAAGTTTTGTGCTTTATTAAAATTTTGAATTGACGCAGGTGATATCATTTTAAATAACCATCTACAGAATGCTCCCAAAAATGCTACATTCATTAGCAAAACGACACAGAATGAATTGATTTCAATTAGGGGACTAGTTGTTTTAGAGAAAATACTGTCATCTGTGAAAAATAGTGGATTCTTCCGTATCTTAGCCTATGAAACAACAGATGCTGGTACAATTGAGTCTTGGTATTCAATTTTTTTCATTTAAAATCTAATGAAATTAGAGAAGAATTTATTTTCTTCATTGAGACAAAGAGCGTAAGTGGCGAAAACATAGCTGATCAGATTTAATACTTGAAAATGTAAATAAATGCGGTTTAAATATTGAAGATATGAGAGGGCTGGATTTCAATGATTGTTCTAATATGTCAGTTACATTCAAAGGTGTTCAAGCCCGTATCAAGGAGAAGTGCTTCCCATAAACTAAATCTAGCACTTTCTAAAGCCTGCTCCTTGCCTGCTATCAAAAAACTGTATAGGATTAATGCAAAATCAGATACATGAGCATTATCCCATAGAAACAAGAATGCATCTCCAGAAACTTTGTGAAACGCAGTGAATCGAAAGGCTCGAAAGTTGACATCTATAATGCCATCAGTTCTGAGGTTTGAATTCATCATTACACTGCACATAATTTCTTACGTAGTTAGTAGGGTGGTCCTTAAAAACGAGTTTTCGTTTTCAAATAGTGCCACCCCCTCAATTTGTTCATTCATATGAAAAAACATTTCCTGCAAAATTTTAGCCAAATCGATTAATAATAACACGTGCCCCACGGGGCTTAAAGTTTTAAAAACTGAAAGATTTTGGGGTGTTTTCTTAATAATTCCGTTATAAATCAATATCTATGCAAACTACGAAAAACCACTCAATACAAATGTTATAGAACATAAAATTTCCTACCACTTTGTAATTTACACTTTTGATCAAAGAACAATAGGTTTCGAGTTATGGGGAAAAGAACGAGCAATATTTTACGAGATTGCAAATCTTGGCCACACTACACAAACGCTATCCATCACAATGGTGTGACATAAAAGTGATTATTTAGATAACTTTTAACTTAACTGTTCTGTCTAAAAATTAATTAAAAAGGAACAGCTGCAAAAAAAACACAATTACAATATACCACAATTTAAAGTACTTCGACCGGCAGTGCCCCCCCCCCACGCCTAACGTGGGTAAGGCGGGGGGGGGGGGGGGCACTTTCTCAAATTAAATAAAAGATTACCTACAGAACTATTTGTGTAGCTAATAAATAAACAAATGACATTCTAAGAAATTTAAAGATGTATCTAATCAAAGCCTGTTTGCAGGTACAATGTGTGTGGGGGGGGGGGGGGGGTGAAAGGGCGCATTGGTTTTACAAATCTTAATTTTAATATAAATAAATTACCACTTACTATACTTATTACAATATGTATAGCTTCAGTGCAGTTTTTCAATCGTAGGAGGTGTATTTTTTTTGTCAGTCTTGCACAGTCAGTAAAATAAATTGTTTTTGGATTCATTCTTTGTAAACTGATAGTTCACACCTCTTTCCGCTGCCATCACACCTCTTTCCGCTGCCAAGTTTACGAATTTTAAAGATCTTGTATTCCCCTTCCTTTTAAATATTTTGCTTAATTACACCATTATAATGGATCTAATTTCTTGAAATCTTCCTTAATGTGAAATCTCTGTTATGGAATCTGTTTTATAATCATTCTTAGGCAGTGGTTTCTTTCGCGGGTATGAATACATGCTTTCCTCTAAAATTTGAGATCTTCATCCATTAAAAAGGAAACACTTGTGTAAATTCAGGTTTACTTCACCCATATTTAAAAAGAATATGCGTAGCAAATCTCCACGAGATAGCAATTTGGCACCGGCTACTTGGTTTTTCATTGAAGCAATAAGACATATCTGTTTTCGATGCATATTTTAGTAAAACGAACTTCATATGCACCTTTGAACAAATGACCGAAACTTATACAAAGTTGCTTTTGCCATCTATTTCAAAATAACGCATAAGCTTTATTGAAATGCAACAAAGTCTGTTGAACAGTTACAAAGGGTTAACATCTTTTCTGCCATTACCATATGCAAGAATTTTTTAAAAAAAAATTTGCTTTAACTAGAAGCAGTAACCTTAATAATGCAGGGGAGGGGGTGGAGAAACATGTGTGTCCCTGTATGACTTATGGCATATCGCTTTTTCCATTAAAAAAGCTAACTCCATTGCTAAAGCACCCCCCCCCCCTTACCCACGTGACGGCCCTGACAGCATTTACATTGTGGTGTATTTTAAATGTTTTTTTTAATATAAATATTTAAGTCTGTTCCTTTTTAGTTAACTTTTGAACTTTCCTGTCTAAAAATCATCTAAATAATCAGTTTTAGGGCGCACCATTGTATTGAATAGCGTGTGCGTAGTGCGGTCATGATTTGCAATCTTGCATAATATCGCTCGATCTTTTCCCTATAACTCGAAACCTATTGCTCATAGATCAAAAGTGTAAATTACAAAGTGGTAGGAAATTTTATCTTCTATAACATTTGTATTGAGTGGTTTTTCGTAGTTAGCATAGATATTGATTTATAATGGAATTATTAAAAAAACACCCCAAAATTTTGTGTTTTTTGAAACTTTAAGCCCCGTGGGGCACGTGTTATTATTAATTGATTTGGCTAAAATTTTACAGGAATTATTTTTTCATATGACTAAACAAATTGAGGGGGTGGCACATTTCGAAATCGAAAATTTATTTTTCCCCATGTTAATAAGGACCACCCTAGTAGTTAGTTTAACTGTTTCTTTGTCCCGCAATTTACAAAATCCTACTGTAGACCTGCAACATAATTACGGTGGTAAAAACATTGTTTGTACCCTAAAAGATTACAAAGAATCTCCTTCACAATAATGTAATTTATACGGGCAAGCTTTGGATTTAGAAATAATGCACTCTGTTGATATCAACATAACAAGAATCTCTAAATGGCAAGTCCATCTATCTAACGTACCTGCATCAGATCCAAAGGAGTATTACAGACTTAATGTATTTTTGCCCTTCCTCAATTTTATTATATCAGAGTTAGAATCACGGTTTTCAACTGCAGATCGCAGCAATATCGTACAACCAATGAAGATACCAAATCTTTAATTCAAGCGGCTGCTTTAACACATATTAGTGACATTCCAGGCACATTTGCTGAATTAAAGGGAGAGGTATCAGGTATGGCAACAGCAATGGAAGAACAAACATGAATCTGAACTTCCCTGCTGTGCAGCTGAAAGTGTGGCACACCCAACAGCTTTTTACAAAATCATAAGAACTCCTCTACAAATTTTGTGTGTTCTTCCTGTGACAACGTGCACCATTGAAATGTCATTTTCTACACTACAAAGAGTAAAAACATATTTATGATCGACTATGACAGGATCAATTAAATGGCCTCGCAATGCTTAGCATTCATCAAGAACAAGAAATTGATCCGAAGAATGTCTGAAAAGTTTTTTTTATTAAAGGCATAGGTGCAAGCTGCAATTTTTGTAGGCTAAATATATTCTTGTAAATAATATTATATGTTATCCCCTCGTGTTACTTTAAATGATAGTATAAACCACAAACGCAAATCAAGATGGTTGTAAATTTAAGTATTATGTTTATTATTAGTGATTGTTAATTATATCTTTATTAATTGTCATTAAATTGAGTGTTAAGTAATTTAAGTGTTTTTAATTAATTTAGTTGTAAAAGATATCAACATATTTTTTTTTGTTATTTCTTCCCCATTAATAGCTCTTTGATTTAAACAGCGGAATTTTTAATATCTCTGCTCAAAAAATATATATATACTACTTTAAATCGCATTTTTTTGTGTTTTTCAATACAATTTTTTTAAAAATTACTGTAATTTTTTTTAATATTTTTAAATATCCTCAGTTTAAATCAAAGAGCTATATGTAAGGAACAAACTATTTAAAAAAATTGATGATATCTCATATAGTTCCTGAGAATAATGTTCCTTAAGTTAGGTAAATTAACATGGGTGAGATAGAACCATCTCCGACCCCCCCTTAAAATCTAAATTATGAGGAAACATGTTGGGCAAATTTTTTAGTGCTAATTCGGAGCTTTTTGAACTAAAAATAGTTTTAAAGAATGCAATTTTTATCTTACAAATGTTACCTTTAAAGTTAGCAACAAAACTGTTTCTTACTGACAGACAATATCAATAATAAACCACAATTTTTTCTTTTTATTCAAATTTATATAATTACATTACATTCTCCTTGTAGCTTTATTTACGAATCAATGTCTTAAAATCTTTCAAAAAGTTGCAGATTTTTAACTCTTAGCCATTCGTTTATTTCAACTAAAACCGACCAAAAAAATTTTGAAAGAACGAATGTATAAATTATTTTATTTAATCATACTAATTATAAACCAGTAAGCACTTGTTTTACCACTATAAATCCAAGAGTGCGAATAAAATTTAAATGATTGGTGGCCATAGAGAGTGTTTAGAGTTAAAAAAACTTTGAAAAACGATGTTTTTATTTTTTAAAATTATTGAATAAAAAATCTAAAACCTGTTCGATAGTGTTTTATTTTAAGGAGGCTATTCGTTAAAAAAAAAAAAAAAAACTTAGGTTAATATGTATAAAAGATATTTATTATAACAATTTTAAAAACTGGACTCTCAGCAAATATTTTGTGGAATTGGAGGTTTTGAGAAGTACACATTCCGTGTGCTATTAGTTTTTTTGCAATTCAACCTCTTTCAGTTTTTTGCACTTACATAAACTTAATATTTTCGTAAATGCTAAATATCTGATAAATTTAACGATGAAAAAGATCCCCGAAGACCTACGTCATATTTGTGTTCAAATATACCACTGATACTTGTCAGCTGCTTCAGTTTCGGCGTTTTTAAAAAGCTTCATTCTGCAGTTTGTGATAGAAAAGTTAATATTAAGAAAAATTGTAAAATGGAGTTCTGACAGGCAAAATTTTCACACTGTAAAAAGTGAATATTGTTTATTTACAGTTAAATATATTTTCACAGTTAAAAACTGTTTTTAATTATAAATATCCTGTATTTAACTGTAAAAAACAAGTTTTAATTTTTTTTGACAGCTCTTTTATCGAAGATAAAAACAATTACAATATTTTTCTATAGAAAAACATGAGGGTATATACAGGTATTTTGTTTTATTGGAAAAATTGAATAAATTTTTCTCTCCAATTTTTTTTTAAAATCTTGTAATCACTATATAATCTTATAATTATGCTTCTCTATTAGTTAATTTAGTTTTATACTATTCACTTAAAATAATTTTAAAAAATTATGACGTCGTTTCAAGAAGCTCTTCACAATTTCCTAATAAGATATTTCATTTCTTGGTCTTCGTAAACTAGTTATTTATTAACCTTAGTTAAATCGTTCTACTGGCATACGAAATGATTTGTTAAGTGTTTCTGATTCAATGACACGAATCCTAAGTATGGTGATTTTTTACTATATCTTAAAACTCTCACGCATAGCGACCCTTCAGAAATATCTGTCTTTGTTTGGCTAAGGGATAATAGAGATATTTGAGGTAGCATTGGAAACGACCCTGGGCGGAGCTTGTTTTTTTTAGCTTAATCGATGTTAAGTTGAGTAGTGAGACTGTTTGAAAAAAAAAAATGTTAGAACCTTGAACTTTAGCGATGTTATTTCTTTATTGTCATAAATAGAATATAAAATGATGTTTTCAAACGTATTAAATTTATAAATGTTTCCTTCTTAGTATTTGTGATAATAACGTACAGTGTAAATAATCGATAGAAAACAGATTTTTATTTTCATACAGAAAATGTTTGTGTTCTTAAACTACTGCAGTTTACTGTCAAATTATACTTGTCAGTTTATCGAAAGACTCATTTTCTCTGTAAACATACAAAATCTGTAGCCACTTAAACAGATTGCTCCTGTTGAATGGTTTTTCTGTGCGTGTGGCTCCTATGTTATCGACAAGGGTTCGTATACGGGTTATGAGTTCACCTTTTTTTGTTTTGTTTTTTAACTTACCCTACGCTCAGGCTCGGATTCAAGAGTTCCTCAGTAGAGTAAACCTAGCCTCTTATAGTGCATTTAGACTTTTCTGATATCAAGGTGCACACTAAGTCATTTTCACTAACTTTTCTATTGAAATATTTTTTCCCTTTCATATCTCAGTATGGTGTGGATGGAAGAACTGATAGAATTTTGTCGGACCGCACATTCATGACACACGGGTAGGCTCAACATAATGGAAAAATAGTTCAAAGACTGGGCTAGTAATTTATAATTTGGTTTCTGGATATTTATATGTAAAAGTACATGGTGGCGCAAATTTATAAAAGTGGCCCCTACGTGGAGATAAGAATACGTCAGAAATGCTGCCTAGTCAAAAACCAATTTTAAAAAAAATAGAACTAACTAAACTAACTGAAGCTATTGATCCCTTCAATATTAAGCCCAAACAAACGCTCGGCGACTTATTTGCCGGCAACTACAATATGGTTTGAGAAGCTAGTTGAAATGAAATATAAACAAGGTATGTAGAGCTGAACAAAAAAAAGTTCCCACTTGTGATTATTTCGGTCGTTATTTATCCCAGGGAATCGGACCTTTTTCGTTTTTGTTAATATAGAACATTCTAAATTGATTGCAAGACCCAAAATCTGGTGTTCAGACCCGCTTCAGAATGTTTTTGAGTTGTTGACAGCAGATCCTGGTGACGCCATTTCGTAACTGATCATTGCATAGTTATCTTTTTAGGCCCTTTTACACCTGTAAATTTTATAACAAACACTGACCACGTTCTTTTCTACGAATTCGTTTTGAATACAATTTTCGACAATGAACACTCTCTGCTGTACTATGAGTTTCATCTTCACCTGTGAATTGATCAACTTACACTCACACAGTCGCAACTCTCACTGATGCACAACTATTTGAATTGACCAATGACCGTCAATAGTCCATGAGTAGCTCTAATGTGATGCTAATCCAATCCAACCAATGCAAAAACAGGCTTTTCAAGTGAAACCATTGCTCGCTTGAATAATCTTTATTTTTACTTGAAAGCGCTTCAAGAGTTTATCTCGCCATGCATTTTAACCCTTTCCTTACTGACGACGGACGGCCGAATGACTAAGGATTCGATAATGTTATTCCTATAAAATATTACGAGGAAGCAAAAATCCTTCGTAAGGAAAGGGTTAACGTATTCCTATCTCTGGACCGGGGCCACTTTTATCGCATAAAGCTAATATTTAAAGTATAATTTGGTTTGAAGGTAGTAGCTGTACGGTCCTTAACCTTCAGTTGGTATTTATGTGCTGAAAAAGGAACTACCCCTTAATACTTAGCCGATCCTTACTCAATGTAAATGGTGAGAAACACAAAACCTTATAAATTAATTACCAAAAAATATTAAATTCGCATATTTGAAGATAGATTACGGTGAGAAACGCCTAATATGCATGTTTTTTTCAATGGCAATGATATTTTTTATCATTTTTGATGTTACTTAAAATGAGCTCATTTATTTTCACGATCAAAATTTTTTCCCTAGAAGCGCATAAATATTTAAATAGCCATTTGTCAACGTGTGTGAAACCGTGTGTAAAAGCCAGGGGTTAATAAATCAAAAAGCCTTGCTGTTTCCAGTTTAGAGCTTTCTGTCAGCTGGGGGAACTGCATATTTAATATTTACTTACATTATCATTTTATTGCATAGCCTGAAATTGAATATCGCTTTAGAATGTATATTGCGGCATTAACAATAATAACCAAGCTCTGCAATTGTTTTTAACATTTTGTCCGAATAAAATTTATTTTATTAAAAAATTATATATAATGCAATAGTATAAACCAGTTTATTATTTATTCTAACAACATATAATATTTTTTTAAAAAAATTAAGCCTTTCTTTGTTAACCTTTTTCAGAAGCATCCCTTAGTGGCCAATTCAGCTCTACCACACTATCGATTATGGCAGCTAGCCACTTAAATGTATTATGTCAAAATAGCTCAATGATGTAATTGATTATTTTCTCGGTGTATTTTAAACAAAAATACAAGAAATACAATTTATAAAGCTTACAGAGAGAGATAGTCATTCATAACTTTTTTCCCATTACGTACGATAAATCAAATATTTTCCATTAATATTTTCTACACCGTTATCTGTTTAATTTATTTTCTGAGGTCATACAGTGGTGGTCATAATTATAAGGACAATGGAAAAACAGCTAGATCTTTTCGACAAATCACGGTTGAATTATGCAAATTTTATGTCTGTTAACCAATAGTAAATTACGCATTTTAAAAAAGGTTCCTTACAAATATACATAAAATTCAGAATTTTAAAATGCGTTATAAAATTTAACATACAGCGAAATTGGACAAAATTATAAGGACAATTGTATTTTTGTAAGTTAAATGCATAAATTAGCAAAAAATTAGCGAAGTTTCGGCTTGTACACGTCATTCCATCGTGTTATAAAGATTATGCGAGTGTTTGAAATTTTCATTACACTTATATTCAACCATGCCACTAGGTACGAAGCTTTCAGTGTTTGAAAAAGGAAAATTAATCGCTTATAAAAATTCTGGACTTACCGGACGTGAAATAGCATTGAAATTGAATAGATCAAAGACTGTAATATATAATTTTTTTGAAAAATCCTCGAAATTATGGAAAACGAAAACACCCAGGTGGGCCATTTTCTGTATCTTTGAGAGATAAAAGCGGAATTGTAAGTAGAGCTTGCTCTAAAAAGCAAACATCGACGGAAATAAAGCGTGAACTGGACTTGAACTACAGTGCTTGAACCGTTCGCCGTGTTTTACAAAATGCTAAACAGGTTCGATACGGAAAACTGAAGTCATGACCCCCTCTTACAAAAACCCAAATGAGACTGAGGATGAAGTTTGCTAAAAAGTACATTTCTATGGGTGACAAATGGGATGATGTTGTCTTTTCTGATGAAAAGGAGTTTAACCTAGACGGACCTGATGGTTTTAAGTATTTTTGGTATGATCTTCGCAAAGAAAAAGAAATCTTTTCAAAGTGTTCATATGGCGGCGGCTCGGTAATGGTCTGGGCAGGTTACGCAGCCCCTGGAACTACAGAAATAGTATTTCTTCAAGGGAAAATGAACTCAAATAGTTATGTTGATATGCTGGGTGACAAGCTCTTGCCACAAGCACCGTTGATAACCAGTGGTGACTATTTATTCCTGCAGGACAATGCATCAATACATGTATCCGCAGCTTCAAAATCATGGTTTAAGGGGTCACAGGAGTCTTAGAAATGTGCAAAGAAGATACTCATAGCATAGTTTGATCTCTCTTGTAATTTTTTAACTACTCAATAAATGAGTATAATTGTTTTATATGTAATTCTACAAGATTTATTTATTATAAAACAAGTTTTAAAATTTATGAAACTTTAGCCAAAACTAAAATAAATGCTATTAAACATGAAGCTATTTGAACACATTGTGATTAGGCAAATTGTGAGTTCAAAATTGAAAAAATGACCAAGAAAATGACTTTATATTGTACAAATATGTACAAACAAAGACTTATACCTAAATTCTCAGCTCAATTTTAATTAGAAATTATTTTAAGAACTTTTTTCTAAAAAAATTAATAAAAATTTTAAAATTTTGATTAAAAATTTTTTTAAAAATAATTTATAATTAAAATTGAGCTGAGAATTTAGGTATAAGTCCTAGTTAGTACATATTTGTACAAAATAAAGTCATTTTCTTGGTCATTTTTTCAATTTTGACCTCAAAATTTGCCGCGCAAGCCTAATCACAATGTGTTAAAACAGCTTTATGTTTAATATCATTTATTTTAGTTTTGGCTAAAGTTTCATAAATTTTAAAACTTGTTTTATAATAAATAAATCTTGTAGAATTACATATAAAAAAATTATACTTATACATTGAGTAGTTCAAAAATGACATGAAAGATCAAACTATGTTTTGTAGTACCTTCTTTGCACATTTTTAAGACTCCTGTGACCCCTTAAGGGGTCTAAGGAGTCTTAAAAATGTGCAAAGAAGGAAAAACAAAGTATAGTTTGATCTCTCATGTAATTTTTTAACTACTCAATATACAAGTATATTTTTTTTATATGTAATTCTACAAGATTTATTTATTATAAAACAAATTTTAAAATTTATGAAACTTTAGCCAAAACTAAAATAATTGATATTAAACATAAAGCTATTTTAACACATTGTGATTAGGCTTGCGCGGCAAATTTTGAGGTCAAAATTGAAAAAATGACCAAGAAAATGACTTTATATTGTACAAATATGTACAAACTAGGACTTATACCTAAATTCTCAGCTAAATTTTAATTAGAAATTATTTAAAAATAAATTTAAAATCAAAATTTAAAAAAAATTATTAATTTTTTTAGAAAAAAGCTCTTAAAATAATTTCTTATTAAAATTGAGATGAGAATTTAGGTATAAGTCCTAGTTTGTACATATTTCTACAATATAAAGTCATTTTCTTGGTCATTTTTTCAATTTTGACCTCAAAATTTGCCGCGCAAGCCTAATCACAATGTGTTAAAATAGCTTTATGTTTAATATCAATTATTTTAGTTTTGGCTAAAGTTTCATAAATTTTAAAATTTGTTTTATAATAAATAAATCTTGTAGAATTACATATAAAAAAATTATACTTGCATATTGAGCAGTTAAAAAATTACATGAGAGATCAAACTATACTTTGTAGTTCCTTCTTTGCACATTTTTAAGACCCCTTAACGCTAATTCTGTAATACTATTGACTGATTGGCCACCTAAAAGTCCCGATCTGAACCCAATCGAGAATTTGTGGGGTATTTTGGCGTATGAAGTTTACAAAACTACACTCAATACCATAGCAAACGAGAACTGATGTCATCAATTGAAAAGGCATGGAAAAATATCCCTGCGAGCACCCTAAAGAAACTAACGAGCTCTATGACGTCAAGATTAATTAAAGTAATTGAAAATAAGGGTGAACTTATTAATTATTAATTGTTTGGACTTGAAAATTTTAAATGTCCTTATAATTTTGTACAGTTTCATAACAATGCATTTTTTGTTTATTATTTTTATAAACTCAAATTTTCTAGTTTTAGTTTTTTTTATTGCTCTTAAAAGATTTATAGCATAAAGAAGTACTTTATGTCTAAATACATTTTCATTTAATTCAGAAATAAAAAATTTCTGCTCAATTTTCAGTTGTCCTTATAATTTTGACCACCACTGTACAGCTGTGGAAATAAAAAAGTACCCACTTGAGGTTATTTCATCCGTTAGTCACCCTATAGAATCGGACCTTTTTGAGATTGTGTACAAATAACATTCTGAGTTAATTGCACGATACAAAATTTGCATAAGGGGCCGTCTTCATATTAAAAATATTACGATCTTTGAAATTTCCAATAGAAACACCCAATTTTAATAACTTAGAAATGTTAAGCACTCTTGAAAACCCTTATATCTAAGTTTTTGTTACATTTGGATGAATATTTGACGAGTTATTCAATCGAATCACTTGTGGACCTTTTGGGGACCATCTCTAAAATGACAAGCAAGCATGCATGCAAAGCCGTCTTTATTTATCAATTACACACGTTATCTTATACACTGTCCCCTAAAGGGTAATTAAAAAGTATTTCGTGATTTACTCAGCAAATTATGAATAAAAATTTTTAAAAATTGGGATTTCGCTTAAACTTCGTGTCTTAAATTTATTTCTTTAAAAATATTAAGGGGTTTCCATTCATATTTTTTTAAAAAATCAATATAATAATTATTTAAAAATATAAAAATTGTTTAAAATACCCCAATATTGAATGCATTTTGTTTGGGTTATTATAATTTCTTTTCAGTAAAAAATTCGTTTCATTATCTTGATTATTTATATATCGGGATAGTTTTTTATGTGCAACTCATTTAACATTATGGGACCTAAACTTTGCACGTCTCTAACTCCTCTAATAATGCTTAAAAACTAACAAAATTTGGCATTTCGTATTAACATAGGTCAGAGATTTGAAATATGGATTCAAAAAGGGGTGTTGCTATTGGAAATTTTAAAGTTAGTAACATTTTTAATATGAAGATGGCCCCTTATGCAAATTTTGTGTCATGCAATTAACTCAGAATGTTAATTGTTCACAATGTCAAAAAGGTCCGATTCTTTAGGATGAATAACGGAGGAAATAACCTCAAGTGGGTACTTTTTTATTTCCGCAGCTGTACCTGATTCGTAGTTAAGATTTTTACGAGAAGTTGGGTTTTTTATGGATGCAAATAATATTCGGTATTCGGCTACTTTAGCCGAATATTCGGTTTGGCCGAATGATGATTTTTTTTTTCATAAATTTCTTCATGTTATCTTCTCAAACGTCGAAAAAAAAAATATTTTTTTAAAGGGATTTGTTTTCTTTTCTGATAGACTCAAATTCTTAAGTTTTTGTTATTTATAATGTTAAATCAAGCTTTACTCAAGTTGTATTAAATAAACATGTCTCTTTAAGGGAACAGTTACAGTGAAAAGGCTTTAAAAAATAATTTCTATACGTATTACAATTGTAATTTTTCACTAAAAGATAAAAAAAAATAATAATTTTATAATTGTACAATAATATTGTAAGCTATGGTTTGTATTATTTTTTTCTTTCTAATTTTCATTCTACAGAGGATCAATCTATTTTTGTTTTCGTGTTGTGATTTTACCAAGTTGCACTTTAACAAAGGCATGTTTTTATACCAAACGAGTAGGGTCACATGGGGGAATTATGGATCACTCTCTTTCTGGGGTAAATAATGATCACTAAGTTTTAAGGATTAAAAATGATTTTTAGAAAAAAAAATAAATTATGCCAAGTCATCCTTATACATTCTATTTTCTTATATCAAGTTCAAAAACAATGTAACTCTGCAGCAAAAAATAGAAAAAAATACTTTTTACACTACTATAAAAACATCTTCAAAAAAGATTGTCTTTGAAAAACATGATTTTTTTTAAGATTCATACTGGAGAAACATATTTGAACTAACTATTTTGTTGGTGCTATTTTTCAATAGGAAAAGGTCTAAGCTTTTCAATCCGATAAAAAAAATTTCATAATAATTTTTTTTAATGATTTTAAAGGTATATCGATTTATCCCCCAGTTTACTGGGGTAATTCTGGATCACTGGGGTAATTCTGGATCAGTGATATTTTTTAATTTTTCATGTGTTTTTAGCTAAGTGGTATATGTCATTTTGAAGCATAAAATCAGATTAGGCTGCATTCCAAATTTCATTAAAAAATTCAAATTAGAAGTTTATTTAAAATTTAAATAACAAAAAATTTAATCTACATTGAAATAGCATGAAAATTCTATTTTTATTCAATATTTTCACTGTTGCCATTGCGTTAAACTTATTAGAAACTATATTTGAACTAAAAACTTCTGAAAGAATATTTATTTGTGTGATATAATTCAGTTTGGATTGCTGTAATAGAGTCCATTGATTTTTTTTTGTCAAAATAGAGTTCTTTTGATGGTTCATTATACATGTATGAGGAAAGATGCATAGAGAATTCTAACTTGGCGTAAAAAAATATGCCAAGTTTCGTTTTCATTACTTTTATGTGCTAAAACAATCTGTTTATGTGCTAAAAAATGATAATTTGAAGTATTAATTTACTTTTAATATGCATTTGTATAAAAAAAAGGGTGATCCATAATTACCCCATGTGTGATCCATAATTGCCCAAACCCGGGGTAATTCCTGATCACTCAATAATTAAAATAAAACTAATAATAATTAAGTTTTAGGTAAAGTTATTATTTAAATAAATTCTAAATTATTTAAGCTTACTCCATGCAAAATTAAATCTTTCTATCTTTCATACTTTAGAAAAAAAATAGGATGTTGTGATTTTTTGATCCATAATTCCCCCATATGACCCTACTACTTTATTGTGTGTTTCTTTAATTAAAAATGTTATCTAATTTAATTAAAAATGTAATTACTTTTAATTTATTATATTGTATTAAAATTGTGTTATGTATACTTCTGTTTATTTAAAATTGAAATTGATGAATAATAAATACAGCTTAGATCTGACAAAAAAAATTCGTTTAGGTAGGCTAAAATTCGGTTAAGACTTTGGCTGAATATTCGGCATTCGACTAAATTTGGTTTTCGGTGCATCCCTAGTTTTTTTTTTTAATATCTCCTAACCCTAACTTAAAAAAACGCTGACTGAACTCTAAGTATTCGATAAATGGTGTTATTCTACTCCATAACAGAACAGATTAAAATATGCCCTTAATGTATGCCCTACCTTGAAACAATTTTGAAAAAGTTAAATATATTATTTGATCATATCCCTGACTCTGACTGCTTTCAACTGCTGCCAAGTTTCTCTTACTAGACCTTAATTACTGACTCAAAGTAGCACTAGCTAAGAGTTATGGTTACGGGTACTACATTAGGAATGGAAATAGTATTGGGAAGGTACTAAGGTACATAAGCCCAGATTATATCCACTTATAAGCATTTTATGTATTATAGTTATTTTAAAATGTAATGTTTAATGCATCAGACTTTTGAAAGCTATTCTGTTTGATAGATTATGTATTTACTTTGTCTGATAGTAGCATGTAATAAATTGCGTCGTGACACGTTGCTGATATTAACTACATGGGCGTTCATCGTTTTAGAAAAATAATATTTACCATCGTTTACCCACCTAGTCAGTTTCTATATTTGAGAAATTTTTCCCGCTCATTCCAGGAATATCATTCGAAACTGCTCTTTTCATAATGCAAAGATGTTATAAATAGTCTTCACGTCGTAAATAAGCACAGAACATTGTGGAAAAAACGTCACCCCGTGCTTTACGCTGACATAAATAGACTCTCAAAAAGTAAAATAGACTGTCGCATCTCTGTTCTAAGATTAGTCAACTCTAGCAGTGAGAAGATAATGAAAAGAAAAATGCCATTTTGCGACTTTCGCGTCACTGAATGTTTTGTCGTCTCATCATTCAACCAAACACACATTTCGAGTGTGAGGCAAGCATTTGAAGCAATTGAAAAACTTTTGGGAAAAAACACAATGTTTTTGTAATAAATCATTCTGAATGCTTTCTAACTAACCTTTGTTTGATATTTTTTTACGTTTAGAATAGATGTGTCTCGTTAAGTTAGCGTCGTGCCATTTACGGAAGGTCTACAGAGCAGGCAAAAATTTTAAAAGCCAAAATAGAAATCGTTATTCCTCGACAGTTTTTTAAAAATATCTTTAACGATTCTTGATTCTACTGACAGTGACATCAACTTTTGATTGCCATAAAAACACTGCCAAAAATTTATATTTTGTTAATTTATTTTCTATTTACACTTCTCAACATTTGAAAAAAGTTATCGAGATCAAGTCGTCGCTGATTTCGGTGGATTTAAACTTGAAAAAAAAATTATTGGTTAATAATTTTTTTTCTTGTTTTTAAGTAATTATTTTAAACTTTCGTTATAAATCGTGTCGCAATTAAAATAATAGTGAGTATTATTTTGGGGGTTTTCATGACTGACTCTACAGCTTAGTCTTAATGGCAAAAAACTTGTCATTTAAAAAATATACATATCTTAAACATATATGTACTAGTGAAGAAGGATTCAAAGTTCAGAATTCAGCCAAGACATTTAAAAACAACAACATTGAGGCTATTTTATGTGTCCAAAAATTAGAAAATATTCGCAAATTATTGCTTGAAAACACACATATATAATTTTAATATTTTCCCAGATTTAAATCTTCATTGGCCCTATAATTTTTTTCAAAATATAACGTAGTCTAAAAAAAATTGGAATTGGACAAAAAATTGAATTTAAACTTTAAAAAAACAGTTCTTTTAATCAATTTTCTAAGTGTGTTTGGTTTTTTTTTTAATTGTTAAGAAATTACGGTTTGTATTTCACTAAAGGTTTACGGTTTGTGTTTGTTAAAGGTGGCAAAATACAATTATTTATAACTTTTTTTTTATTATTATAAAAATTCGAAGGGCCATCAATGAAATATCTGTTATAGAACCCCATCCCCCTTCGTCACCACTGGCATAAACAGTCCCACTATTCCGGGTCAATACCGATAGGCCTAACAGCTAGTCGTATGTAAATGATGATTGCAACAGACTAATTCTGGAGTTGACTTATTAGCAGGACACTGGGTCCACTTTGGATTCTATATTTGGCGATTGTCGAGGAATGTGCGCCCAGGTGATGCAGGGAGCTGATCTGCGTTGATCGATAATGCGGTCAGGAAGGAGTCGACGGCGCTGATCGAAACAGTTCGTGGCTGTAAACAACAATCACGTGTTGGGAATCAAAATGGCGGACATTTGAAATCGTGCTTCATCATCATTAGTCTAGTTAAATGTTTCAGAATGAATGAAGGATAGGTCGATTATGTTGCGAATCTATTAAATTGTGCGAATATTACACTCTTAAAACGAACGAGCGATTTTAACTCGGTCATTAATTTTCACTCCTCCAGTCTGGAAAATGCACTTATCCTTTTGGAGTGGATCCGTTGTGTGTTAAACCTCCGACAGGATCACTCCAAACGAGTGATTTTAACTCAGTCTGAGTTAATATTCATTCCTTTCCAGTGTCGAAAATGCACTTCTCCAACTGGAGTGGATTTCACTCTTTTGTTTTAAAAGTGTACTTGTTTTGAATTTTATACAACAGTCTTTTTTTTTACTCAAAGGCATAGGTGTGCATGTTTCTGGTGACTTTTACGTATTTCACAGATGAATAGTATTTTTTTTTTATTCTAATTTTTAATTTTTTTTTCAACATGCGAAAAACAAATTACTGCTCTGAAGTATCGCGGAAACCAAATACAACGGTACTCTTTGTAACCCTTTTACTCCTACAGCAGCCGCGATGGGCGTAGAACTAAGGATTCGATAATGATATTCCTTTCACATATTACGCGGAAACGAAAGTCCCGCTTAGCGAAAGTGTTAAGTACTAGATCGCGCCAAAGCCGATAAACTCAAAATGGACTCTACTTTCATTTGGATGCTAGATCTACTCCGCACTAGGTTAAAAATGGCAACAGCTTATTCAAGCATTTACTTTAACAAAACATACAATTAAAGATTTAAATAATTACACCTAGGAAAAATTTCGTCAAATATAGGTTTTAATTATTTTTATGAACTTAGTTAAAATAGATTTTGAATCCAGTACCAACAAATCTCATTCAAGTGGCTTCGTTTCAATAAGCTATTCTTAGGTGTAAGGTGTATATATTTTTTCTAAGATATATAAATCCTGTATGTGGAGCTGTTCTATGTGACAGTTACTGTCACAAGCACTTGTTTTTCGATAAAAAAAAATTTAAGTGAGTATTTAAGTAACAGGAAACTAGGCTATATTTCTTTTAGAAACTTTTGTTTATTTTCCGAATACCTTCGTGTGATTGACGAGAGCTTTGGCTTTAAACCGAATCTTCTCTTTATCGTGATTGAAAATTTTGTGTTAACTTTTCCTCTAAGTCACATTTCACACCCGCATCATTTCTACGGATTCTGAACAGTCGCCAATTACCATTTGAGTAGATCATTCGCGACTTGAATGAAATCAGCTTCTTTCTGGAGTTTTTCTTTGACTGAAAGGCTAAATTAATCTTTTTTTTTTCAAAAGCCCCATAAGTTACAATTTTATTATAATTTAGTTTTTGATGTTAATCATTTCATTCTATGTAAACACACATTCTGTAAAGAAATCCGGTTATTTCAGTTTTTTGCACTGTCAGGTGAAGCAATCGAATAGAGCGTTTTGAGGAGAAATCCTGTAAGTCACCAACCTTGTCGAGCTGTTTGTTACAAGAAGGTGCAAAACATAAATATATTTTTTTTCGGAAAGTCCAATGTTGTATGCTATTGTTCTGATAAATTTGTTTACTGTCTTTTGGCCTAAAATTGTTTTGAAATGCGAAAACGAAATTTAACTACAAAATCTGAGTAAGCATAATTTTTCTTGGTACTTGAAACACAAATATTTTTTTCAGAAACCCCATAAGTCCAGAAACTTTAAAATTAATTTTAATTATTAAAAAAAATTATAATTACATACTCTTTCAAGTTGTAATAATCCATCGCGCTCAAGAGATTGTTATTATTATTTTTCTCGGTAATTTCGATGCAAGTTTCCTGTTAAAACAGGGTTCTTGAACTTATGGGGTTTTTGAAAAAATTGATTCTAATGTAAAAAGGGTCAAGTGCATTTCAGAATCTCCCACTACGCTTGTTCCTTTTAACATGTTTATGAAAGGAGAAACGTGCGTGAAAATCTTTCTGTGGACTTCAGAGATTGAGCTGTATTGATTTTTGTTTTTAACACACATTCTTCCTTTTGTGATAAAATCGCATCAAAACTAGCTTATGGAGGCGTATTGTAAAGTTTGACCGATCTAACGAAAGATTTAAAGAAAAAGAGAAAAACTATGTATTTATTGAATTTTAAAAGTGATACTTTATTTTCTATAGTAATTGTACCGGGTCATCCAAAAGTCTAAACGTTTCGAAGTTTAGTACAAAATAGCCACTAGCCATTTTTTTTATAAAATGCTATTAAGTTCTTTTATTTCACATCATTCTATTTTTGAAAATACTCGGATGAACTTTTTGACAACTCTTATTATTTGCACAAAACAAAATTTACAATCACTTAAATACTAGTGTTTTGTGTATTTATATGTAGTTTTATTCCATTATACAGTCGTTTATATAGCATTATATAATAACAGTACAATCCCCTTTCAACATTGATTAAAATACAAGTGTCGTAACTGTGAATTTCCTTTATTTTGATTATTTTACATTCAGTGGTTAAAATATTAAGTTAACTAGTAATTGAAAGTGCTGTGGAAATGGTACGTTTCTTATTTGGGAATTTTACTTATAATGTCATAATTTTCATAAATGTTTTATATGGTCATATTCGTGTCCATTTTCAAAAATGAGTCTTGTTTTATTTTATGATTCGGTATATTAAACTGTGTTTCTTTATAGGTTATGTCAACTACACCCCGAACAATATTCAAAGTATAGGAGGAAACATGCAAGGTAAAATAAATATTTTTTTTTAATTCAAAATCAACGTATAATTAGGGTGAACAAATACTCACGTGCTTTGTTAAACGTTTTTGTAGCGCTCAAGGTTATATCTTTAAATAGATATTTGGCTCTGGTATAAGGCATTTGAAAATTAATTATAAGAAACAATAATTGTTCATTAATATAATAGAAGCATTTAATTTCATAGTGCTTTTTAAACGTATGGTCGACGGATAAACGTAACGGACTTTATAAGTATTTCAAACATATTTTGCACTAATTAGAGAATATTTTTTTATTTAAAAAAAATATCACGATGCCTTTGCGCATGCGAGATTTTCTCGAAAATCTTATGGAAACCTTCTAAGAACTCGTGGTGCCAAATTGGAGTCCGTAGTTCTTTCAGTTACAGCTGTGGATCATTTTCGAAAAGACAGTCTGACAGGCGGTATAGTTAATCCCCTCTCCAAATCGTATAGAAAACACAAAATATGTATTTGTATTTATGATTCCATCTCTTTACTTTTATTACCTTATATTTTATATTAGGTAATGGAAAATTTAAAAAAAAACCTTTAAAAATTGCCGATTTTTTGTTGGCTTGTGTTATTGTTCATCTTATAGGTATATAAAATTATGTTTTTTAAAAGCTAAAAGTATTGTGTATGATATATTTTATGAAACATACCTAATCTCTTTGTATATTTAAATTTTAAGTTTTTGTTTTATTTGTTTGAAATTTTGTGTGCTCATTAATCCTACTATGCGACATGCTTACACGATAACTAACACTTTTCAATTACTTACAAAAGGAAACTTTGTAACATTTTTATTAATTCTTAATTTTCAGGTGTTATTCTATTACTATATTATGTGTGATCAAAATACATTAACAATCTAGTTAATCGGCTTTAATATTTCCAATTGTGTGTCTACCTCTAAAATTCTTTCAATTTTCTTTTGCCTTGCATCTAATCTCATCATCTATTTTGGTTATTTAAGTCTAATTTCCGTTTGTCTCATCGTGTACTAATTGAATGTTTAACCTTTTAAGCTGCTTTTGTTTTTGTCACTTAACAACAAGAATTTTAAGTGTTTTCTCTCCACTCGTCGCACTATTAGTATTTCCAAACTTTTTCTCACTTGTTCATGCTTTAGTTTCTGACTATTATATTTATGAAACTTTTTCAGAACTCTTGCTTCTTTTTGTCGTTAAATGGTCTTTTTAGATTAACTTCCTTTCATTAGTAACATTTTCTTCTTGGCGGCAGTCGCACGCTTTTATATAAAGCTTTATTTTAATTTGGTTGTTTTCTATTTATTAGATTTTTGCATGATCACGCATATGAAAATTGGACGCAAATCACCTTTGTCAGGTTTCAGGACCAATGAATTAGAATATGACAAAGGAAGCAGAAGACATTGTTTTGTAGGGGTATATTAAAAGTTAGATGTTTTCTTTTTTTTATTTATTTGTAACTATTCGAATTCTGCCATATTTTTTTTATTTTTCAGCTTAAAATATTCATGAATGTATCTAATTTATCAGAAAATTTACTGCGCATTTCGACGCCATTTTGATTCCGTCACAAAACAATAAAACTTTTACAAAGCACTTTTTCTGGTGCTTATATGATATTAAGTCCATTAAATTTAAAAATGTATATCTTAAAATAAAGTAATGTGTGAACGGTATAGTGTAATTTGGTTTTTTTTACTTAAATGGTAGAAATTCTTATAAGAAAACGCACTAAATCGATATGCACTGTCGTGAAATATTGAGTTCATAAAAGCCTTTATACACTTACGATTAATATACCATTAATTAATACCCAGTAATAATTTTCATTACCCAGTCAGGAACTGCTAAACCGAAAAACTGGTTTTTGGCTTCAGTTTCTCCGCAAACACTGATTCGATTAAATTTTGGAACAATCGGCATCTGTCTATCCGCCAAAAAGTGCCTATGGTCGAGTCCTATAAATTTAGTTCTTTATAACGGTAGTTCGGTTAAACTGTATTCGTTTTAACGAGGTTTGACTCGAACAGTTAACGCTCAACAGTTTTCACCACAAGATTTAAATTTAAAAAAAACACGCTTGGGTTTGTAGACAAGCTGCAAATCCTAGATTACAAATTGATTCATTGTTAATAAGTTTGCATACTAGAATTATGAAATAGTCGAAGTTAATTTACCAATTTTCTAAAGCTTGAGTATTTCTAGTTTTGAGTGTGCTTTAATCAAGGAAAAATATATTTTTAGAAAATGCTGCACATGTGTTTTGTATAATACTGTAAACCGCTACATGATTACCTGATCTTTTTATTTATACTAATGCTTTTAAATTTATAAACATAAAAACTATTCAAATTAAACCTAATATTCCAGATTAAACTTAATATTCATAACATTTTATCATTTTACTTTCTTGTTCTTTTTTTAGGTTTTTTGACATTTTTTTTATTTTACCTGCATGTTATTTTGTTATATTTTAATGCTTTTTGCCTTTTATAAATGTATGAAATATGGAAATTTTATTGATATGCCTGAATATGTATGAAGTGTTTTAAATCCATTACTTTGCTAAAATTTGTAACGGAAAATGCTTTTTACCACAAAGAAAACTTTTTTGGTTGCTTTTGTGTCAAAAGAAGGATTGGTGGGGTTTTTTAGCTTCCACATTACGTTTATAACGTAAAAAGTGGAAGGTTTTATAATCGTTCAGTCCGTCTGTCCGTCACCCACTTTCACAGAGCGAACCAAAAGTCGCACAAACAATTGGGATACGTCATTTTAAAGCAAAAAATCGGGCTAGGTTACATCCCAAATTTCACTAAAAAATTTAAATTAGAAGTATATTTAAAATTTAAATAACTAAAATTTTTATCTGCATTGAAATAACATGCAAATTCCATTTTCATTCAGTGAGTGAACCAAAAGTCGCACAAACAATTGGAATACGTCACTTTAAAGCAAAAAATCGGGCTAGGTTACATCCCAAATTTCATTAAAAAATTTAAATTAGAAGTATATTTAAAATTTAAATAACTAAAAATTTAATCTACATTGAAATAACATGCAAATTCCATTTTCACTCAATATTTTCACTGTTGCCATTTCGTCAAACGTACGAGAAACTTTATTTAAAATAAAAATAAAACCTTTGAAAGAAAATTTATTTTTGTGATATAATTTGGTTTGGATTGTTGAAATATCACAATAGACTTCTTTTGATGGTTCATTATATATGTATGAAGAAAGATGTATAAAGAATTCTAATTTTGCATAAAATATATGCAAAGTTTGTCTTTTATTTTTAAAGTATCATTTTTACTAATTATATATTTTTCAAACTGTAAATTAAATTCCGACGACTAAAGGAATTATATTTATTAAAAATATTCATCATTATTCCACGAATTCCAAACAAATTTAGCAAACGATAATGAGTAATTTTTAATTTGACAAAGTATATAAATGAAAATAGTTAATTTTGGCGTTTACAATTCTAAATTAGAAGTCTCTGTTAGGCGAATTTCTTTCTGATGTGTATAATAAGTGTGTTTCCTGTGAGCATAAATATGGTGTGGAAGCGGTTTTAGTGACAGGTTCTGTAACAAACCAACTTGTTTTTCTTCAAAAAATTGCCTTTCAAGATTTGCACAAGTAAAAAGTATTATTCAGATAAAAAAAAAACTAAAAATTGATTTATACATAAGATATATATTTAACCGTAATAAGTTATTGTTAATGAGTTTCTTTATAAATAGTCAAGAAATTATATAACAAGTTCCACAACTTTTCTCATGATGTGAAGATAAACATAAAAATCTATATTTAAGTTTTCAATGATTAAATTATTTTTTAATGTCGTATCAAGCCTCAATTAAATCAATTTACAAACTTATTTTTGCAATGATGACTTATCTATGGTAACAGTCATGAGATGCAATATTACTTATGGGATTATTATATCTAAAAGGTTTCGTTTTCACTAAACATTTAATGAAATGCTTATTTATAATTAATAAGACAAAAAAAAAAATAATGGCAGAAGACTACAAAATTACTAGATTTTTTGAAAAGGTGTTGTATAGTAAAGGTAACCGTCATGAGATTATTGAAAGTTTTAAGCATTAAGTGGGAGGGCCTAATGATTCTTTAAAACATACTAAACAAACTTAAAAATATATATGCACCATTCCTTAAAAGTAAAATCTTTATATTTAAAGTTTCATAATGACGAAGTTATGGCTAACACTCATGTCATGAGGTGCAATATAAATACCGTCCATATTTTTGATTTTTAAATAATATTGGGGGAGGGGTCAATTTTCCAGCTCTTTGTTCATACTATCAAAAGAAAGGTATAATCGGACTTGCTTCGACTCATTTATAACTTCAGAGATTAAAATCTTTAGAATAACAGTTCTGAAGTATATTATACACAGGGTCGGTTCTGTCTAGTAACTATGACTGGTTACATTTGACCGTGCACTAGGCTTTTTTTTTTCCTTTGAAGGGTTTTTACTAGTGGCTAGAGCAGTTACAAAAATTCGTAAAAAATAACGTTAACTTTTTGATGTAATTTTTTTATTCAATCAGGCCATATAAGTAAGTCATATAAGAGATCAACACCTAGCGGGCACCCAAATAAAACAGTGGAGCCATCATCTTATTGTCGAAAGCGCCGGATAGCAGCTACAGCTTCACCGTCATGTGCGCTACGAATTTTTGTAACTGCTAGCCACTAGTAAAAACCCTTCAAAGGCACAAAAAAGGTCTAGTGCACGGTCATAGCGCACTACAGCTTCATTTGTCCATGTGCGTGGATTTTCTATCTTCTAGACTATTGTACAGGGTGAGGCAAGCAAAAGTGGCCCCAAAGTGGAGATAAGAATACGACAGAAATGTTGCCAAGTCAAAAACCAATACAAAAACAGGTTTGCTAACTGAAGCTATTGATCGCTTCAATATTAAGTCCAAACTAACGCTTGGCGATTTATTTGCCGGCAACTACGCTAACGCTATGCTTGAGATTCTTGAGAAGCTAGTTGAAATGAAATATAAAAAAGGTTTGTAAAGCTGATCAAGAAAAGTTCCCACTAGTGATTATTTTGGTGGTTATTTATCCTAGAGAATCGGACCTTTTTGTTTTTGTTAATAAAAAAACCTTCTAAATTGATTGCAAAACACAAAATTTGCATTATGGGACGTCTTTATACAATAAGAACTAAGATCTGAACTCGCCACTAGTCTACGAGTAGCTCTAATGTGAAGCTATTCCGATCCAACCAATGCAAAAACAGGTTTCAGGCGGCTTCAAAAGTTTTTCTCGCCAAGCATTTCAACGTATTCCTATCTCTAGACCGGGGCAACTTTTGTTTGCCTCCTGTAGTAGAGAGTGTGTAGGGTTTGGAATGGTCAAAAAGCAATTATTTTGAAAATCATCCACATACTACTACAGTAGAAGTCCAACTATTCGAAGCGTTTCTGATTATCCGAATTTCAGAAAGAAAAAAATCCACCCGCGTCCTATGTGTTACTTTTCGTCTTTGTTAGATGTCTTTCTTAGTAATTTGTTTGGATGTACCAAAAAAAGTACTAGGCATGGCAACCAACAGAGACGAATTGCAATAATTAGGCCGAGTATACAGGGTGGTTATAAAATAACTCTCGCTATTCGGAGTGGTCTGTAGCTTGAATGAGTAATCCAAATGCATCGAAAATTGAGACACTTACTAATCAAGAAGGACCGGGGGAGGGGGGATGGAATCATAAAAAAATAGAATAATAAAAATAATCATAAAAAAAAAGAATAATCATGAAAAAAACGTCTCTTGACCAATGTTCTAAGTTACGAGGCATAGCCAATTATGGCTAATTACGGCCAACGCATCCAATTACGCCTCGTAATTTAGAACCCTGGTCAAGTGACGAGTTTGTTTTTTGTTATTCCTTTCTTTTCCCCCCTTCTTGATTAGTAAGTGTCTAAAAGTTTTTTGCATTTGGATTATTCAAATCATTAAAGCTACAGGTGATAAGGTGAATAAAAGGGTATTACAAAAAGCTATAATTCAAACTGACAAAGCAGCACCTTACACTTTGGTTGGGTTGATGACGACCAAAATTAGAACTACATGATCCCACAGCCCAATAATACATTGACGATTGAATCTACCGTTTCTTCCAATTACCGAATTTCTGATTATCCTAATGTGTTTAGATCCATATACTTCGGAAAATAACTCGTGAAGCTCTAGTGCGACGATAATTCAAACCTAACCTAACCGGAAAATAACTGCCGACCTATAAACAGCCCGTGCAGCCAAAATTGTCCGACGAATAATACCCCGTGTAAGGGAGTGCACGTTAAATATCCTTTGAAGTCCTAAAGCTGCGTACGATGTCGCCCTTAACGGTTGCGTTGGGTGCCTATTCAGGTGTCGATTCGTCACTTGACTGTGGTTCTAAAATACGACACCCATCGCCAATAGCCCTCGTGTAGCTCTAGTGCGACAATTTTTCAAACCTAATCATATAGGTTGGTTGGTTGGATGACATATATTTTCAGGCTTGTGTGCTTGGTCGCAAGGACCCGCTTATAAACCATCGTCAAGTAGGACAACACAAGACACACACAAACACATATGACAGATGTTGCCATCTGTCGCCACCTCCACAATTTAGACATGTCCCTGAAGGAGAGGGAAATTTTCTCCAGGAACCTGTACCCATGGTGAACTGCGCAATGACCGACCACAGGACTTTCGGACCCAACAGATTTTACGAGCACGTTCTCCGCATATACTCGGTAAGTCTTCAATGGCACCGGGTCTCGAACTCTCAACCTTCCGATCTCGAGTCCGAGATCCTGACCACTAGGCTCCTTACAGCCCAACCTAACCATATACTTTGGATAATCGGACAAACTTTTCTTAATTAAGGGGTTCCCCGAGTACACCGGGCTCGATAATCTGTGGAGTCCGACGGAGCTACACGATGTCGCTCGAAGTCCAGATGGGTTGCAGCTCAGGTGTCGATCTCGTCACTTGACCGCAGCTCTAAATTACGAGGCTTAAGTGGCTGTGAAAAACTCGTTAAAAAAAAGAGGCAAGAAATCGGCAGCCGGAAATGAAATTACCCAATTACAAACTTTTGTTCAAACCGTTCAAACTAGCCGACTGGGAGGCTGAATATAGTCAGGCGCAGTCAGTCCGGGGCGCATATGCCGTCCATGGGATGGATATTTGTACTGTGTGTTAGTCTGTATTTGTCCTGAGTACACTGCGACATACGTGATGGAGGTCCGTAGCTGTTCGGACGTGCAAGAAAATACGTGCTCGTTAAATCTGTGGAGTCGAGAAAGTCCAAAACACGCGCACGATGCGATGGTACAGCTGTGGAAATAAAAAAGTACCCAACTTGTGATTATTTCGGCCGTTAGTCATCCTATAGAATCGTACTGTTGGTTTCAACACTTTCTGCATCAATGCCTATTGTTTTGAGAAGTAAATATGGAGTACTTGCATTATGATTCACAATAATGTAAAATACATTCCATTTACCAAGGTATTCAATATTGAAAATAAATTCTTAACCGAATTTATGTTATTTCTCTAATTATTTCTAAAAGCTTCGTCTTAAATTATTTCCATAATTCTTTTTTCGTGTAACTTAGTTTGCCCTACATAAATTCTTTAATACTGTAATAGAATAGTTTCATCAAGGAAACACCAATTTTTTAAGATGCCTCATATTTGAAAATAGAAAATATATATTTCCATTTACTGGGAGATAAGTATTTTGGGGTAGAATTTGCCAAATTAAGGCATCGATTCAAGATTTAAGCCGACTAAATCAGTTGTGTGAAAAGCTACAAGCCAATCTTTGTTTAGGTTCTACTGTGGATTTTGCATCTCAGAAATACAATGCTACTAAGAAGTTTCCTAGAGGTAAAATTGTTGACGTAACCCAAGTTAATTTTTCTTCAGATACTATTTTTCTTGCATGGGTATTTTCAAGTTCCACATTTACACCCAATTCCATCTCCAAAAGTGCTTTTCACATTTTGTACAATTGCGTATTATTAATCAGCATGCTTAAGCGAACCTTTAACTGGTATTTATTGACCTACGTAGCTTATAGCTTTAATTGATCTGGATGAAATGCTGATACAAGAACAACTTGTGTTAAAACTATATTAAAAAAATTTTTAAAGTAAATTTTTAATATGGAAATGTTTACTTCCCCCCACCTAATATTACAATAAAGAACTGCAATGTTTAATAAACTTAAAAAATATTTCTAATATTAATTGTGTTGGTTATCGACATTTTTTTAAGTACCGAAAGTTTTGGTAGTCTAGTAATTGTATTTTTGCTACAATTTAAGAAAGTAATAATAAGTCATTCTTATTTTTCTTGCCAGGGATCACTGTTTTCGAAATTGCATCATTTAATCCTTTTCAGATTTTTTTTTTACATAAATTCAATACAATTTTATAATCTACGTAAGTGACTTTAATATTAAATTTGACGATATAATTTTAAACGACGGTCGTTATAATAATACAATTTGATATTGAGTGTTTGAGTAAATTATCGATAGTATAGTTGCTTAATGCACTTGGCTTTTTACCCCTCTCTGTTGTAAATGTTTTAATTTCTTGGTTTAGCATGCATTTATTCCTATGTCTACAGAATTCAAAGGTGGACTGAATTTTTGTTAATTTGACGACTTTGATAATTTTTTTACACTCTTCATTCTTAAAAGCTTCAAGCTGTATTTTTCATTCAAATTTCGTTACTTCATATTCCTTTTTGAAATTTTACTAAAAGCTATAAAAATTATTTCTCAGTAACCGACTGTCAATGAACTGACTGTCATTTTTTTCCTATTAACTGCACTTAGCAAATCTCTTGTTGGAATATTGTTTTTTTTTATTGCTTTTAAAAAAGCAATTCACTGCTTTCTCTGTTATGCAAATTGAATCTAGCACTACCAATTCTTTTTTCATCCATCTCTCTGTATAGTTTTCCTATTCTCCTTTTGTTATTTAAAAAGTACTCAAAATTTATTTTTTCTTTGTTATCATAATTATCTTTGCATGCAGCTCGAAGCTATGGGAGACGAAGAGGTATGTCTGCGTACGATTTGAATAGATATCTTAAGTAGTATTATCTTGTAGTTCTTTGAGTTAAAATAAACCAACACTACAAGATATATTAGAAAATTGTGTGCTTTCCTTTTCTTTAAAATATTATCAGGATAATTCTCAAATTCCAAGCTCATAAAAGTTTAAATTTCCCAAAAATATATAATATATATGTTACATATTGCACATATTGAGGTTCTCTGAAAAACAAAATTAAAAATATTTTTACCACCTATCGGTTAGAAGTGTGGAAGTTGTATTCTTGTCTTCTAGACATAAAATCAGCCTTATAAAAATGTGTTTTTTCATTATTTTAATGAAAAATTAATCATATATATTTATTTTAAATGTATAGTATTCATGTTTCATTATTTTCTAAAAAGAAAAATGGTAAAATTAGTTTTAATTGTGTTTCAATACAATTTAATATGTTAATATTAAACCAACACATGCTTAATCTTAACTTGAAGAAAGTTTTATATATATATATATTTACGTTTATCATTAATAATTTATTTTGTTAGTAATGTATTGCTTTACTATATCAATTTGAATGAAATTTGCTTTATAAAGTTTTTTTCAAAAGAACTTATATTGTCATTGTCTTCTTTTGATTATGTGTGAAGAAGGTTTACAAAACTAAGTCATTGCTCTAAAAGAGAGCTAGGGTGTTTTTTAAACGGCTTGTGTTTTGATATAATACATTGCTTGTGTGTTAATAATTCATACCAACATAAATTTAACCAATCGGACGTTTCAGTTTCACTTTTATTGAAATAATACAGAAATGGCGCATAACTGCTATTTTATTAACTTGACCCTTCAATTATTTTGAATGGATGCCATATTTAATGTCTTATTGATCCTGACATCCATACTAACGTAATTTCAGTCTACAAAAAACAATATCGCGTGTTTGTGTCTAGAAAATAATGGCATAGAAAGTGATTAAATTGCATATGATGCATTTTTTATGCTTTAAATGTGAGAAGCATTTTGTCTATCAATTCTTATAATAAGTTTGGGAATACTGATGAATTTTATTATAATAAATGAAATAAGTTAGAATAATAATTTTATGGTTAAAATAATAAGTAAAAGTTTTATGAATAATGTGAATAAGTCTCTTAAGTTAAATTTGGAAATCCTGCTAAAAAAATTTTAAGCTTGCTCTCATGTAGTTTTCCTGGGATCTTATCTCACTATGGTGTGTGTTAGTTTCAGATCAAACATATACTTAAATGCAAAAGAGAACACTAAATTGCATTGATTAGGAAACTGTTTAAACTAAAAATGTCATTTATACTTTTTAAAAACTATATTTTTTATATAACTATGTATTCTTTAAAAAGAGTTGTCAGAAAAGCAAAATTCCAAAGTAGTTAAATGTATAATTTTTTTGACGAAATAGTGTGAAGATTTCTATATATTATTGAAAATATTAAATGTTAATCAAAAACATTGTGAATATTGTTTAAAACGCAAAGGTAAGTAATTACTGAGGAATTTGTATCCGTTTGCTATCAAATTGTCTTGTTACAGCTGCCTACTCCATTCCACATGACAATGATTCACCAATCGAGGCTATATAAAGAATTTATTTTCATTATTCAGCCTTTCTGTTGCCAATCAAGACCTGAAGCATGCCTGTTAGGAAATACACTTAACCAAATAACTATAAGTGACTTAAAGATTTAAAATGATCTATATTAAAATTTTAGATATTCAACATGGGAGAGTCGGAAAATTACTTTTGAGTATGAATGTGATGATCATTTAAATGATCTTTTAACTGTAATGGGCATGCTTCAGTTCAGGAAAAGAAATGCCAAATAAAAATAAATTCTTTCTGGAGACTCATATGATGAATCAATGTCATGTGGGAACAGAGCACTGATCAAAGGCAAAGCAGGAATGAAGCCTAAAAGGTACTATGTCACCTGAAGCAAGCCAATATCATCGCCATCTATCTATCCACTTTAAGACTTCCTATTCGAAACAAAAGACTTAATCCTGTGGAAAAATTCATTATATGGAACAAATCGATTTGTTGGTATTATACCATCTATCCATAATTTGTAAGAATTCCACAGATTATAAATTTAGTTCATAGTATTTCGTCTCTTAAGTTCCCACATGTGCTATCTAACTTTGCAAAACGGTAGAAATGTACTGAACGGTAACCCTTGGCGAACTTTCCAAAATCGCCCCAAAAGTCGACCGAAAACCCAACGGAAATTATAGGATAGGTTTTCATTATCGTTGCATTAGAGCTAAACGAGTGAGAGCCGAAAAACGTGTTTATTTAACACCGGCTGTTCGGACTTGTTACATATCTCAGCATTACATTATGTAGGCAGATATTATGTAACAAGAAAGTCCGAACAGCCGGTGTTAAATGAACAAACACGTTTTTCGGTTCTCCCTCGTGTAGCTCTAATGCGATGATAATTCAAACCTATCCTATCATTTTGGTTGGGTTATCGGCCGACTTTTGGAAAGTTCACCAAGGGTTACCTTTCAGTAAATTTCTACTGTTTTGCAAAGTTAGATGCACATGTGGAAACTTAAGTGACCATTTCTGAACAATATTTCAGGCACTTTGATTTGACTACATTTACTTTGATAATTATTTTTATTATTTAATTTATTAATATAATATTCATTTTTGAGTAACTTTCATTCACGTATCTTTAGTTTCCCTCGCTAAAATGCAATGTAAAATCTTTTAGGTCGCTCACCCTTTTTTACTGGAATCGAAGACAATCACTTGCTCGATGATCAATTAGATCAAATAGTCACGTCGTTTAACTCGCTCCACATGTCACCAAATGATGGCAGAAATACAGAAAGCAACGAGAGATATTCCCGTAAAGTATTTGTAGGAGGTCTGCCACCAGACATTGATGAAGGTATTTGGGTAGTTTTGAATTGAATTTTTACCTGAGCACATATCCACCAAATAACTACTTTATTCTAAATTTGAATCGGTGTTCGAAATTAGATAAGGAAATTTAGTAGCAATCTGTACTACTAATTTAAAATCTAAGAGCAAATGCACATTATATAGCGGCATTTTAAAATTGGAGTTGCGTGCTTATAGAATCGCCCAATTTTTGCAATTTTAAATTAATTAGAATTCTAAAATTTAAGTTCGGGGAGCTGGATTTCGGGGATATAACGGTAGTCTCGGTTTTAAATTGTCAGTTTCTAAATTTTAGATTCGCTGCAATATTGGGATTTTTCAATAGTCACTATTTGGGGATTTTACGAAGTTTGCCGAAGTTTCACAACTTACAGATAGCTTAAGTTATGTGACTCTAGGACTGCTGAATTTTTAAGATTTTATTATTACAGTTAAAGTTTAGCAAAGTTAGGATAAGTAAAGATTTGTGAATTGAAGATTATTTTTGGTGAGATTGTTAGAAACCACAATAAAAAAAACCTAGTATTGACAATTTTAAAAAGTAGTTGCAATAACTGCGACTACTTTTATTTTGTTGTCACAAAATGACAGTGTACTTTTGGGTATTGAAAGAACTAAAGAATAACATTTGAACCCATTAGGGTTAAAGGTTGTTAGCAGAAAAGACATTTTCAGTTAAATCAAACATGCTTGTATTCAGCTATAAAAATGATTTAACATTTTGTTTTTGAAAAATTTATTTGTTTGCTTTCAGACATCGCTCTTCAATTTGCAAGTGCAAATTGAGACTCGTACGTATTTTCACTGATTTGTACAGTAGCAAAATAACCCACATTTGAGTATATCCTAGTAAACAAAATTTGGAAAAACAATTTAAAACATTGGGATAATCAAAAATGATAATTAATTTGAAAATTATTACAACCACACATTGTGATTTTTTATAACAAATATATATGTATTTTTGTGTAGAGGAAATAACAGCTAGCTTTCGCCGTTTTGGACCACTTGTGGTTGACTGGCCCCACAAAGCCGAAAGTAAATCTTATTTTCCACCTAAAGGTAAGTTTTATGATTTAAATTTTGCAATATAAAAAGATATAGTCACTGTAGATAAGATTAACAAACTCATGCAAAACAAAACATTGTTATAATTGTCAAAATATAATTTTAAAAAGTTTTACTTCTGATTGAAAATAGATAAATAGCTAATTTACTTCAAAACCAACCAGTTCAATTATTATTTAAGCATAAATACCTATAAAATTGAAAAACAAAACTTAATAGACATTAACATTTTTGGAAAACGGGTGGATGGCGGATTATTCTTTTTACTTCTTTCGCAACTGCTTCCTGTTTTTGTTGTATCTGTTGGATTTGATCCACAAACTTTTGTGTCCATTTGTTAAACCATTTCATAGCTGCGCATTATGTGTCAGGGCCATTTTTGCCTGTTAGAAATGATGTCAGATTTTTAATTATTGAAATTGAAATTTTTTTTTACAATATTTAACTTACGTTTCTGAGTAAAACCGAAAAATACTAAAAAAGGATGTAAACTTGAAAAGGCTAGAAATGTTTAATGACATTATGATTTTTTTGGTGAATAATTAGAAAAACAGGTCTCATTAAACTATTCTTTTTGTAGGTTATGCTTTTCTTCTATTTCAAGATGAAGCATCTGTACAAGCTTTGATTGATGCTTGCATACAAGAAGATGATAAATTATATTTATGTGTATCTAGTCCGACTATCAAAGATAAACCGGTTAGTATTTCTTTATTTATAGTTTATATTTCAATATATTTTGAATTAATACATTTTGTTGTGAGACTCCAAGTGTTGTCTACTATAAAAAAAAAACTTTTTCCAAAACCCCACTCAAATATTTAAAAAATTATAGTACTAATAATAATAGAAATCAAAAATAACTTTAATGCTCATTCTGGTTGACGAGAAGTCTGTTTTAAATATAACTTAAAACTAATATCCAATGTTTACAACTGCAAAACCAGAGTGGATTTAGGGACTGCTGACTTTCGACGCTCCTCCATACTAGAAGTTTTATTATTTAATTGATTAATATTAGTTAATACCGAGATTGGTATCCAACCTACCTCCGCTCCCAATGGACTTGTTTCACGTGGGATCTGACAACAGCTCCGTGGTCTTGTTTTAATTTTTCCCGAATTACTTTTGCTTTGGTATTCCAAATTGAGTTTTCTAAAAGTATTTTAGTTATATTTTTAAAATAACTTCTTTCGATGCAAGTTTTCTTTGATAAATGATTAAAACAACCAACAGTACAGCAAGAAGTGGTATTTTTTAAAAATAACATCTAAAATAACTTATTCTTAGAAAATCAATTTCGAATACCAACAAAAGTAATTTGAGAAAACTGAAAACAAGACCGCAGAGCTGTTGCCAGATCCCACATGAAACAAGCAAATTACATCGGATAATCAAGGTCCTATTGTATTTAAAATTATTTATAGGTTCAAATTCGCCCTTGGCGACTAAGTGATGCAGATTTTGTATTGGATGCTTCAATGCCTCTGGATCCCCGAAAAACAGTTTTCGTTGGTGGGGTTCCACGACCATTAAAAGCAGGTAAGTGGTATTTGAATATCATCTAGATAGATTTTTAACTAGTTTAAAAAGACGATCGGTACTGTTTAATTTTTCTTAAACAGAAAAATTTTGAAAACTAAATATCTGCTTTGACAATCGACTTTGGTACCACAGAATTCCCCATGTACTCGAAAAAATATAAATCTTTAAAAAGAATTCTGAACAATTCTTTTAAAACTGATTAAATTTATTATATTATGCTCTTAGAAAGCAAGTTAGTTTTATTTAAATTTATAGTTGATAATTGAATTTTCTATATAGAAATCAGGAAAAAACATTCAAATTGTATGTAAATTGAAAAGTTTGGAACTAAAATATAATCAAAAGTGTAAAAATTTTAAGAAGTTAAAACTTACTCACTGAAAATTTTAAACTATTTTTATTAGTGTAAAGTAACTGTCAAACTAGATCCTTTACAGGTGTTATCATATTTTGTTTTCGTTATTTTTCGACGTGTTTCAGTTGTGTTTTTGTTTTAAGTGAAGAGATACTTTCATTTTTTTACTGTATTTTTAACCTTTTATTTTACAAGAATTTTTTGTATTTTCCTTAGAAGTAGTGAATGTTTTATTATTTCAATCAGACGGCTCATTTAAAGAATACATTTTAGGTTTATATTTTAAGCAATAATTAAAGAATTGCTAACTATTTTATTAAAGTAAAAAATATATATAACGTTACTAAGTCTAACTTATTTATTTGTATTATTTAAAGTGGAGTTGGCTATGATTATGGATCGTTTATACGGCGGTGTCTGCTATGCTGGCATTGATACAGACCCAGAGTTAAAATATCCGAAAGGTGCAGGAAGGGTTGCTTTTTCTAACCAACAGAGCTACATTGCAGCTATTAGTGCCCGGTTTGTACAGTTGCAACATGGAGACATTGAGAAAAGAGTAAGTAAAGTTTTGATTGGTTTTTCTAACGTCTCAAAGTTTTAACAGTAGTTTTGCAGTTTATGCCTAAGTGAAGTTATTTAAATCTTATTATTCTGAAGTTCTATAGAATATCTGCAGAATTAAGTAAATATTTTTCAAGAAAATAGTTTTGATGTGTGCACAACGTCAAATTAATGGAAATAAAAGGCAAAATAGTGTTAGTCTATAATTATGATGGGGTACCATTTATTGATTTTTGTTGACATTCCTAATATGTTCTTTACAGAAATATTTTACATATGACGTATTTACCTAGTTTTCTCAATTAAACTACCTTAAAGACATCATACATAGTATAACTATGAGTGGAGTGTTGATTTTTTTTCAAATAATAAATAGCAAATACTATTTTATAAAAGTTTGAAAAATTAGTGCCGTGACGAAGTTTAACATAATTATGCTAGTTCAAAGTACCTATTGAATTTTATAGTTATATGCAGCACAAATCATTGGCGGTAGTTTAAACTTTATCTTCAAAAGTTACAATCAAATACATGAATTGTTTTTATTTTATATCAATCACATAAATATATTTGGAAGAATGATATTTTTATAGAATTCATTGTACTTTGGGAATGATGTGGTGACATACCTGCGCTATTGGTCCTAAAAAATATGTGAATGGAGGAAATAAATGAAGAGGATGTGTGACTGACATCTACCTTTGAAAAACAAATGCCCTTTTGTGTTAAATGCTCTTCTTGTAATATGTAAACTTGCTTTAATGCATATAACCTGAAAATCTATCGATCAATGAAAAATTTTAGTTTATTAATCTAATATACGACTCCGGTGTGTCCTGAGAGTTGAGGCATCAGATTACGAAGGCTACATGCACAGGTTCTGTCCACGTCCAACATATAAGCAGATTGTGCAGGGGAAAATAACGCCGTAGAGACATTTTACTGGTGCACATTAAATCTACTTGATGTCTTGATGCCACTCTTATGATGTGCTCAGGTATTGACCTTGAGAGTCGTCCAAAATTACAAGGACCATAACAAGGCACAACCTAGAATTACTGGGAATTGGGTTGGATCTACTTACGTAGACAGGGTTGTAAGTACCTTGGGATTGGGTTAATACATACGGGAAGAGGCACAACATGTAGTAGTTGTGATACGCTGATTGATGAATCATGTTTACCAGGAGCTTTACATATGGGCACTTAATTGCTTCAGGTGATGAAAGACAGCCAGCTCATCAAAACTTCTTTTTTGTGCAGCTATCTAGCGAATGGTTAAGTGCAACCTCCAACAGCAGTAACTTCCCTGAGACACTACATAATTTGTGTTTCTCATCATCAATTTTGAGTCACTTTGTATCAATTGGTTTCTAGGCTCCTCATTTCTTTTTATTTCAGGTTGAAGTGAAACCGTACGTTCTCGATGATCAAATGTGCGACGAGTGTCAGGGCTCTCGATGTGGCGGGAAATTCGCCCCCTTCTTCTGTGCAAACGTCACATGCCTGCAATACTATTGCGAGCACTGCTGGGCAACTATCCACTCCAGACCTGGTCGGGAATTCCACAAGCCCCTTGTGAAAGAAGGTGCTGATCGGCCGAGGGCAGTTCCTTTTCGTTGGTGTTAAGATGAGAAGAAATTATAGTCTTCTTGACGTTTGAAGAAATATATTCACTATTAATGTAGGAGTTTATATAATCCGATGCATGCTAAACCTATTTTTTCAAAACTTTTATGTTCCTATATTTGAGATTTTTTAACTGAGAAGGATTTTTTATTTAAGTAAAAGCTATAGTCATGATTGTTAAAGTAAAAACTAGTCATGATTGAACTTTTTACTTTTGCCAGCATACGTAATGTTGCTTGCATGTATGCATGTTTTATTCGTGTATGAATATTAATATATGAACATTTCATGTGTTGTAAGAAATGTTTATGCAATTGCATATGCAAATATGTTTGTGTACATACACATCAGTGGCATTTTTTGTTGACTCTTCTTTTTTTTTTTTTTTGCTAAATTCATTTTTGTATCATTTAATTGAAACGTACTACTACTTTTAACCTACTGGAATGACATCCTATTTTTGTATACGTACTTTTTCGTGTGCATCTTAATTAAAAAATTTTGCTCTTTAACCATCTATTTTATTAAAAACAAATGTACTTAAGTAGTAACATTTAACGATAATATGTTTAAATTATGAAAAGGTCATCTGCCTTTTTCCTCTAAGCTACATATAAATATCCTTATTTTATGTAATGTTTTTTTAATTAATATATTTTTAAGTCGCCCCCTTTCTTACAAGTGTGATTTTTATTACTTTTATATGTTCTTACTCATATTATTTTGAAATTTTCAATTCATAAGTTTTAAGACTTTTTATAACTTAATATACACATAAAAATATTTTTTATAATGAGTGCCACTCACACTTAAATATGTGTATACATATAATAATGTTATGTATTAATCTATGTGTTTTTAAGTGTTGGTAAAAACAATTATGCAAAGCGTTAACAAAATTCTTGGAGTTTACAAAATTTAGGGGGGAAAATGTTTCCTATGAAATGTTTCTAGGATTTGGTACTTAAAAATAGTCAATTAAAAATTTTTACAAATATATGGGACTTGTAAGTATATAGTAAGATTCAATGATCGGTTGAAATGAATTTAAGCTATTTCTGTTTATATCCACAACTAAAAACTCTATATCTTTTTGTAGCTTGTTGCCATTCACTGTGATGGATTATTTAAAATTATTATTTTTACTACTATTTAAAGAAAAACCTTTCAGAAAATACATGTACATAATTAGGCCATGTAATTATAATAAGGGAAAAATTAGTATTTAATAAAATGCAATACGAAAATTGCCACTATCACATTTGAAAGGTGAAATTCAATTAATGTTGTATGATATATAACTAATAAAATTGTGTGCAATATATATTAAATGGCAACATAGTTTAATATATGAATTAGGGCATACTTCTTTACTTTAGGTCTATTTATAAGTCATATTAAAATTTGAGTCATGTTTGAAAGTGTTATTTTGTAAATACTATATGCATTAATTTCATATTTTATTTGCATTTAATGGTTATAGTGTTAATCTATTGAAATTTAAAATTTAACTTGTTTTCACCAATGATTTAATGTGTACATGAACTGTTTTGTATCATATTTATTCCTTTCCTTTATTAAAAGTTTTCAAAGTTTAACTTTTATTGTTTTTGTATGATATGTTTATTTCAAACATTTTATTTTGTTGTCTTAAAATTACAAATTGTTTATGAAACTTTTTGTAAAAAGTATTATATTGTATATTTTTATTTAGTCGTCTTTTTATATTTAGATTTGTGGTTACGAGATGCAGTTTTTGCTTTTATATGATAGGTTGATTTTTTGTGTATTGCCTTTAAGATTAATAATTTATTGGTTAATTGGTAATTTTATATGGCATGTTCTATAAAAGTAAAATACCAATTACTGGAATTCAGGATATTTGAAATTGTATGTCCTGATATGTGAGAACTAAACCATAATTTGTGTTTTTGGAGAATTCTATTGTTTAGCAACGGTTTTGTATGCAACTATCAAAGTAAAATAACTTGATGGAAATAAGAGAATGTATATTATATCTTATTTTGCTTGATGATATAATTGTATAAATTAAAGTGCAAAATAACACCTATATTTTTTAGATTAGTAATAATCAAGCAATAACTCATTATTTAACTAGTTTTACTTTTATTAAGAAAGTATAGAATAGAAAACAACTTTTCACAGTAAAAATTAGATTTACTCTTATATGCGTATAAGCATAATTATTTTTCCGAAATTGTTAAAATCTGGACTGAAATTTTTTATTGTTATCTTTTTTACTCTTCACTCTATATTGTAAGCTGATAATCATAGTTTCAGTGAGTAATACTTTTCTATTTTAAACGTAATATAGTAATAGAATACATCAATATATGAAAATGCTCTTTGGAACTTCTATATTGAATGGGTGGTATTTACTGCATGCTCACTAATACATTTTATTAGTCCCAGGTGACAAGTTTAATATGCATTAAAATATAGCATGAAAGGACTTCAGTTACATAGATCTATTTAAATGGATATATGTTAAATGATAATATACTAATATGTATAGTTAAGTATTTTCTAGAGTAATTTCTTATTTAGTAATTGTAATTAGACAATAATTAAAGTTCCACAATTTTCTCCTAATAAGATTGAGATGTCTTGCTAGCCTATTATCAGGTCAATGAAAGCTAATATAATCATTCTATTGTTTGAAGGTTTGGAGTCTGGTGGTGAATAAATTGTTGGTACAAGCGCAATACTATTAAATTTGATAAGGCGATCAATATAAAACTTTATTTCAGTTATTTGACATAAAGTTTTGTTTTTAACTTTCATTTATATATCTTTATAGGAACAAGTTTAAGTTCTCTATATAAATTTCTAACTAAATTTCCCATACATCGAAAGTTAATCAAGACTAATTTATTACAAAGTACATTTCCTATTTTGAATATTATATGAATCTTGTATTGAGTCGTAATAATAGCAACATGGTTGGAAGATCATTTAAAAGTAAAACCAAATAAAAAATCCTAATTGTGGGGTTTTAATTCTATTAATTAAAAATATTGCAGGCAATTCTCTCCTAATTGAAACAATCTACTCATTAGATTATAAACTTAAACTGAATTTATCATTTATTTCAATAAAAAGAAGCAAAAAATTACTGACTTGTATAAATACCAATCATATATTCTTTCTTAATTAAATTTCTTACAACTATGTGCATATTTTGAAAGTCCAATTTCGTACATATTTAAACGGACTTGTTATATATACATTTATCAATATTTTATTAAAAATTTGATATTTTGGCTTTATATGATCAAATAGACACATAATATTCTTATTTGAAAGTGAAACTAACTATAAAAGCCCATAGTGTTGTCAGATAATTGTGAATTTCATAAAAAAAAAATCACTCATTTTTTTACAGTAGAGTTAACCAACTTTTGCTCCAATAAAAAAAATAAACATCACATTTTAAATATTTTCTATATCTTGCATCAATCGATTCTATACCGACAATCTAGAATGTTCAAATTGAACGTTATTTTTATTTACCTATGAATCTTGCCAATTTTAATACATATAACAATATTTTTAAAACATGTAGAAGTAGGTGGTATGTTGTCTTCATATCATTTGAATTTATATACCACATTTTTACCACTACTTTTTCATTCAAAACATCATTAAGGTTCTTTGTAATTTGTATTGCTTAGTCCAATGTTAAATTTTCACTAACAAATTTATGGCTTTTAAATTTTATCTTTCCTCTGAAATGTGATAAATGTGTAAAACTTTTCTAAGCACATTTTAAACTCTGAAACTCAACAACATGTTTCTCTTTATGTCCAAAAAGAAATAAGCATAATGTTTATTCATGTTTATAAAAATAGTATATTTACATAAAGTACGTAGGTTTAAAATAGGCTGACTCGAGTGCAATGTATTGTACAATTCATTTTTCCATACCAAATACCAACCAACCTTACATATTCTATTCTCTTACTTAACTTTGAAATTAGTCATTTAGGTCAGAGTCGCTTCTACTTTAATATTGAATTTATAGACATACTTTTTTTACAATGCTTTGGAATTAGCTTAAATTAACAAGTACCTGCTTAAATACCGAAAATATAAGTATTAATAAATATTTTACTAAGTTAATAAGAGCATTTCTAAACTATGTCAAATCATGTATAATAAATATTAAGAAGCAATGTGAAATGTGCAATATATAAGAAAACATGTGGTACTTAAAATCTATTCATGTATATTTCTTTAATATAATACTATATAAAGAAATAATATGAAATACATTATTGGTTTGTTATTGTTTCCCAGAAGTGGTATTAAATACTGATAAATTGTTAATATGTTTTATTACTTTCATTGAAAAACGAGTGTGTCCCTTGTCTCTCTTTGTTGATGCTTATAATTTTATATGTGATAAAAAAATTATTTATTGAATGAAATATTTATGCATTATAAATTAAGCTATTAAAAATGCAATTTTTACTACACTTCTAATAAGTATTAATTGTTCAATAAAAAACGATTAAATTGAACTAATATGAAGATTTATTTTAAACTATTCTTGCACCAAACTTTAAGTTTCATGAAATAACATAGATACTAATTACTAGGTCAATGTATTTTATAAATATTTCCGTGCACAAAAAAATGACATTTTGATGATTGGAGTCCTAATTTGCAAAAGTATAATTTACACCCTGAATTTAATCTACGTAAATTTTGGTGACATTTTTCTTAATGGTGTAAGTTAGAGTAAAACTGTTGTCATATGTTTAACTAATCAGAAATTCGAGCCTGCCAATTCATTTTCAAGCTTAAAGTAATCGTTTTTAAAGTAACTAATATGTAGCAGGGAAAACAACTATTTTGATTTAATATGCAATATAAACAAACATATCATTCTGCAATAACTTGTTAAAATTCAAATAATTAGTTTTTGTTTTCCATTTAATTTATTGGGAATGTATTGTAAATGTAATGCATTTTACTGCATCAATATCTGTTTACTCGACATTTCAAAAAGGAATTTTAACACTTCAATGTCATATGGCAAAAATCATGTAGTGCTGCTTTAATTACGTATAAAAATGTTGTGTAGTAGGAAAAAAGTAAGATTTTAACTAGGTCTACATAAAGATATGTTACTACATTTGACAAAATTAAAGAAATAATGTTCGCTTAGAAAGCTCAATATTTATTCAGTTGAATACAATTATGCTAAAATTTAAAAAAAAAAAAATATTTAGTGCAAAAATCTAGTGATCTTTGCAATCATAACTAAGTAAGACGTTTCTAACTAGTAATATTAGCTTTCAAAACAGTTTGCTTTCATTTAAAGAGATTCCTACATCACAAATGTGTTCACATGCGTTACAGATAAGAAGTATTTTAATAATTCAGAATAAATAATAATGTTTAATACGGTTTTAGTATAAATAATAATTTTTTGTAAATAAGAAAAAAGTTATTTCGACATCTGCCACTTTAAACTTTTTTTTTTATTTTAAGTCCTTTCATTCATTTGGAATAAACTTCTAACTAAAAAAAAAATGCTGAGTTACTCTTAGATTTGAAAATTTTATTTGTGCACTATACTCATAGCTATGAATAAAATTTATTACTAGTAGTAAATTGTCCATTGTCGGTAAAAATAAATTGTTAACTGAACTACATATAAAAATTAATTTTAAATATGAATACAAATATTAAGATCAAATAATCTAAAAAATGTGATCATGAAAATTTATTTTAAAAAACTGTAAATTTTTGTCAGGTAAAGTAAATTTTATTCCTGGTATAGACAAGTGCATATGTTTAGTCTTTAAAAAATATCAACGACCGGTTTAATTATATTTTGTGGTTAATAAACGATTATGATGCTACAAATAATCTATTTTTCTTATAATTAAAAAAATATTTCTTAAATTTACTGTGTATTCATTTAAATGTTAATGCTCAGTACCAGTAAGAATTATCTAAATAAATGTTTTGAAATATTTTATAAATATTAAAGATTTTTTTTTTTGTAATTTTAAGCTGTGCCAAAGTGTTTTGGTTCCCTTCGTGTAAAAGATTTGATTTATTCTTGACTTCATACGGGTTTTATAATTGCATGCTTCTTTTTACATCAACAAATTTAGAGAACATAAAATGTGGCTATGTTTTATAGTTATCTTTTGTACTACTAACAAAACAAATTGTATGAAATGAGAGATAAGGGTGAGCTTTTTAACAAAAAAACACTTTTTTATTGTCATAGCAATGGATAACATAGGAAAATACATCTTTTTAATAACTCTTTTGTATGATGTAATGTTAAATTTTTTCAAGATTTATATCAATTACCATTTTGTATTTTCCTGATTGTTATAGTATTGCTTGGTGGATGTTACCATTTCTTGATCCCTGAACGTTAGCAGCACTATAGATTGGACTTATTTTTTGTACGGTGCTACACTTTTACAAGCATAGCTTCGTATGAAGCATAGAGAAGGAACTATTTTGCTAGTGCGGGTGAATGCAATCACATAGGAATCGTTCACAAATTCGTGTGGGTATAGAGGTTGGGTGGTGAAAAGGGCGTGGACATTTGTATGACATCAGTCATTTGGCTTGTGATATGTTGTGATATTTTATAGAAAAAAAATAATGTATATAATCTCAATCTTTTGTATAAAAATGTAAGTAATGATTACTATCTCTTAGCTTCTATAACTATTATATTATCGCATATTACTATAGTATCAATTCAAAAAATTGTGTTCATTACTTACTGTGATTTGTTGGACATGTTTTGTGAAATACTAAAAATATATTTTAAAACTAAAAAAAATTTGACTAAATTAACTTCGTAATGTTGACATGACTGTTATAATTAATAATGATTGCATCATCAATTATAACTGATGACACAATCATTAACTAACATCATTTAACTAAAACATATAACAATTATTTTTTTTTTTAAATAATTGTTATGGTGCTTTTACATGTTAATAACGAAGCACTTTTTAATTACTATTTAAAATTTAAGTGCAATGTCGTATATTTGTTAGCTGTAAGGCCACTATGTATATGCTTTGCAAACGTATAATATGTATATGTGTTGTTTTGGTGTATCGAGTCTTTCATTCTACATAATTTTTTTTGTATAAAGCATTTTTGTCCGTATAAGGCGTGTTTGTGAAACGATTGTGTTGGGCATGTAATGGTAAGGATAAGTGTTGAATTTGTGAACGATTCCTATAGTCAGAAATGATATTTCTCTAGAACCGTAATCATCCATATCTGCAACTCAATTTTTCACTGGTAGCAGTCTACAATTTCTTTTAAACAGTAATGCTGCTACTAGAGTTAATAAACTGTAAAAATGTCCTCCATTTCATTTGTGATAACAATCCCAGTTGGCAAAATTACAATGAAGTTGGATGGAAATTTTTCTTTCAAAAGTGAAATTCAATTAAACAACGTGAAATTGACTGCTTACTTACTTCAGCTGTCTATTTTATAGATAGAAGTGGACATTTAAGGTTTTTGCGAATTTCTTAATACTCAATATATATTAGATAAGCGTATGCATGTAACAAACTATTAGTTTTACTACTACACACGTATGACTTGGATGTCTCAGGTGAGTTTTTTAGCTTGAACCACCAATGTAATTGGAAATTACTAGTAGCTGAATGAGAAAATGTACTACTTTACATTAGTTTGCTTATTATAAGAAAAAAGTATTGTTTTTGAAAAAATTGCAGGTAATAAAATATTATTCAAAAATAATTCTAATCAACTATTATATTTTTAAGGTTTAATTAGAATTTTATGGATCCTAATGTTAACTTTTAAAATCCCTTAAACACTGTATATATTTTCACTTTTTTTTTCGAAATTAAGACTCGCCATTTGTATATGCGTGGTAAATAAATAGTTTATACATTTATAACAAGTGTTTAAAGTACATACTTTCTAAAGGGGTAAATATGTATGATCCTATACAAATATTTGCTGTAATAAAATGCATAAATCCTTAGAAAAATATAACTTGCACTGCTTAATTTTTGCATTCCTGCAATTATCCCCTCTACGTGTTTCTTTTTCGCACTATGTTCTATTTAGTATTTAATTAGTCGGTTACATTTTTCAACTTAGTGTTCAACTTAATTAGTGAAGGAATTTTTTCTTGCCTTTTCACATTTAAAAAAAGTTATCCCCACATTATTAATAAAAAACCTAAATACAAAGTTTTTAATGCATTAACACCGGGTTGTTTTTTCATATACAATTTCTACATCAAAAACTTTATTTTAATACCATTTCAGTTTTAATTGTATCATTCTGCAATTTTGATTGATAACTTAAACAATCGGAAAATGAAACTCAAGTATACATCAATAAACAGTTTTTTAAAATATTTTTATAACATAGTTATTAAAACATATCACTTCTTTTCTTTTCCCATTTAGCTACTACTAATACTTAGTTGTTATTTATTTTAAATAAAATTGAAATTTTACTTGCGTGATATTTTTCAATTCATATAAAAGCGTTTTGTCTTTTTATGATAAAAATTCATTATACTTCATTTCTTGTAAGAATTGAAGTTAGCAGTTTCTAGATAATTGAGTGTTAATTTGTGTTGCGCAAAATGCACTATTAATAACGTTTTTTAAAAAAGGATGTTTCATAACTGTGTAATTGTGTTTTGTTATTTTATACGATGTAACTTTGTATATTATTTTGTTATTTTTCACACTAAAAATAAAATAACTCTGTTTTTGGTACTGAATATTACTAAATGTGGTTTGTACTCCTGGCAGTGAAAACTGTGTGATTGTAAAACTTTAAAGATGATTGTATGCTAGTTATCTATTGTAGCTCAAATAAAGGCACTAAAATATAAAAGCGTTGTGTTATTCTGTCATAGAGTGGAAAGTTTGGAGTATTTTGCTGAGGGGGCGTCCATTAATTACCTAATGCAGGCCTAGGAACTAGTCTCTTTTCTAGCTATTAGTATCTATTTTTTTAAAGTGTCTCTAAAAGTATCTTTTTTCAGGTCAAAGTCTCTAAATTAGCTTTTTTTCACCAGCTCGGCTAACTTTCGCCAAGATTTAACAAGGACATTCTGGTAGTTTCGATTTATATTGATTTATGAAGATAAGCTTTTTGTATTGTTTATTCCGAGGTTTAGCGATCAGCCAATTAAAAAAAAAATCCCCCATTGTAAATTTCAGATTTGCTGATTTAAAGAGTTCTCTAATTTTTCCGCAAGTGTCCTATTCCTTCAAAGTTACAAGATTTGTCTTTTTCTTTTAAGATTTAGAATTTCAAATTAATTGCTCGAATTTAAAAGTTTGTTATGTTGGGTTTTAAGATTCGCTGTTTGTTTGCTGATTTTCAGAGATTCTCGATTTTCCGTCTTTGCAGTTTAGTCCAATGACTAAAGGAGTTTTACCATACAAACAATCCAGATATGATTTTTTAAATATTTTTTGGTGTGTGACCCCTTAGGTAGTAATAAATGTGAGTTTTCGTCATCCTCGTTCTATTGCTTTTTTAGACATCTTTAAAAGACATTCGAAATTGAGCCCATTTTCCAGTTTTTGGCAAGAATTTTTTTTCGCCTCTGAATATGAAGCAGCAAAAAGTGTGTAAAATCTAGTTTTGCGAAAAAAAATTACATTCCAATGACTTTCGATCACCGTAATTCACATTCATTTTAGCAAAAAAAAATAGGATTTTGCAAATCGTAGGAAATTTAATTTTCTATAAAATACACTTATCAAAAATAAGTTTCTTATAGATTGCAGGTAGAAAAATTATATTTACAGAAACACAAAAAAGGGCTATTTTTACTTGACTATACAAAGTTTTATCTTTTAACCTATAGCTCATTCAAAGTGTATTTTTCAGTATTTTTGTGAATACAAAACTTGTAAAAGATAATAAAAATGGTTCTTTTGTGTGTTCCATACGATGAACTGTAACGAAGCTACATGGTGCCAAAAATGGCGTAAAATCTTGATTTTCGCCAAGAGTTTTTTTACAACAATGTATTTTTTTTGTATTATTGGGACTTCAAGTAGTAAAAATCTCTTGGCGAAAATCAAGATTTTACGCCACTTTTGGCACTATGTAACTCTGTTACATTTCATCGTATGGAGCACACAAAGGAACCATTATTTTATAGAAAAAATTATCTTCTACAAGTTTTGTATTCACAAAAATACTGAAAAATACAATTTGAATGAACTATTGGTTACAAGATAAAACATTTTATTGTCGGGTGAAAATAGCCCTTTTTTGTGTTTCTGTAAATTAAATCTTTCTTCATGCAATCTAAAAGAAACTTATTTTTGATAAGTGTATTTTATAGAAAATTAAATTTCCTACGATTTGTAAAATCCTATTTTATTGCTAAAAGGAAGTCTTATATACGGGGCCTGCTCTTCCATTAGGCCTGTTAGGCCCGGGCCTAGGGCCCCCAAATTTTTTGGGGCCCCTAAATTTCAGTTTCTACAATTCTAAATGCTGTAAATCCCCAAAATATAAGTAAACTAAAAAAAAAATCGGATACTCCCCTTTGTTTTTTGCTCAATTTTAACTGAGTATTTGAGCTAACGTTATTGATTTGATCGATGTTTGTAAGGAAGCCTATAAAATTGTAGCAAAAATTTTATGCATGGGTCATATAGCACCATCATTATTTGAAATCATACATAAATTTTCTGTAAAGGGGCCCCCAAAATTGGTTGTGCCTATAGTCGGAGATTTCCTAGATCAGGCCCTGCTTATATATATATATATATATATATATATATATATATATATATATATATATATATATATATATATATATATATATATATATATATATATATATATATATATATATATATATATATGTGAGTTACGGTGATAGAAAGTCGTTGGAACGTAATATTTTTTTGAAACACTCGATTTTACGCACTTTTTGCTGCTTCTTAGCTCTTTAACTATTTGTCGTAGAAAAAAAAAACACTTTTGATACCGATTTTAAAGAACACTTTGTTTTCTACGACTTTGTCGAAAAGTTCCATTTAAAAATGCTTATCAGAAAAGTTATAGGCCAAAAACTGGAAAATGGGTGAAATTTCGAATGTTTTTTTCAAGGTGGCGGAAAAAGCAATCGAGCGAGGATGACAAAAACTCATTTATTACTACCTAGGGGTCGCACACAACATATTAAAAAAATAAGATATTTATAAATTCGTAATTTATGGATTTTCAAGGAGTCGTTAATTGCAATTCTGATGAAATGTTATTTTTCTTGCCGAAACGATTTGCAGAACGCTGATTACTATAGTCTACTTTTAGTCTCTTTTTTTTATTTGAAAGTATCTTTTGTCTACTTTTTTCGAGCATTATTAGTTCTGAGGCCTGCTAATGCGATTTGACGACTTCACGTAATTTATGATCGCCCCCTTTGAACTTGGGGCCGAGTACACTGCTCAAAACAATTAGGGGAGCACTTTGCGTACTTTTGTTAACCCTTTCAGTTTCAGCTTTATGTTTTTCATTCTTAAAATCTAAAATTTAATAAAAAGATTCAATATGCATCCAGAATGAAATGGTAAAAAACAGGCGGGAAAATATTAATTTTTTAACTTAAAGTTAAGGGGGGATTGGAATCAATAATTAAGAATAAATTATAACAATTTTTTCAAATTTTTATTTGCAAAAAAGTTAAAATCAATTTTTAAACATCTGAGAATGCAAGATGCAAGCGTGAAGAATTTAGGGGCAATTTATTTCATACATTTTTTTTTTTTGGAGTGAATTTTATTTTAACATGTTTTCATTTGATTAAAACAAACCTTATTTACATCCTCAAAAGACATGATTCTTCCATCTAACGATAAATTAGTGCAAGCTCAACTTAGTGAGAAAAAAATCGCAAGCTCATAATTCCAAATGGAAACATTGGGGTTGAAAGAGTTTAAGGGGTCACAGGAGTCTTAAAAATGTGCAAAGAAGGTACTACAAACAGGGCCGTAACTTATAGGGGGGGAAGGGGGGGAGCCTCCCCCCCCAATAATTTTACAAAGGGCGCCATTTTGGGCGCCGTCAGGCGCCCAAAAGGGCGCCCTCTTCAACTTTTTTAACAATTAACTTTTTAACAATTATTTAGCAATAATACGTAATTATATAATTTTTTTTACTTATTTCCCCTCAATAGCTTTTCTAGGGCGCTATTTCCCCCCAAAATGACACCCTGAGATTTTATAATAAACAACAGAAGCTTAAACTGGTATAAAGAACATAATGTTATTTTTTTAAAATAACGTAAATCTTTCACTGTTGTTATTCCTTTCCTTTTTCCCGCTTAGAAAATTCTTACCGTCTTTAGTGGTGGACGGGGGGGGGGGCAGGCAAAGGGGACTATCGGTGTTGCACTATCTTTTTTTTTTGTCCCCGAAATGTAACTGGATGTTGGACCAGCTGAACTCGAACACAAAAGGCTGTCTAGACATACTAGACATAGCTATTTAGGATTTTTTGGGCTGTGTGGGGGGGGCAATCCGTTATCTTGATAAGTCGATAACCCTAACAAGACAGTATCAAAGGGCCGAAAGTGACTTTCAACGAAAACTTGCTGTACATTGCAATAAAAAGTGATGGGCGATCCCACTATTTTCACGGGGGACAGATGGAGGCAAAGAGGCTGTGAATTGGGAGCCTTATTGTTGAATGTTGTGTAAGTACAACTGTCTGCTCTTGTTTTATGTTATCTTTCAGTAGCCAGAGAGTAAGAGACCACCTACGGAGGTAGGTCGCGTTGTCTCAAGTAAAAAGTAAATCCTTTTTATTTAATTGTGCTTTTTAACGTATTTACGTGTTGTTTAAGAGAGAAAGCTAATTTTACCCACTTTTTTCCTTGCTTTTCCAATGCTTATAATTTTCGAAACCTTCTGAACTTCGCAATTGGTACAGAATAAAAATTAAATGTACCTTTTAAAATAATAGTTGTATTTTTCGTTGGGAATAAAAGTAAGGTAAGAAATTACTATTTATTCATTTTATTATCATTACATAGTAAAATACTAATTAAATGTATAATTTTAGGGAGTTAAATTGTATCTATTTTTTTTAAATATGTACTTGTACATAAAAATAATCGAAATGAGAATAAAGAAAACTTATTTTATAATTATAAATGGGAAATGACGAATGTAACTTTTACAATTAAATTGCGTGCAAAGCTACTTTTCGATAATTTCATGAAGCAATAATGTGTTTTTTTTTGCATGAGATATTCACATTGCTACTATAAAAATTGTATAAAGGATCAATTAATTTGGAATCTCACTCGTTTCCATCGAATACTCCATTGCAAGGTACTTTTATAAAGCCAATTATTTGTAGGTTTAAATTTATCATGACTAATTCAGTGTTGTTATTTTCAAATTAGGTTAATTCATTTTTAACTAATTTACAAGTTAATTGTTAAACGATTAAATTAGTCATTAATAATTATTCAATTTGTAATTAAAACAAGTAGGTTTGTAACAGAATTTGTCACTTAACCCGCTTCCACACAACAGTTGTCTTCAACAGGAAAAATGTCACCAAACACAATATTAACTCTATAAACCTTTTAGGGATAGACCGATGCATCGGCCTGGCCGATGCATCGGCGCCGATTGTTTGAAAATTTTACCATCGGCCTTGCCATCGGAGGCCGATGGTAGTTTAGTGAAAAAAATCGGCCATCGGCCTTCAAAAACATCGGCCAACCGATGTAAGCCGATGTTTTTTGCTTTTTTTTGTCGCGATTTCCGCGACTTTCGGATCGCCGTAGTTTCACGACTTTCGGATCGCCGTAGTTTCAAGACTTTCAGATCCCCGTAGTTTCGCAACTTTCGGATCGCCGTAGTTTTGCGACTTTCGGATCGCCGTAGTTTCGCGACTTTCAGATCGCCGTAGTTTCCCTACTTTCGGATCGCCGTAGTTTCGCGACTTTCGGATCTCCGTAGTTTTGCGACTTTCGGATCCCCGTAGTTTTGCGACTTTCGGATCCCCGTAGTTTTGCGACTTTCGGATCCCCGTAGTTTTGCGACTTTCGGATCCCCGTAGTTTTGCGACTTTCGGATCCCCGGAGTTTCGCGACTTTCGGATCCCCGTTGTTTCGCGATTTTCGGATCCCCGGAGTTTCGTGACTTTCGGATCGCCGTAGTTTCACGACTTTCAGATCCCCGTAGTTTCGCGACTTTCGGATCCCCGGAGCTCCGCGACTTTCGGATCACCGGAATTTCGCGACTTTCGGATCGCCGTAATTCGCGATTTTCGGATCCCCGGAGTTTCGCGATTTACCATCTTATGGATTTACCGAATTTTGAATTTTATTTTTCCATCGGCCATCGGCCGATGGAAATCTGGAAACATCGGCCCATCGGCCGATGTTATTTTTGAACAATCGGCCAACAATCGGCATCGGCCCATCGGCCGAAATTCGCCATCGGTCGATCCCTAAAACCTTTAAAGGCTAAATTTGGCTAGATTCATTTATTTATTTCAAAAATTCAATAATTATTTATTTAATAATAAATTCAATAATTATTATCGTTTGCAGAAATTAATTTATATTTAAAAAATCAATATACAATATTCATCCCTTTTAAATGAAACCAAAACATTTGATGCAAATAACAGGTAAAAAGGCGCATTAATTCTATATTAAACATTTGCATGCTAATTTTGGCTAGTTTCATTTAATTTATTTCGAAAATTCAATAATTATTAATGTTTATCATTTGCAAAAATTATGCCTAAACCGACCTTAAGTTTGCAGTATACAAATGTTCTACGAGAAAAAGGGTAAATAGTTCTCATTTTTGAGTGCGAGAATCGAATACAAAAAGGTATTTCACATTCAATAAACAAATTTATTTGTTATTTCAAGACATAAATTTATTATTTTTATTAGTTTAGCTTCAGTTAGAGTGTTATTTTAATTATTTTTTTCCTTCGATTTTGACGTAACAGGGCGCACGAATATCAGGGTTGAAAGGAGCAGCCAATCAGAGCACGCGATTTTGCGGCGCCAGACGGGTTGTTTACCAAGATTCTTCCGCTCAGTACATTTCTCTGCTGCAAACTTAAGCTCGGTTTTGGAAAGAATCTCGTAGTGAAATATATTTCGCGTCATTTCAAACTGACCGATGCGTCACAAAAATAAATGTATTTGAATTTATTGTCTAAATGAATTAAAGTTTCTCGAGCAATTGTTGTGATGGCAATGGTGATTTAATTTTAATATAAATGGCTTCCTATGCTTTTTAAATGAGCATTAAATTTTGCAGGTTTTTTTTAATAATTGAAGTACTCCGAATTCGAATTCTTTTCTGAAATTTTCAATGTATTCTGATTTTGATGCGCAGAATTTGTTGACGTATCACACTTGTCCGTAGCGTTTGTAGTTTGGGCTATGAGAGTGGGTGACGGGCAGACAGACGGACTAAACGATTATACATCCTTCCACTTTTTACGTTATAAATTTAGTGCGGACGCTAAACTTATTTCATTTGTAATTAATAATGATGTAAGTAGTAATTAATAATTATTTAATAAGTAATTAAAAATAGTTTAATTAGAAATTAAAAATGGTTTAATTAGTAATTAATAACAAACACTTGCTTTGATTAGAAAGTTTAATTAATTCATATGTACTAATTGATGTATATAATTAGCCGTTAATAATGATTCTTAACTGACTCTCCAAAAAAATGTAAGAGGGCGCCAAAACGTGGTCCTCCCCCCCCAATAAAATTTCCAAGTTACGGCCCTGACTACAAAACATAGTTTGATCTTTCATGTCATTTTTTAACTACTCAATAAATGAGTATAATTTTTTATATGTAATTCTACAAGATTTATTTATTATAAAACTAGTTTTAAAATTAATGAAACTTTTGCCAAAACTAAAATAAATGATATTAAACATGAAGCTATTTGAACACAGTGATTAGGCTTGCGCGGCAAATTCTGAGGTCAAAATTGAAAAAATGACCAAGAAAATGACTTTATATTGTACAAATATGTACAAACAAAGACTTATACCTAAATTCTCAGCTCAATTTTAATTAGAAATTATTTTTAAAAAAATTTAAAATCAAATTTTTTTAATTTTTATTAATTTTTTTAGAAAAAAGTTCTTAACATAATTTCTAATTAAAATTGAGCTGAGAATTTAGGTATAAGTCTTTGTTTGTACATATTTGTACAATATAAAGTCATTTTCTTGGTCATTTTTTCAATTTTGACCTCACAATTTGCCGCGCAAGCCTAATCTCAATGTGTTCAAGTAGCTTCATGTTTAAAAAGCATTTATTTTAGTTTTGGCTATAGTTTCATGCATTTTAAAACTTGTTTTATAATAAATAAACCTTGTAGAAAACATATAAAAAAATTATACTTATACATTTAGTAGTTCAAAAATGACATGAAAGATCAAACTATGTTTTGTAGTACCTTCTTTGCACATTTTTAAGACTCCTGTGACCCCTTAAACCATGCGCTCCCCTAATTGTTGTGAGCAGTGTAGTAGAGGCAAACCAGAGGACATGTCAGAAATTTCCAAAATACCCTGCTTTGACGGTGAATGAGACCGATTGCCCGGGTCTCCAAACCAAAGTGCCTCTGTGCTAATCCAATTCTGAAGAATGATTTTCTAAGCCAATTTCAAAAAGTGGGATTATAAGGTCCTATAAGTCTGCTACATTTCAGATAAATTTTACACCGTTTGCAAAAATGTTTAATACAGCCGGAGAAATGTGGCTTAGAAAACCATTTTTGCCATTGGATTAACACTGAGGCAATTCGGTCTCATTCACAGTTAAAAAAGCTGTTGTTGTCACTATATATGGCCGCCTTGGACGCCATTTTTTAAGATTTGGCCTCGTCACTTGACCACCATTCAAAATAACGAAGCCTAATGCATATCACCAATCGCGAAACCTTAATTCAACCAAACCTTTTCTTCATGGCGCTGTATTGATTAGGTTGACCTTGTTTTTACTCCATCGAATATTCTCTCTACTATAGCAGTATGGTCCCGCCTTACTGGGAACCCGTTAACTTCGCATTGCTTCCTTTTAGAGGCATGCTTACTTGTGAAAATACACTCAAAATCAAAACAAAATTAAATTCGTGTTGGCGCATGAGCACTTAAAAAAGCAAAACTAATAGAGGATGAAGCAGCCCTAGGGCGAGTGCATATCTCAACCAAACTCAATCAATCAAACTAATAGAGGATGGCGTCAAGCATCCGTTTCGGCCCGGTCCATGTATTTTCAAGCCCTGTTATGGTCCCGCAATCCCACGTGGATGACGTTTTTTTAAAACTAATTATATTAATTAAAAATAACAATCAAATATGAAAAAACTAAGCCTCAGGTGCACACGTAGGTATTAAAAGGAATCTATATTAAAAATTTCGAATTTTTTAGAGCAGTTAGGTCTTTTGCGATCCACAGACATACACACAGACTCTTTCTTTTATTATTATTATAGATTTAAAGAAGTGCTTGTGCAAAAGTATCGATGACTTTTTCTCTTATTTAACAAAGGGAGAAAATTTTAAATCATAGATAGTTTAATGCTGACAACGCCTTAGCTGCCTTTCGCACTAGTTTAGCTTGTTATTCAACCATCTAGCTATAAAAATTTGGAAACAGCCTCCGTTTCAGTTTTTTTTATATAGTTTAAATAAAAAAAACGTAAAAAATATGTGAATTATAATTTAATGATGATCTGCCGCCCCGGTGGCACACTCGTTAGGATTCTAGCCTTTGGAGCTGCTAGGGTCGGGCTCGAATCCCGGTCAGACATGGATGTTTGTGACTGTCAATAAATATTGTTATTTGTCTATGTGTTTGTGTCGTCTCTTTCTTTGTGTGTCTCTTGTGCTTGTGTCATTTCTGGGGCTTAGTACAATAGACTTAAAGTCGCAGTGCTTGGCGATCTTGCCCCCCACCAAGAAAGTCATAAAGTCAAAGTCATAATGATGATCTCATAGTGAAAAGTTAGTTACTGAAACAAATCTGGTCAGACAACTAAAGTGCTCAAAAAAGTTCCACAACAAAAGATGTTACACACTACAAAGGTATATACCCCCCCCCCCCCCCCGCCACCTCGGTGGCTGAATGGTTAGTGTACTGGCCTTTGGAGCTGCTGAGGTCGGGTTCGAATCCCGGTCAGGCATGGATATTTGTACTTGTCAATAAATGTTGTTATTTGTCTATGTGTTTGTGTCGTCCTTTCCTTGTGTGTCTCCTGTGACAGTCCCTTCTGGCGAGCGGGGTAATGGGCTACATAGCCTACGCCCTTCCCTTCTAGAGGGCGCATTTGCATTCCATTCCATATACCCCCCCCCCACAATCCACAATAATTACATAAAATAGCTCCAAAGAAGGTTACAAATAAACAGCCGGAAACGATTAAATTTCCTAAAATTAGAAAATATTTAGTTAGTCGGAGTTCTTGGTGGCGTATTTAGAAAATAGAAATAAAACAAAATGTAAGTGAGAAAGTTTCGAGAAGTTGATATAGCAGGGCTCGAAAAACCGCCCGTCCGATTAAAGTAATAGTAAAAATTTTAGAATTTGGGGGAATTTTGGGTATTCGCCTACCTTAAGCAAAAATCTGCTAGATCACAAATCTAACTCTCGAAAACAAATTTTCTGCAAAAACTAATTGAACCACGATTTTAAAATCATTACCCCAGTCTGGCACACACAAGCGCCTTTTAAATACAACCCCTTTTACAGTTCTTCATATTGATGACTCTCAAGCAACAAAATTTTTACCAATATACATGTAAACATATTTTTTCAACATGTACCCAACCAACATATAAACATGCTTCTCGTTTAGGTCATTTTACACAAAGCGTTATTTTCTGTTTATGTTCATACTTCAGGCTTTGAGTTGGAACAGAAATGCTAAATGAAAATAAATTCTTCTTTCACGCTTCGATTGGGAAATAACAAAAAAGTACAGAATAGAATAAACATTTTCAATTTCAATTATTTTTTATAAAAGTTTAACTTTCAGTGGCAACACGAAGAGAAAAATTTATGTATTTGAGTTGAAGCAATCAAGACCATAGGTTCTCTTAATGAATTTTCAAGAATTGTGCTGGTAACTGGCATGGTCAAATTTAGCTACACCTGTATATTTAGCCCCTCTTAAAAAAAACTATCATATGATACACTTCATATGAGTTTTTAAGCAAACTTTTTGAAGTTCATTCACATTCGAAATTAACTTTACATAATTTTTTTAGGATTTTTGACACTACGACATGCACAATTGTTAAATGGAAGACTTGTAGAAGAGTATGTATTTAGTAAAGCCCATAATCAGATTCGCACTTAGCCACAAATTTCATATTGCTGATGCTTCATTCTAGGGGCCCAGCCACATGCATCAAAAAACAAAGTAGAAAACTGACAGTTAACATTTTTTTCAAATAATTGCCTTTACAAATACAATATAAATGATATAATATCAATTATACAATATTAAATATTTATCAATTCGAGCTTACTTTTAATAAAATAGAGATGTAAAGATTTTGAAAACAAAAATTAAACAGAAAACCACCATAGAGTAACAATACACAATAAAAGAGCAACAATACACAATAAAAAATCTTTATTTCGAAAAGAATTATTACAAAAATTGAATTTATAATGAACTATTTTGCAAGAAAAACATTACAAAATTGATTATTTTCTATTGATTATACGTATTTCTTCATTGAAATAAAAAATATACTATCCTATGATTCAAATACAAAGTGACTTATCCCCAAAGCAAAAGTATAAATAGTTTATTCGTTGCCAGTGCAAAATTACAAACTGCACTCATTAAAAAAAAAACAGACTTCAGAGTTCAACGTTATGACAAAATAAAGTTTATATTAAAAATTATAAATTCCATAAAATTGAATTTATTAAATCAGTTTTACACTATAAGCAGCTATAGTTTTTACTGTGGAAATATTACATTTGCATTCTTCAATTTCTGACTTTTCCTTACAAAATCACTTTTTATCGTATCATTAATAAAACAACAATTTTGCATATAAACATATTAATAAATGATAAACTAATTTCAATGATCTTTCTGAATTAAGTATATCTTAATATTGAATTCAGCTATTCAAGATTCAAACAATTTAATTGAAATGTTTTTACACTTAGATATTGAAGTTGAAAAAAAATCATTGGAAACATTCCTTTATTGTGCTCATTTTGAAATCATAATATACTACATAAATATCTAACCAAATTGAAGTATTGAATAAAACTAATAGGGATTAAAATGTAAGTGTAAATAAATAATATAAATTAAAATATATTATTAAAAAGTATAGATTGCTGGGAGTAAATATAAATAATGTAAATATAAATAAATGTATATAAATAAAGGTTTAAATAATGTAAATTCAAAGATATTTGAAGTTCAAATTCATAAAATCATATAATGCATAAAAACTTATAATTGAGATATCCTAACATAAAAGTAATCAGGAACACATTAAAAAGATCATTTATGTAGTTTTAGGTATGTGTGTTAAAACATGTTAAATATAAATATTTTTCACAATAGCTGCCTAATTTCAAAATAATTTTATAAGTTAAGTTTAAAAACCGTTTTGAAAATAGTATAATAATAGCAATCAAAAGGTATATAATATAGATGATAAACATAAAAGTATTTTTATGCAGTTAAATATCACCAAAAATTAACAAGTGGTCTTTTACTGAACAAAGTGCAAAACCCTCACAGGAACTTATTCCTTCTTAAAAGGAAGGGAGTACTTAGTAAAGCAATGAAAACTTAAAACCAAACAATAAAGTGTGAATTGTTTAAAAAATGAATTTTAACCAAAATATGGTCAGTCCTCAATATGCCTTTTTTAATACTTCTGCTTAATAATTTCAAACTGTTTTGGAGAACAATGTCGTTTTTTTGCTGACATGAATTTTAAAAAATAGCCAATTAGTATTACTTTTGAATTTTAAATAATTCTTAACATTATCATTGAATTTACCAAATCGCCTTTCAATTCACCACATTTAATTGTATTTCAAGCAGGCAAAAGTTAAGTACGTGATATTAAATTATATGCATGTAAAAATATACAATGCTTTTCATCACAGATGCTTAAATTAACTAAAAGCATATAATCATAATTTTGCCTTTTCTAGACCACACAGGAATGGCGAAGGAATTTGTATCCAAGGAGTAGGTAAAGGATATAACCCTAAACTATTCTTGAAATTTGTAATGTCATCTATTTTAACAGGAGGCTGAAAACAAAAATAAGAACAATTAATACAGCAAATTTATAAAAAAAGAAAATAAAAATTATATTTAACATTCTAAACATGCAGTAAACTCTTCATGATTTGCGGAATTGGGTGGTGTGGCTTCGGTGGATAAGCAAATTTGCAGATAATCAGCAAATGTTTAATTCAACAGTTTGAAAAAAATATTATTTGCATAATTCCAAAGTAATTAATATTTTTTTAATAATAATTTAGTTTATAACCTTAAATACCACTTCATATATTTGTTGAAATATATTTTCTCACTCACTCTGAAGGCAGGAGGAGGTGGGATTAAACCATCCCCAATTGCATCTTCCTCTGGTATGCATGGATATTGACCCTCATTGCTTTCGTTCAGGGATTTGCAAGATGATGACAGAACATGAACAGAGAGTTTCTTTCGTTTTGGTGCATCATACGAAATTAACTCCTGGAAAAGTATTGAAAAAGTCATAGAAAATCAATATTGAAATTGTTATGTATGGTAAATAAAAACGGACCACAAGTTATTAAAATCAAAACAAACCTTAAAATAGGAGTATAACTCATCCTTTGTAATAGTAGCCAAACAAGCAACTTCAATATTGTCTAAAAAGAAACATTACATATAATAAATATACAAAAAGTTAAATATATATACTATTTGTCTAAACTTCAGAAGCCAATGTAACAAGGAACATATCTACACAGAAACACTTTTAATTTCTCTCATTTCTGGCTAGTGATAATTTATAAATTTACTAAAAAAGAACATTTTATATCTAAAAATCAATTGAGTATTCGACAATTGAGACAATCAATTGAGTATTTACTTCAAAAACAACGATTTTAACGTTATTAACTTCATTTAATCAAAGCCGCACAATATATTAATGCAAATTATTTAATAAATACATTATATTAATTTAACATTAGTTAAGTATAGTTACGACACTTAAATTAAAAATAGCGGAATTAATAATGATAATAAGCTATGAATAGTTCATAGTTAAGACACTTAAATTAATTTAATTCAATAATAAAATAATATACATACAATTAAAAATAAAAAAAATATGAGAGCAATAAGTTAGTAAATAATTAGATGGTAATAAGTTTAGAGTAAATAATTGTCAGAAATATTCTTATGGTAGTTGCTCTCTCTAATAATCTATATCCTCTTTTTCCTGAATGCTATTAAGAACACTGTGGCCTACCCATACTTATTCTTTACACTGCAGTTCAAAAAATGTCTAAAATGCAGGCACTTATGATGTTTTTTAATCCATTTTTGTATTTTTAACCAATCAACAATTCAACATAATACAGGTCCTAGGAGGGAAGTTATGAGCCTACCACCACTTTTTAGCATATAGTGCTCTATACGATGGCACCAATGAAAAATAGAAAGTCATAATAACCATGTAAAAAAGTGCATTTTTAATCATTTAAAAAAAATTAAATTATGCTATAATACCTCTGTCAAAATTAAAATGTTGTGAATGTATTTCAAGCCAGTATTTTGCATTTTGAAGGGATAACTTCTTTGGTTTCTCTAGACGTATTCCAGTAACTGACTGGACATGATTTTGATATTCTTCATCGCTTAATTCTTGCAAATATTTCTGCAAAAATTATTCTTTTACAAATAATTATACACAAATATTCATTACATAAAATTATCATCACATAAAATTCATCATCTTAATAATATATCATATAAAATTTATTATCATTATTCATCACATAAAATTATACATACACCATAAAAACTTTGTAGTTTGTGCAAGCATTTAAAAGCACTTTCCAGCTTGTGTTAAACTGGAGTGAAAAGAGTTTAACTAGTTGAGGACGTTTAAATGGTATTCCTACTGTATGATTATAAAATACTCAAAGATCAATAGTTTAAAAAAAGCATAAAATAAGAAAAAACATTTGTATTCTGACAAGTGCCAAGTCAAAGCTGATATAAAAGTTGTCAAATTGCTAAGCCTGATTGTCTCCTTGTTGACACTCCTTTGATATTCATGCACCCTATTACATCATAATTGAACGAAAAAATAATCAATATTTCACTCCATGGCAAAAAAAATTATAATAATGCGAGTTGAAATACCTAATCAAGTGGCTTTTGAGGTTTGCAGTGCCTTTTATTTTTCAATTATTAAACTCGGCAATGGGAACTATTTTTATTTTTCTCTAGCAAAGCATATAATTCTTTTTTATTTATATTTTAATTAAAAAAATAATTAAAGATGAAAATAACTAGTCAAACTAGCTTATCTTTCAAGAAATAAAAAAAAATTCAAAATTGATACTATATTTGGGCTAAGAATCCCCATTAGAACGAAAAATTACTAAAAGGTTTTTAAATATTTTGAATGGGTAATGAACTATACACATAGAAAAACATTGTTACTTACATCAAAATACTGTATAAAGGCTTCAATCCTTCCATCAACATATGATGGTGATTTATCAGACTGAACAATAATTCGAATTCCCTGGGCACCACTTGAGCGCCTTGTGCTACTACATACAATATAACCTATTGAAATGTAAAATTTTGCTAAATGACACTCCAAATATGATGCAAACAGAAGGAAAACATGCACAATAACTTTAATACTTTCACATATCTTTATAAATAAACTTGGCTTAAAAAGAATTAAGAGCCAAAAGCATGTTTTTATTTACTATAGATATGGTTATTATTGCAAGCTGTAAATTTTACAAAACTGAAGTTACTTATGATTTCCCATGAAAAAAACTTGGCGACTTATATGTATGAACTTATATGAATGAATGACTTATATGAATGAATTATATGTATGAACACAACTGAAAGTTGAAAAGTCATAAAACTGGAATGAATTTGTCCTGACAATGAGTTGAAAAATTTGCAGCTAAATACTTTGAACATTTTACAAAATATTTTTAAATATTGTGTTCCTGTAAAAATAACAAGAGTGGTTAACACTTGCTTAATTATTACATAAATAAGCCTGTTTCTCTGGAAACAATATATAAATTGACTAGTCGAATAACTGTTTGATTCTAAACTATTACACACAAACCAAACTTTTAAATATTGTAAGGAAACTTACCAAGTTGCTCCTGTGTGCGTAAGTAGTTAAAACAAGGCTCAGAAATTATATCAGCTAATAATTCCAACAACATATTAGCTCTTGTTTCATGTACACCACATTGGTAGTAAGTTTCTACTGATGAAGAACAATGAACTTCATTGACTGCTTCATATACATAATGATATGCTAAAAATAGATTAAATAAATTAGTAAAAAGCTAACTAACTTTAACACAGCACTTTAGCTTTTAAAAGATTTGATTTTTATATGGTATAGAAATTTTTCGTCGAGCTTTAACACACTCGCTGCCACTGACGCCCTAAGGCGTCGCATGGTTCGGATTCACCGATAACAGCACATTCTGATGAAATTCATAGTACCACTTCGCCAACCGTTCTTATGAGTTCAAGTTCGTTTGAAAACTTGATAAATATGATGGTCTAGTGGTTAAACAAACTACACGATCTAGCTCTTTCATCTACCCTTTTGTATGATATTTAATTGACACCTAGTAATCCCAGATGTGACTAATGAATTTCCATACATAGATTTAAAGCTTAAGCAGTTTTTGTGTTATTTGTTGACAATTGACAACAAATATAATACAGCCATAAACAGGCAAGTATTTTAACACTTATATTTGAATTATGTTAACACCCCAAGTAAATTTAAGGGTACTAGGTGATCAATTTGAGGATATAGAAAGTAGAATATTAGATTTTACACTTTTGATGATTTGAAAGAGTACATGCTATTTAAAATTACGAGGAAGTTAAATCTTTTGTCTCAAAGGTAGGGGGACCAGACACCAGACTTACTGCATTTCGCAGTGTGGTTTAGTTTGTTATTCAACTATCTAGCTATAAAAAATTGCAAATAGTCAGGGTGCTTTTGTATTTTTTTTTCAAACAAAAACAACCCAAAAAAATTATGAAAATTTAAAGATGGTTTCATAGTTGAAAAGTTAATCACTGAAGCAAATCTGGTGATTGGCTTTCAATTGAATTATTAGTGACAAATGACGAGTTATCCAGTTGGAAAAGGCCAGGAACATTTCCTCATATTTTTACAACTACCTGTTGCTACCTGTTGTGTAGCTTTAGTTAGCGATGTTAATTCAACCTAACCTTGCAATTTTACAACCTCGAACTAAGATTTGAACTTGTATAAAAATGAGAACTAATGAGAACTAAATGAGTACTTGTTCAAAAATGAAGAATGGTTAGTTCATTTCCATTGTAACGAACTGGTTTAAAAAAAACAGGATGTTCTTCTACTTCATCAGCCTCTATCGATGATATAGTGGCAGCAAACGTGTTAACTTAAGTTTTACAAAATATATAGACAGTAGACATTATAAAATATGTAAACAGTAGACATTATAACAGCAGAAAATATATTTATGAGATTGAAGGTTTTAAACATTTTATAAAAGGTTTTGACAACTGTTTCAATAGCAATCGTTTTTTAATGGCTTGGTGACTGAATTGGTCTTTGAATTATGTTTCTTTATTTAAAACCTATTGTCATTTGAGAGCATATTTTGAAAGAAACATGAAAGAAACAAAAATATGAAAATTTTTCAGACAATCACAAACACTTTATAAGGTCTGTATTACAGAACATTCCAGTTATTAAGTCTCCAGATTAAAGATTCTACACTGTGTTGTACATAGATGTATCATCCAAGTTTTCTCAATTGAGATAATATAAAACTATCCTTTGTGTATCTTTAGGGGGAGGGGTATTAGTGTATATCAAACTGCAAGCAGAAAAAGTGTCATTCCAGCAAAAAGATAATTGTTGAAATAGAATAATCTGAAGTTAAGCTTTTTGGTTGCATTTTGTTATAGAAAAATAAATTTTCTGCTTTCTGTATCCCAACAGTGATACTAATCAGCTTTTAAGATGCTTCAGTTTCAAGGTCTAGAAATTTTGAATACTTTAGAATTTTCAACGGAAAGTAGTACTATTATCCTATATATTCATTTGACACTTTTCTGCACAGTTTGACATAGTAAATTTGTAGCACCAATTTAAATAAAAGTAAAAATTTAAATAAAAGTTTACCATCAGAGAGCTGAACTTCTCTTTCCCGAGTCAATTGACTAGCCATTAAATATTTTGAATCCATATTCTTTCTTAAAATACTTTCCACAATAATCATTAAATCTAAAGCTCTCTAAAATATAAAATATTGTTAGTATATATCAATTTCATATTGTTCAAATCATAAAATGCACTACAAATTTTGAAAATTAGCCATTAGACACAATAGAACAATAAGTATCACTTGTATCAATTAAGTACACAAAACTGGTTGGTGAAAAATGCAGGTTACTTATAAGTAGAAAGACGACTATGCGTTTTAGAACCACACAAATCATTGCTCAATAAGTTTACGAAGAGTAAGGATGATAAGAAGAAAAAAAAGTAATAGGAAGGATGAAGTTTGATGTCTTTGTGGTAAATGGAAATTTTATGTGGTGAAAGCATTATTTGTAAATCCCGGAAAAAAGGATTGCATAGCTGGAATCCGCTATGTCACAATAGTACACTACAACGTCTCAAATTGGGCATAAAAAATCCTGAATGACTCAAAATTTGGATTAGTTATTTTTTCCCCAAGCTTTTAGAAATTTTATTGTACACTGCAAATTTTGTTTTTGTTCTGATTTGTCCTATGCGATACACCGGCTAAAAGTGAACAAACACAAATAATTCAATCCTATCTTTGCTGTAGTATTAGGTTCACTCAGAACACTGGTACTCTTAAGAATACGAGAATTAAAAAATACTGTAGAATATAATCACTTGTTTAGCTGGCAGAACATAACTGTATCCATTGAATCTTTATTTTGAAATCTGAGAGTTTTGCTCAATGATTGGTTTACCGTTTACTCTGACTTTTCATGAAATATCCCAAAGAAGCAAATTGTAAGAAACACCTTGTAAAAATGAGCAACAATTTTGTCAATGTGTGCCCAGTAACTTTTGATGAATTTTTTTGTTTAGCATCTTTCACAGCATTTACTGATGACGCCTTGTAATAATTGTTAATTCTCAGCATCATTGGGTGATTTGTTAAAGGGGTTGAAGTTTCGGATCTTAGTTATTCATCCCATTCAGACAGTGTTTAATTTCTGTGGTTGGTACCTTAAACTTTGAAAATATTTTTTATGGTTGGTTGACTAAGTTTAATCTAACAATTCTCAACCTGAGGCAAGAAAACAATTCAGAAAAATAAATAAATTTTTTGTAATGTTTTGTTCAATTAAAATTCAACTGTTGCAAAGTAAGTCTATATTGAATGAATTTTAAATTTTCTTAAAGGTAAAATTATAACTTACAAAGCTTATAAAATTGCTACATATGTATCAATATAAACTGCCTGATATACAATAGTCCAGTAAATTTAGACAAGTGTGTCAGTCTGAAATTTTTGAGGGGAAATGAGTTTGGTACCTTTATATATGTTTCAAGGGTGCTGAATACGAATATGAACTTACCACCTTACTAAAGACGTAGAATTATTTTTACCAACACATGAAAAACACTATGTGGTTATGGCTTTTTGTTTGTACATAAAAAATACGGAACAATTTGCAAGGCAAATAGAATATCAAATTTAAGAGCATAAAATTCCCTACAATTCCATGTATGATACATCTTCTTAACATATGAAAAATCCCACAAAAGAATTTGATTGAATTCCAAAACTGATTCAATAATATAAGACTAATTCTTATTTTTTTCAAGCACAAATTAAAAACCGTGGCCATATTGTGTTTTTTTCATAGCTTTTGATAAATAACATTGTTCTAATTCCATTTTTACCAACACATGAAAAACACTATGTGGTTATGGCTTTTTGTTTGTACATAAAAAATACGGAACAATTTGCGAGGCAAATAGAATATCAAATTTAAGAGCATAAAATTCCCTACAATTCCATGTATGATACATCTTCTTAACATATGAAAAATCCTACAAAAGAATTTGATTGAATTCCAAAACTGATTCAATAATATAAGACTAATTCTTATTTTTTTCAAGCACAAATTAAAAATTGTGGCCATATTGTGTTTTTTTCATAGCTTTTGATAAATAACATTGTTCTAATTCATATTCTGAATCCTTGTAAACATATATAAAGATATCAAACTCATTTAATTAAAAAATTTCTGCTTAAAGTTATATTTTTACTGTACTTAGAAAAAAAACTTATTATAGTAAATTATCCCAACAACTTTTATGAACAAATGAAAAGCATAAATAAACATGACGCAAGTAATGTGTACCTGTTTTTGAAGATTGCCATACATCAATGCCTCAATATGAACTCTGGAAAATAATCTTGGAACTATTTCTTGGACAGATTCAACAGTCGCTTCTAAAAAGAAATTGCAAACACTTAGCACCAAATTTCATTTGTATTAGTTTAGTTTTGAATTCTCATCATACTAGAGCTACACAAGGGCAATTGGCGAGGGGCGTCGTAATTTAGGACCAGGGTCAAGTGACGAACCAACACCTCCTGGGTTCGTCACTTGACCCCTGTTTGTCACTTGACTTTAAGCATCTAACACAACCCGTTAAGGGCCACATGAATACTTTAAAAAATCAATTGTAAGAAAAACAATATTATATTTATAGCTAATTTTCTACAATCAATATAAAGTTTTTTTTATGAAAATACATACCATCAAGACAATTTAACAATTCTTCGTTTGTCCAGATGCGTTCAGCAAGCAAGAGTGAAGTATAATAAATTGCTTGTTGATGTGGCTGTTCAGCGCGAAAATTGCTGATACTTCTTCGCAACTAGATAAGTAGATTCATTGAAAAATATTTTAGCAAATCAGCTTTGATAAAATCATAATGATAAAATAATGATTAATTTATTTTGAGCACTTACTCCTTCTTTTAATATTTCAAATCGTTTTCTATCAACTTTCAAACTAGTCATACACTCCAAAATTTTTTCAAGGAGAATATGTTGCTTGTCATTATATCCTTTAATTGTGAGCTACAAAAAAAAGCACATAAAATTAGTTATCAGATAATTCCCATCAACTGAAGATTTTTGTAGCGTAGGTCACAAGTTAAAAAAAAGTCTTTTTTAATTAAAAAAAATAAAGCTAATGAAACATATTCAACAGCTGAAGTATAGATCAACTATACCACTATTTTTTCTTATTTAATGTTAAAAGTTGTAGCCATAAAATTGTAACACTTGTTATTTTAAACACAAGAAAAAGGCCAATTTTGCATGAAATTTACCTATTAAGTATGCATAAATTTTTAATTTGGTCACATTTAATTACATTTTTTACCTTTTATTCACTAAATGGCGAGAATCAAATCTTGTCTAGTGTTTGTCCGTTTAGGTATGTTAATTTTACATTTAAACTTAAAAATAGTTAATTTGCAATTAGGTTTAAGTCATGCTTTTATAGCACTGAATATTTTAATATTTTATTTGTAAAATAAACTAAATTGAATAATTTTCAACTTCTAGTTTCAATTTTCAATAAATTAATATAACAGTTACAACAATAAATTCAATCAATAAATTAATATAACAGTTACAACAATAAATTCAATCAATAAATTAATATAACAGTTAAAAAATAAGCTTGTTTAAGAATATTTTTAAAGACGCATTGCATCAAAACGTACATTTTAGACAATTTAAACCATTTTTTTTTTAACAATATAAACATCAAAAAATTTATAGAGTTATATCATGGTGCACACAGGATCAAATATTTTTCATAAAATATCAAGGAATAGAAATTACTAAAATCATGAAATCTGAATAGATAAAGCGTTATAACCCGAATCTCAATTTTGTTTGGTTAAAATTAAACCTGTATAAAATTTGTAACCCCAACATATGGCCGAAGAAAGGAAAACTAAGACTACAACAGACATAATTAAAAAAACATTTAGGCTTTTCTTGCCACGGATCCTTAATTAGAAGCAATCATACAAAGTTCTGGCAGAACCAGCGAACTGTCAAACATTATGTGACATTATTGGTGAATTTCGTGAAATATACACTAGGCAGTAAAATAAGTGAATCAGGTTAGTTTGAATTAACTAGAGCTACGCTAGGGTTATTGGCGATGGGCATAATAGTTTAGAGCAGTGGTTCCCAACAGGTGGTCCGCGGACCCCCAGGGGTCCGTGAGCTATGCCAGAGGGGTCCGCAAGATGCTATTAGAATATTAAAAATATATTACGTATGATAACAGTATTTTTGATTTGGCTTTTTGCCTGAGCAGAGTCTAGCGCAAAACTATCACTCAAAATTTTCTCATTTACTTCTCTTGACTTTACTCAGTTGTGTACTACTTAGCTCATGTATATGAACACTTTAATTTGTTAAACTTTAGTTTTACAAGGAAAAAAATGTAGACCCGTTCAAAGTTGAGGATAAGATTAGTGCTATGGTCAAAAAGTGTCAGTTCCGGGCGTCAAGGATAGAAGACAAGTCACTAACTTCTCTACTTTTAAAATAATTCTCGGAGTCATTAGAGAAGAATTTGCCCCACCAGATCAAGATCAATGTAGCCGAGCCACCAGTTTTAGAGAGTATTTCCCTGAACCTGACCCCAGATGGGTTCGAAATTCCTTCAGCTGTGAAGAAATACACAAATCAAAGGCCTCACTGAAGAAGAGCAAGATCAACTTGTGAATCTGTAGCCCAGAAGGATGCCCAGAAGTCTGTAATAAAATTACATTTCGGTGTGAGCAAGTAGTTTCTTTCTTTTGTTTCACGAAAACCAACATAGGAATCGGTTCAACAAGCAGTCGGATTTCAGATTGAAAGTTTCAAGTTTGAAACCTAATATTTCAGAAATAATGGGGGCTTGAAGGACCTATTTATCTCATTAAGAACTGAAAAATAAAACTAACTGTATACTGATGGAGTTCTCTGTTGCAACTGTAAAAAACTTAAAAAAATAAAAAAAAAGACTTAATTTGGCCCTCACTTTAACTTTAGGATTTAGGAGTTAATGGCGGTCCTTGTAACATTAAAGGCTCGATGAGGGGTCCGCGAGAAAATTTTGTTGGGAACCCCTGGTTTAGAGCTACTACTATCAATAAGTGAATCTAGAAGCATTGTTGAATTGCAATAGCAGTTGTATTTGAAGTTAAAAAAAATAATAACACTATTTTTGAACTGTTAAAAATGACATAAAAATTTGCGGTTTGATTCAATTAAGCAGCGGATGTTAATGTAAATAGATATTAAATTCCATAAATCAGAACAAAATAAAATTAAGAGATATATTCAATTAACTACCGATTCCAAAATGCCGACAACTCCTGCATTATCAAGTTCATAATTTTGAAAGTTTTTATTTGAATTCGCTGTTTCGCCCTTTCGCAGTTTCGTCCGTTTGCTATTTCGTCCTCTCGTGTTTTTGTCCTTCTGCTTGTCCGGATACCATAATCAGGTTACTACATTGCTCATACTGTTTTCAATTACAAGGTTTTTTTTATGTTGTTGTTCCAAAAATAAAATGGATTCAAGCGTTATCGTATTTGCTGCAACAATTACTCAACTTGATGCATCAACTCCATTGGGTGTTAAACCCTACTCCAAAAAGGAACAATTTGGAGCAAAAAATTTATTGCAGGAAATCCTGCCTAATAACCAGTTTTGATATGTCGTACACTGGACTTTTGGCCAACGAACAGCTGGTGTGATAGGATAGGGGCTTAAATCTTATCTTTGCTTCTTAAATATCTGAAATTGAATTTACCAATAATTTAAAAGTAGTCTAGATACCATAATAACTTTTACGTTATAAAATATTTATAAATAAATGTATACAAAAAGAATGCGATTGGTTATGCAACAACAAAAACTATGCGAAGCCCATACTTGATTGGGGTATTTTTACATTGAAACTCCTTATTACCTTCACTTTATGTTTTAGTGTAAGAAGTTTTTACTTAAAAAAATTAATGCAGTACTACACATAAGTTTTCTATATGACATACCCAATTATAAAGATAACAATTTAAGTATAATTATTACTTACAGAGATTCCTAGTCTAGAATTTCCAAGAGCGTATGAAAGTCCAGCTAATTCTGCAGCATACGCATACTCATTAAGGGAATCTTTTACTAACTGAACATAAAGATGACATAAATTAAAATGAAGAGGATCAACATATGCCATGGGACTAAAAGGAGGAAAAAATTTATTATTACAAATTGTTAGAAATTAAAAAAAAAATCCTGAAACTTGTTAAGATTTATAATTTTAAGAGAAAGTCATAAGCTTGATTAATATGATGTCTAACTTTTGAAAAAAATATCAGAGGTGTAGCTAGCATATTATTCTAGGGTGTTACAGCTCACTCTATAATCTGAACTTTTACCAAAAAAGTTTTAAAAAATTTTAAGTTCTATTTAAAGTCAGATTTTTAAAACCCATAAAATAATAAAATTTTACCCAATTAAAAGTGTGAAGGACTCAGCCAACCAAACATTCTGGCTACGTCCCTGCAAATCATTTATATAGGGGACATGCTACATGCAAGTGCTATAACATAAACTATATTTACCTTTCAATTGAAAAAGTTAGATTTGCCTTGGGTAACAAAAACTTATCATCTTGCTTAAACCATAGGCGACACATTGGAGTATTCTAAATGTTTAAAATATAAGGTATATTTAAGTCATGTTAAATAATATAAACAACTATTGCTGTAAATTTAAAGAAATAAAAAAAAGCATATTATACCTTAATAAGTACAGGATATTTGGTAATCTGAAAAATTAACAATAAATAAATCCCATATTTATATAAAATATTTATTAATAAAGTACTAATAATCCACCTTCCAAATTACCTCTGTATCTGGAGTAACAAGTTCAAAGTTAGTTGGTATTAAGTCATTAGGAGTTGGAAGTTTTAACTGAGGATGTGTTTCAACTGTCTTCCATTTCTGAAATAAAGAAAAAAACAATATTTTGAATTTTATTTTACATAATCATAAAACATAAGTATGTTATACAATTTGATAATTTAAGCTATTAAAATTTTACTCTTTGAGCAATTTTACTTAAGAGCATTTATCTTTAAAATTTAACAATGTCAAAGATATTTTAGTCAATTTGCAAGTTAAAATATAGTCTACATTAGGGTGGGTCGAAAAAAGTAAATTTTCGAGTACAGACTTTTAATAGGACTCAAAAGTTGCGTATTGTCATGCTGATTACAGGAAAAATAATAAAAAAAACCAATCAATATAAGTGCTGCCTCAAAGAGGTTGAAGTTTGAAAAAAATGCCAAAAATCGACACATTTTAATTTAACCGCCAGAATTTACTGATTACATTTTGTGCTTTAAACAAGAAATAATATTGTTCAGTTTTTATCGTTACTATAAAAAAATATTATAAAATTCTCTTCAAAATTTTAAATTCGCGAAAAAGATTGTTGAAAAGACGCGATTTTGATGAAAACTCACAAATTTAGCTTTTTAAACTGAACCTGGAAGTTTAAATTATAAAAAAGTGCTCTTATACACAGGAGGGTATCTATTATGTTTAACCGATATAAGCAGCAGAATAACAGTTATTATCAAAATGCAGGGCCGTAGTGTGGGTAGTGGGTAAGCTTGCTCCACTATAATTTAAATTTTAAAATGCAAACTTATTGCTATTTTACTATTTATTGGTATTATTAAAACTATTTTATAGTCATTTGATAATTAAAAAAAGAATACGAACCATGCTATTACAAAATTTCCGTAGTTTGCAGCTATTGTCCCTTCCTATATTTTTCAATTTAGCAAAAAACATAACATTCAACATAGGAAGGTGGCTGCAATTCAAGTTTCACTCGCTCTGAACTATCAAGCCAATTAAGATTTTTTTGCCATTTGATTATGACAAAGTCTTAAATAGTGCAGTGGTATCATATATTAGCATTATAGATCATGAAAGCATAGTTGCTTGAATGCAATTGCCTCTGTTTATTGTTCTACATACTTTTCTTGAGATTGTCCGACACCTATTTCTAATGTTGACAAACCCATAAAGAGCAATTTATGAGCCACATAGGTTCCAAAAGATAAAAATGCCAATGTTTCTTTTTTCTCTTTTAAATCTTCAAACTGTAATGCAACTCAAAAATGCGCTGAAAGCAGATAATTAATGAAAATAGAAATTTTGGATATTCATTTTTCACACTTAACTATATAGTACCAATAAACTTTAAATAACCTATTTTTTACAAGGTTGCAAAAAAAAGCAGTGCTGCATTCCAGCAAAAGGCGAAAACTATTACATGTAGGGTATAACAGAGAGAGAGAGAAAAAAAAGAGAACTTCGTTATTGACATTCGCACGTTACCACTTGAGAATATATAAAGTACGAAGATATGACATGCCACTTGAAAAAGTTCTCTATTCGTTCGAGTGAAATGAGCAGTCACTATTATATAAATAAAAAAAATCTTTCAATAGACTCTAAAGATACTATAGAGGCAGGGAAACCGGTGTTTGATTTTTGCTCCCAAAAATTCTAAAAATGATAAACCTTCCACACCAGAATAAAATTACCAATGATTGGTAGGGTTTTTTTTTGCAACATTGTAAAAAATAAGTAATTTAAAGTTTCTTGAATATTTAGTTATTTGAGTGAATTTAATGTATCGTAATTCAATTATCATTAATTATCTTCTTTAAGAGCTATTTTTGAGTAGCTTTACAGTTTGCAGTTTAAAAAAAGAAAAATATATTTCTTTTGGAACCTATGTGGCTCATAAATTGCTCTTTATGGATTCGTCAACATTAGAAATAAGTGTCAGGCAATCTTCAAGAAAAGTATGTAGAACAGCAAACAGAGGCAATTACATTCAAGCAACTATGCTTTCATGATCTGTAATGCTAATATTTGGTAAGATTGCACAATTTAAGACTTTGTCATGATCAAATGACAAAAAATCTTAACTGGTTTGATGGTTCGACATGAGTGAAACTCGAATTGCATACACCTCTCCATGTAGCATATTGGGTCATTTGCTAAAGAGAAAAATATGGAAAGGGACAATGGCAGCAATATATGGAACTTTTGTATGACACGGTTCACATTCTTTTTTTAATTATTATTTATTATAAATAGTTGTAATAATAGCAATAAATAATAAAAGAGCAATAATAAGTTTGCATTTTACAATTTGAACTATAGTGGAGCAAGCTTGGAATGGAATGGAATGCAAATGCGCCCTCTAGAAGGGAAGGGCGTAGGCTATGTAGCCCATTACCCCACTCGCCAGAAGGGACAGTCACAGGAGACACACAAAGAAAGGACGACACAAACACATAGACAAATAACAACATTTATTGACAAGTACAAATATCCATGCCTGACCGGGATTCGAACCCGACCTCAGCAGCTCCAAAGGCCAGTACACTAACCATTCAGCCACCGAGGAGCAAGCTTACTCACTACCCACACTACGGCCCTGCCCTTTTATAATAATCTGTTATTCTGCTCCTTATATCAGTAAAACATAATAGATAGCCTCCATTCCTGTGTATTTGAGCACTTTTTTATAATTTAAACTTCCAAGCAGGTTCAGTTTAAAAAGCTTTAAATTTGTGATTTTTCATCAAAATCGTGTATTTAAAAAAAAAAAAAAAATACGAATTTGAAATTTTGAAGATATTTTAGATACTCGAAAATTTACTTTTTTCGGCCCACTTTAGTCTACATGTGTTCATTACAAGTACATATTAAAGGAATGATTAAGCTTTATCGAAGTTTTTTCATGAATGACAGATATTTATAGTTCTGAGGTAAGTAATCTAGTATCAAATGCATTTTAAGAAAAATGTACTTAAAAAGTTAATAAAAGTAGAAAACACATTAAAGCTTCACAGTACTTTTTCTTAAATTTAATTTCATAACTTTGCGAGAAAATACTGGAGAAATTAAATGTGGCTATATAAATGTATATATTACTGAAAAATGCAAAAAAGTCTTACTTCCAACAATTCACTTTCTATTGGTTCCAATTTGTATTTAGTGCCATACCATTTTTCAGTTTCACAACATATGTCTTCAAATTTTTTACCAACAACTGCAATTCTAAATACAACATAAAATCAGTGTTGCGCATAAACCAAACAAATTCTAAATATTTGTACATCAAAATGTAACAAATAAATAAGATAGTTTCATTAACAAAATCAGGATTGAAATATTATATTTTACTTTCATGAATGATTTAATACTGTTTTAATTATTATTATTATTGCTTTTGACTGTGATTGCTTGAATTTTATTATTATAAATTAAAATTTAAGTTATACTTAATTTCTTCACATACACAAAAATAAACAATTTTTGTGGACTTTGGTTTCTTTAAGGTTGAAAACAGAAACAATTAAGGGATCCTTTTCCTGTCAACTACGAAGATTTAAGCATATTGTACAAGATTGACCCCAAGTTTACAATAGCCAAAATTTAAATCATTTTTATATAAAAGATTTTCAAGAAAATGCATTTTAACTTCTTCTATTTTTCTTCTAACACAGTAGTAGTTATTTTCACAGAACATAGAAGCTATATACAATCAGTATTGATAAGTCATTATATACATTCAAAAATAATTTTTTTTGTGAAGAATGGTCCCTACAATGAACTTCCCAGCAGCAGCTTTAAGAAAAAAACGGCATTAATATCTTCCTTACCAAATCAGTACTATGAAGCCACTTAACCCTTCTTCAGCAATATACACAACACAAACAGTTTGTGATTAAGCTCAAACATGTACACTTTTTACCAAATAAACTATTTGCAACAACAACTATGTTGTTTCCTTCGTGAATACTCTCAACACTTACCAACAACTACAAAACGAAATATCTAACACCTCAGGGGCAAAATCAACACAAAATTACTTGCCTACAGTGTAAGCAAACTCAATTAGCTGAGGATCCCAGGATCAAATTTCTGGTCTACATTTAAATAACCTTATTATTCAGTTGTATATCAAATATTTTGGTTGTGTAACTATAATCTTTTATTTCTGATCAAATAGAACTTCTTAAAGAAAATATTAAGCAAAGGTATCTCTCATTAAAATTATAACAAGAAAAAGGTTCATAATAATTAAGCGAATTTTTGTGCTTTGAAATTGCATTAGTCATGATTTATCAAACTGGGCTTTTTTTACTAATAATGTCCGAATATATCAACAGTAAAATAAGTTTGACTAAACAGCAATAACAAAAGAGTAAAATAAAACTTTTCACATTGACATGTAAAAATTGATATGTTACAATTGATTGTCGTAAAAGTAAAACAATTATTCATACTTTAATAAAACAAGACTTTTGACAGATTGAAGGGGAACTTTTATATGCAGCAAGGCCAAAATAACCTGTTAAAATTTTGAGATGGACAGGATTTACCACAAAGTGAAATACAAAATTGCCTGATATAACAAAAAAAAAGCATTGTTTACACAATGTTGTTACAATTGTTACACAATAAAAATAACTGTAATAACAAACTTTTTTAGGATAAAGGATTTCTTAAGGAGAGAGCTGAAAAAAATATTCATGTGAAAAGATCAATATTCTTATTCATATTACCTTATATTTTCAGGTGTCAATAAATTTAGTAATTGTTCTATAAGTTCAGGTTTAAAATCTTGAATCAAATAAGGACCAGAGAGTACTTCTTCCATTGGATACAACTAAAATATAGACATCAAAACATTATTCATTATTTTTACTATGAAATAAAATAAATTCAGCAAACTAAATATATTATAAGATTGTAGATATTGATCAAACTCAAAAGGGTCATAATTTTATATACTTTTTGCACAATCATCAGACATGGTTACTTTTTCACTTAAAGGAGAAATCAAACAACTGGTCCTTTTTATCACTTACCATTGAAGTCTATGGGACAATTTTATAGGTAAACTACCTTGATTTGTATGCAACAAGTTTGAAAGAAAAATGAAATTTCATTGTTCTTTCAAACTTGTCATATTAGCGCTTTAATTAAAAAAAAAAAACGTTTGTCTATCAACTTTTGGGACACAATGCATCGACTAGAAAAAAACTGAGAAAAGAACTAGAAATAGCATTGAAAAGTTTTTCAAAGAATGGTTGATAGATATAAAGCTAGTATATTGGCATAAAGTCATTATGAAATGTTTAATTTTATTGATATGTTTATAAAGAGTCATTTCACACTGTATCCGATTCCAATCCATCTGATTCAAACATTTATAAGCAGACATTTTTATTTGTTTGGCATGTTCTAAAAAATCATTTGATTCCTTTAGCTCTTAAGATTGAAGAAAGAGAAGAATACTGTCTGGTGAGCTAACAAGCTGTCCATACTTCATAATCTGTACAGAATAAGTAAACGCAGTACTTCAACCCCAAACTAAAAAGCTTTTTATGATGGTAAAGAGCAATTTCTATGTGGAATTCAAACTTGTGAAGTACCACCATTTGCATTACAGAATATAACTACACTTTACTATGCTAGAAATTCAAACCATATATTATTACTTACAAATAATCTACTAGCTAAACTGCAAGTGTATGTTTGAGGTTTTTCTCTATCTTTAAATCGAAAAGTCATTTCAGCAAGCATTTGACATTCTTTGAATATCCATTCCTTAGGCCCTTCTTGTTTTAACATTGCCAAATATTGAAAAAGCAAAGTTACGATGTCATCGACATGTTCTGAAAATGTATATAATGTTCAATTGTTAGTTTTATTATATAAAGTTATATTTCAACTTTGAATTCAAATTAAAGAGAAAAATCTATATAATAGTCCATTCTCTGAAATGTGATAACCTGAGTGAACAAAAATATGTGATATTTGGCGATAATGGTTTTTCGATATAAAAAACAGTAGCTAACTGCATGGAAGCTTCTGGCACATGTTATTTTTGGTTTTGGTTGGAATAACGCTGCCTCAGACTATAACTACCCTGAAACCCATTATTACTATTTAAAAGTGTGGTGTTATAATTAATAAATATTTAAAAATATTCCTTTTAAATATTTTATAAATTCAGATTAGTTTGTATTTAAGACATGAAACTATAATTTGTTACGGTCATTTATTAGGAAATGAAAGTTGGGTATAAAATAGCACATATTGTTTTAAAGAAACAGCAAAAAAATCAGATTAACTGCCAATTCTGAACAAACAGTGTAAGAGTAGAGTGCTTTTTGTGATAATCTGACAACCTGTTTGTTAAGATGCACAATCAACTTATCTGAATTTTTCTACAAACCAAATTTTCAATGGCAAAAAAAAAAACCTTTGCTATTAATATTAAGGAGTTTGTATTTACCGATTCCTTCTAGAGTTAATTGAAAATCCACAATGAAGAAAGCAAATCCCCTACATCCTGGCTTAGGACCAGAAACAATTGTATTTGCCCAACCTAAAATGTTATAAGAAAGCATGATTAAATTGATAAAAATATTACTGAAAAGAAAACACAGAGTATGTTTATGCTACCCAAGATAGCTGAGTAGCTATGGCAACGTTTTCTATTACAAACTGGGTTGGAAGGTTCAAATGCCACTTTACATCACAATCATGTAGCCCATTTCAGGAACTTAAGATGCACATTAAAAAAAAATTGAAGATATAAAGTAAAAACAAAGACAGATTAAATTGAACTCTTTTTTTTTAAAAAAATCCAATTGTTTCATTCAAGAAATATTCTAAACCATCATAGTTTTCAGCAAGCCTTTAGTCACAAAATAAAAAATATATATCAATAACAAAAGTTTAGAAACAATTATTTCAAAGTTTAGTTATAATTAATAGTCTTGCTCATAAGAAAAAGCTGTTTTAATACTTAATTATAGTTCAAAAAGTTTTACAGACATTAAAAAATCAATTAAAACATAGATTAAAAATCAATGTTTTGGATCTCTTTGGGTTTTATGCCCTAAATCATATTGCACTGTGCAGGGAAAAGTGACCTATTGCCAAAATGATAGTTTTTCAGAAAAATAGTCTGATGTTAATTTTTTCAATTGCATTGTATTTTAAAAAAATAATTTGTGAACTGTTGTCCAACTATTCTACCAATTGATTTAATATTTGCTCTTAATTGCTAGATATTTAAATTTTGAATGTGATATAGCATTTATAACTCAGTCATATTTGTCTGTAAAGTAACTTTTCGGTACATGGTGTGATATGTACCATCACTGCTTTAAAATACACACTAAAGATAAATAATTCATGAAATATAGACAGCAGGGTAATATTAAATGTATAATGTCTCAGTGGTAAAATAAATGCTCTAACCTTATATGATAAAAAAAAATCTGAAGTAAAGATTGTCTAAAATTCAATTGCTTAAAAATCGATTATTTTGATTTTAGTAACATTTAACCCAGCCCCAGTTGCACCATTAACACCTTCGTTAATGAATAAAAACTTTAACCTAAAGTTTTTTAAATTCTTTTTGTGTGTGTGTTTTTTATTTGTCTTGCATATTCATGCACTATGGTCTTTATTTATCTATTATTTTGTTTATTTTTAAAAAAATTAACCAGAAAGAAATAAACAAGCATCTTATATTAGATACTAGGGGCAAATGGGTTGAATATAAGAGACATAACACCTTGGCATAAAAAACAAGTCAATTAAAAAATAGATATTAATCATTTTTATTTAATAAACTTACATAGAAAAGATTGTCCATTACTAAATTTTAATGCTTACCACGGGATTTCAATTCAGATAGTAAGCTTCCTGGGCCTTCATGACCAATTAAATGCCCTAAATAGGAACCAGGCTGAAATAAAGCAGTTAAGATTTAAAAAGTGACCGCCACTTAGAACCTTTTTCAAACAAAGATTAAATACTCTTTAAATAAAACCTGTCAAATAAAACCTAGTTTCAATTTTAAAAAATACTAAAAAACACGCTAAATTGACTACTTATCATTTACTTAAAATATTTTATTTTTGAAGGTAGGATTTTAATATGCACTAGATACAACTTGTTTATTTGTATAAAACACTAATTTTAAATAAATCTTGAAATCAAGATCTGATGAATTTTTTTTATAATTAAAATGGTTAAGTTTCAAATTGAAAACAAATGCAGACAATATATAAGTACAATTTAACACGTAGCAAATAGTCTCCTTTTAGTCACACCTGGCAACCCTGCAACACCTTACATATAAGGCATATTTTTAAGTAATTGTCATTTTAAATATAAAATAATTGTTTTTCTATCTTACAAATGGAAGACTATGCCGAAATATACTTTTCTGCATTACTGCCATTAATATTTAGGCACCTATAGAGAAACCAGTTTTTAAATACAATCCTCATAGAGTCACCTTACTAATTTTAATTTGACAACTGCTGCAACAACACTTTTGACCATGCAATTGCACTTTTTCACTTCCAAATTACTTAAAAAACATACATTTTAGTTCAGAAATAATTTTATTTTAATTAAGATAATATTTTTTTGAAAATCTGAAAACTATAAAATATTTTGCTACTGCCAAAATCAAAATCTTTATGCAATTACAGGGAAATTGTTTTTAAAAAAGGTTCCTTTTTCTTAACATGCTTATTGCCATGATAAAGATAAGACAATTATCATTGATAGCAGCTGATAAGAAGAACATAATATTATTTAAAACAGTTAGATACAATGAAAAGGAACTTTCTTCATTTTCTAAAAAGTAAAAATCTTAGTTCGAGGTCGTAAAATTACAAGGAAGTCGTCAAGGAGTACGCTGAGTTCTCAGAAGGTTCATAATCGCTACTGTCCTAACCATCCAAGACCATCATGCTTATCAAATGTTCAAAAGAACTTGAACTTTTAAAAATCGTTAGCAAAATTGTACTATAAATTTTATCAGAATGTTCTTTCATCAGTGGATCAGAAATCAGTACAAGACATCTTATATTTGGCTGTAAATGTGTTAACTATTTAAAATATGCACAAATAGTGATAAATTCTTTATAAAATATTCAAAGTTAAAAATGATCTTACATTTGAACGATATTCATGGTTTAGATCTGGTATTGGAAATGATATACTCAGGTTCCTTATGTCTTTCACTGGAAACACATATCCTTTCAACTAAAATATAAGAGTTTGAAATTTGCTAAACTCGTGCTAAGATATAAGCAAAGATAGAAAAAAAATCAGTACATGAGTAATCATGAAAACATATTTTAATACATCATTTAAAGCAATAAGTTAATGCATCTAAAGCAGTCAAACTTGAACAAATGAAGTCAAAGTCAAATGTGAACTCACTTTACACAAAACTCTGATTAAGAGGTGATAAAGGTATTTTCCTTTTCTATAAGGATTTGAACTATTACTAAACAATTCCCATTTTATGAAAAGTGCTAAGCATGAAATCCCTCGTTAAAACTAAAACGGAAGATTATCTATGTTTCATTAGCTGATTTGTTGTGCTATCAAAGTCGAAAAAAATTATGCCAAATGGGGAAAATGTGTGTTTTGCATCCAAATTGAGATTTTGATTTGAAATAACAATATTTTACACTTGCAATTCAATTGGCTTAGCTTGGATTAAGTGGAAAAATAACAGAAACATTACCTAATAGCAGACTAAATGGTAAGTAATTACTTGAATGCAATTTGAACTTTATTTTTTAATCCATGTGAAAAGCAGATATTAATTTGCTAGTAAAAACATAAATACAGCTTGATCAGTTTTGTAACTGATAGAACTTTAAAATATATACTTATTTGGACTATGTGATTGACATGAAACAATAAGTGAGAGTCAATTGATTAAGGCAATTTACAGTCAAAGAGTTTTTTGTTCTTATTAAGGAAGGAGTAATGCTGGACCAGTTTGTGAATGTAAAAAGTTGTGAAATTTGTTGAATATGACAGAAGGTAATATGTCGATAATATACTTTAATATGGTACCCCTGAAAGAAACAGTTTTTAAAAGTGCTAAAGACACTGATGAAGAATTAGTATAGCATAAAATCTTTGTATTAGTTAACACGCCTGGCAATCCTATTACAGCAGATACAACATGGCAAAAAAATTATACAATTATGTGAAAATGCAAATTAATGGTTTTAACTTATTAATCCACCATAACAAGTCTTTGCAGGAGGTATGTATCAGCATTATATTATTTATTAGTTATTGATGTAAATTATTCAATACCTTATTTGATATTTTATAAAATACTATAGCAAAAATATTACCACAAAAATAAAAATACACTCTGAAAAATCATTTTAATGAAACATTCTTACTCTTAAGTGATTAGAATCAAAAGGATGATCCTTCCACTGAGGCATTTCAACATTCTTATTAACAACATTGGAAAATAAAGGTACAACTGTATCTGCTAATTCATCCAAAGTTTCTAAATAAAAAACAAAATATGTTGAATAAATTTTTATTTCATTACTATACTATATATTCTGTTACTATATTCCCGCCATGGGGCATTAGTTATCAATATTTTGGTTTATCCATGTTTAATAATATCAAAAAGTTTATTTATAACTAGCTGTATGGTCCCGCCTTGCTGGGAACCCCTTAACTTAATAAAAAAATTTATCATAAAGCATTTTGAAATGGGGTTCTTTTTTTAATAAGATTGATAGAGTACCCAAGATTTACCTAAAACAGTGGATGTCATCACCAAAAATATTTATACATTGATGAATAAGAGTTTCTGGATAAACAATGTTTACAGTCCTGCCATTGGGTGCCAAGATATGAAGGTTTTGAGAAATACCCTCTCTCAAACTAACAACATATAACTGACCATGCGAGAAACATGGGTTTATTAGATTTAGTAATGGCACAGAAATTAAATTCATGTTCAGCTTCCTTCGTCTAGTAATTTTTTAACGGCTTTTTTTTTAAAAATAGATAACGTGAGGGTTAAAGTTTGAAAAAAAAATTGCTATAAATCAGCTCATTTCAATTTTACTGCCAGAATTAACTGATTACTTTGCGTGCTTATAAAAAGAAATAATATCTTTAGTTATATATCGTTATCATAAAAAAAATTATAAAATTTCCCTTTAAAATTTAAATTCTTAACTTTTTTTTTTAAATTCAAGAATTTAAAGAAAAATCACAAATTTATAGCATTTAAAACTGAGCCGAAGATCTGAATAATTTCTACCAAATAAATACCAGTTTCTTTCGCACAGACTATTCAATTTTAATTATTTTCAGTAAAAGTTTATTTTTATTTTTTTCAGCCGATGGCAACGGGAGAGGGGGAAAAATTTCAAATTTGAGCGAAAGTTGTGTACTTTTTTAAGAAAATTCACATTTTCTTTAAAAATAGAGCGATTATGAAAAAACTAAGCCTCAGGTGCACACGTTGGTATTAAAAGGAATCTATATTAAAAATTTCGAATTTTTTAGAGCAGTCTAAGTAGGTCTTTTACGATCCACAGACATACACACAGACAGACTCTTTCTCTTATTATTATAGATATAAAGCTTTAATATTTTAGTATGTTGCATCTTTAAATAATAAAAACCAAATTACGTTTCTACATTTAAAAATAAATTCAATAAAGTACAGTTTGAAGCAAAAAAATGCTTTAAAGTCCATAGACGTTTTTTATCACTAAAATATAAAGCAACTTTGCATTTATAGAGTTTTACATATTTTTTTATGATTTTTTTGACAATTAAGTACATACACATTTTTTTAATTTAAATGCTAGTTGTTATCTCAGAATAAAAAAAATATTATTTAAAAAAATGATAACATGTATTATTACCTTTGCCATAAATAACTAATCCCATAATGTTAGATGAGTAGAGTTTGTCATGAAATTTTAACAATTCATCTCTAATATTAACACCTGTAGATTTAGGATCATTGTATAAAGTATCAATAGATCCTAAAGCAATGAAATAAAAAAATATTATAAGAAACAATAATTGATCATTGATATATTTTAATATGTATAATAAAGAAATCACTATGAGAAGCAACCTTGAACTTACCACTGCATTCCATTTTTACATACTCCTTATGCATTTTATGCTGTATATGTGTTTTAAAAGTTTAGAATAAAATTATATTTTAAAAACATGTTTTAGAAAACTTCTGCATTACATATTGTGAAGAATTCCTCTATAAGAAATCACAATCCTTTAGCCTTAATGCCCTGAATCCAGTTGCTGATAGATAAGTTAAACAGATAATTGTAAAAAAGAGCTCACCAAATAAATAAAAAAAAATCACATTGTGTATTTACTAATATATATTACTAGGCTATCTGTTTTTTTTTTTAGGTTTTCAATACCTAAGTTTGTTTCAGTTAGAAATTTTAATCAGAGCACCAAAGAAATATAAAAACATTTTATAAGAAACAATTTTACCTGTTCCGAATTTGCTATAGTCATGATTAGGATTACAAGTTGCTTTTTCCAATTGTGCAAGTCTCCAAACATCAATTTGAAGATTTTTTTCATGCTCTGAATGCACAGCGTTTACTTCTCTCTCAGTTGCGCTTTCCGTAAACAAAGGGTTTAAGAAGAACTGGGAAAACCTAAAAGAAACATTATTATTAATGACATTGAAAAAAACCTATAAAGTAAAAACTATCAGGTTTCTAAATTACTTTGTCAACATGGTTTTTTTATGGGGACAAATTAGAAGCACCAATATCTCTCAAACTTTTATAATCATAATCTAATTATAGAAACTCATTTTCATATAATCTTGTAAATGCTCATCTAATCTCACAAAATGAAAATATATATTATTTTCCAAGAATCATTTCAAATTATATTTACATATATTCAATCATTTCTTTAAAAAAAATTAAGATCAGTAAAATAAATACAGTATTTAGAAAATTATGTCAATAAAATATGGAGAGAAACTATTTATTAAATGCCATAATTAATTGTCTTTTCAAGATACTAAACCATCATTTCATAATGCTGCTACTGCAAAAAGCAAAAAACACCATCTCTGCATTTTTTCGTTTTTGAGCAATTAACATCAATACAAATAAAGAGGGATAATCTATATTATTATAACCAAAAATACTTCATATAATTTATAGTAAAAACCGCATATTCAATGAACCTTATGAATATATGTTATACTTGGTGTTAGATAAAACAAGTTTTCTATTTTCTCAAAACTCAGTTTTTGCAGAAACGTTTTTTTTTCTTATAGTAGCAGTATGGACCTTTATTCATCACTAGGCTAATATACCTAGCTAATTAATTTTTACTTCAATATTTGAAACTAGTATCTTTAGCTCACCTATCAAGGGCACCCATAAAAGAAGAAGGTGATACATCAAAGAAATAACAAGTATTATCCCCAGCTGTGTATGCATTGCTGCTTCCTCCATGCTCATGTAAAAACTATAAGAAATTTAGTTAAAAAAGACATGCAAGACTTTATACCAAAATAGAAGGATTACAAAAGAATACTTCCAAAACAATTTGTGAATTGAACAATCTCATGTTTCTAAAAAAAAAAAAAGGCAATGTACAAAAATTAAACCTTTTACTGAAGAAGAATGTGATGTCAAGCAAAACTACAGACGAAGGCTATCTGGCATATTCTAGGATCATATGTATAATGTATAAGGTAGAAAGCCCTTAAATAGGATAAAGTATCACTGATCTTAAATATATATTATAATTGCATTATTGAATGCCAGAACCATGTATTAAGTTGGAAAAACAAACAAATAGTAAATAAATTGAATACTAAAACCTTGATCAAGAGCCTTATTATGGACTCACTAACATGTCCTTTTCTAAGTACATCAAGCTATCAGTCATACAAGTTTATGTGGATGAGTAAGATATACATGTTTTATAACTAATCAAAATCATTCAACAAAGCTTTAAAAAAAAAAAAACATACGCCTGCAATGATTGGAGAACTTATTGCAAAAGTAGGAAATTGGGCATACAGTGCCAAGAAGATTGATAAGTTAAAATAAAGTTTATAAGCAAACAGTTTTGAAATTTGTTTCTAAATAATTTAATGTATATGCTTTAATAAACAATTTCCGTTAAAAAATCAATTTCTTAATAATTTCCTTTTTAAAAAAAAGTAATTCTCCTTAGCAGCAAATTTTACAAAAAGAGTTTTGCAACATATAATATATATTGAAATATTATGAGGAAATAGTATACAACATATTTTTTATTAAATTTTATATTCCAAGTTTTTTTCCAAGTGTGACAGCAAAATTAAAGTCGATGTTCTTAGAATCGCATGGAGATTCATTTACGAAGGGTATTTTGCTATTTCCCGACCATGCAAGTTCCCCATTATAGCAGTGCTATAATTTCTCATGTAGCAAAATGAGTCAGAGTATAGGCTTTACTAAAGTTTAACATAATGGCTTTGGGTAACACTTACAAGTAATGTAAAAAAAATATATTAACTTACTTTGTTATACTCATTTTCAGAGGGATACTGAAAGAGAAATCTTTTGTTATAATTGTGTAACACAACACACTTGAAAAAACACTAATTTTGAAATTTTTATTTTAATTATTTTACAAACAAAGAGAATTGCATTTAAACACAATAAGCATGAACATATATTTTTTAAATAATGAAATGATAAACTGTACATTCATGCAGGGCATATCCTCAGATATATATTATAATTAGGGTTATTTGGAAGACATACTGCATTTTGCAATACAGGTTAGTTTGTTATTCAACTATTTAGCTATAAAAAATGTGCAAATATTCTCCAAGCCGGCTACATGAAGGTTAGTGGCAACTGAAGATTTTATATCAGTGTCTATAACTACCTTTTGGAACATTTTTTAGACGTTGATAGTACTTTTATGTGATTGCTTAACCATTTTATTATCATTATTAATTCAATTTCTATTCAGCAGACTCAAAATACCCAAGTAATTTTTCATTATGTGTCTCCTCTGGAAAGTGAGCGATGGCACATCATTTTACTATCTCGATGGCCAGAACATATTATTAAAACCCCTTTACATACCTCCATATAATTAAGTAACTAAAATTACTTAATTTTGCAAAACAAAATTATGTACCTTGAATTACGAAAGTCTTCAAGATGTAAGTGGTGATTTGTTATATTTTATATTATTCCTTATTCTCTTCATTTTTTTTATAATAATCACTTTTTAATGTTATTTGTAGTGGCCAATATAATGTTATGCTTATATTTGTTAATTAACTTTGATTTAAATAGGCAGCCTTAGATTTTCCTAAGACACATAAAATTTTTGTTTGCTAATTTAATAATAAATTATAGAATTTAATTAGAAAGTAAGGGGTTTAAGTGTTCATTAATAATTATTAAGTTAATAGTTTGAAATCATCATAAGGAATTTTTGATTTCTAATAAATTAATTTATTTTCAATTATTAAATTATTAATCAATAATTAGTTAACCATTTAATTAACAAATAAAAGAAATTTGCCCTTGATTTTTAATGAATCATAACTAATTTAGTCTTGGCTAAGCTAAGTCGACAATATCAAACTGTATTAATCAAAATAGTTTGGGAAAACAATCCTGGCTACGCCACTGTTATTGTACAATAATGTATACAAGTATTACCTTTTCAGTTCCAAGAAACAGCATGTGTTCACAAAAGTGAGCAAGTCCAGGAAATTCCCTAGGTTCAGATAGGGTGCCTAAAAGATTTTTAAAACTATTGTATTTCTAACTCTACTTTACAAAACTACATTTGTATAGTGAATATTGCATTCTTCTACCTATAGTCAGTGCACACTAGATTTTTATTCACAAGAGTAAAACAAACTTTACAATACCCACTATCATCCTATATTTATTTAAAAATAATATTTATAAGCAATTAAAAAAATCTTAATTTTAGTTGCTTAGCAATGTTATTTTCACAAATATTCAATTAACACAAAGAGAGAAATATTATTACGCCATTTTTTTTTAAAATTTATTGTTGGGACCCAAAAGACAGACCTGAAAATGTGCTGTATAATTTAAAATAATGATTAGATAGAAACCTAAGTGGTCAGAATCATGAAAAAAGTTGGCATTTAGACATACTTTCTACATTCTCTGGCAATTTTTATGATATTTGTGTGTAATGTGCAATCCTTGAACTATGGTCTAGACCAGGGGTTCCCAACAAAATTTTCTCGCGGACCCCTTATCGAGCAATTATTCTGACAAGGACCTCCATAAATTCCTAAGCCTAAAATTAAAGGGGAGGACCAAATAAAGCGTCTCTTTACATTTTACACGCGTTTTTTTTTTTCAGTTACAAAACATTGTATTCCATCGGTTATACAGTTAGTTTTAATTTTCAGTTCGTAAAGAGACGAGTTATATCTGTACTTTGAGCCCATTATTTCTGAAATATTAGGTTCCAAACTTGAAAGTACTTTCACTCAGAAATCCGACCGCTTGTCGAGCCGATTCCTACATTTGTTTTTCATGAAACGCATGGGAAAAAATGCTTGATCACATTGATATGTGGTTGCAAATGGAAGGATCTTTTTCATTGCGTTATCTTCAAGTTTCTTGTAGTAATTGCGTGCTGATGCCCGGAAGTCTGATTTTATCACCGATGAAAATGTTTTTCTTCATGCCTCAGCTGGACAGATCCACAAGTTGAACTTGCTGGTCTTCATTGAGGCCTTGGATTTTGTGTATTTCTTCAAGCTGAAGAGATTTTCAATCCATCTGTCGTCAGGTTCAGGGAACTACTCTATAAAAGTGGTGGCTCGGCTACATTGATCTTGATCTGGTGAACGAAACTCTCCTCTGATGACTCCAATAATTGTTTTTAAAGAAGAAAAGTTATAGTGAGTTGTTTTGTATCCATGACGCCCAGATGACACTTTTTGAAAATAGCGCTAATGTTACCTTCAACTTTGAACATGTCTTCATTTTTTTCCTTGACAACTTAAGTTGGTTGGTTGGTTTGACATATATTTTCAGGCTTGTGTGCTTGGTCGCAAGGACCCGCTTATAAACCATCGTCAAGTAGGACAACACAAGACGCACACATACACACATGACAGATGTTGCCATCTGTCGCCACCTCCACAATTGAGACATGTCCCTGAAGGGGAGGGAAATTTTCTCCAGGAACCTGTACCCATGGTGAACTGCGCAATGACCGACCACAGGACTTTCGGACCCAACAGATTTTACGAGCACGCACTCCGCATATACTCGGTAGGTCTTCAGTGGCGACCGGGTCTCGAACTCTCAACCTTCCGATCTCAAGCTCGAGATCCTTTGACCTCTAGGCTCCCTACAGCCCCAACTTAAGTTTAACAAATTAAAGTGTTCAAACACATCAGCTAAGGCGCCCTGGGTGTATTTCCTCTCTTTGTGACATTAAAAATCTTTCTGTGTCTGTCTTACTTGACGAAGACTTATAAGCGGCTCACTGAGCAAGCACACAAGTCGGAATATATATGTAAAATACCCTACCCTACCCCTACATCAGCTAAGTACACAACTGAGTAAAGCTAAGATAAGTTAACGAGAAAACTTTAAGTGAGAGTTTTGCGCTGTATAGACTCTGATGCCTCATGCAGGAAGCTGCCAAAACAAAAATTCTGTTATCATACGAAATATATTTAATATATGTTTTTTTTATTCTAATAGCATATCATAGCCCTCGTGTAGCTCTAGTGCGACGATAATTCAAACCCAACCTATTAGCATCTCGCGGACCCCTCTGGCATAGCTCGCGGACCCCTAGGGGTCCGCGGACCACCTGTTGGGAACCACTGGTCTAGACACAATATTTCTGCATGACTTTCAATGGACAAACAAAAAGTCTTCGCAATCGGTTTACTGGTGGTCTAGCAAGCCAGAAAAAATTGTGTACTTCTCTGGATTAGTGCACATTTTCTAATTGCGCTATCATCTTAAATTTCATTAAACATCAATAAACATGAAAATGAACCCAATGGTTATGCAAAAAATATATATTTTTAGTTTTTGATGAATTTGAAAAGCATATAAAGAGAATTCTAACAAGACTACAGGGTACATTTTCAAGTTTAATTAAGTTTAAATGAAATTCAAGATGGTGTCATAATTAAAAAAGTTGCCCTCATCCAGAGAAGCACCCAAGTTTTTTTAGACCACAAGTAAGAAGATTCCGAATTTTTTTTCTCTGACAATTGAAAGTCATACAAAAGGATTGCCAGAATGTACATAACCAAGTTCTATTGGATTACGATATAAAAAAATCTTTATTTATACCTTTTCATTTGAATATGATTTAGAAAAAGGGAGGAATTTTATTGATACCAATTAATAAAAATATGCAAGATGAAAATGACGCTCATCAATATTAAAAAAATTCCCCTGCACTAAGCATAATTGTTTACTTTTAAGTATCAAATAATTATTATAACTAACTTTATAAAAAGAAACTTGATAAAATTCTTAAGAAAGATTTTTTCAGGCATTTTATTTAGGATGAATCATAAAAAATTTAAAGGACAGTGTACTTGAATATCAATTCATAAACATACCAATTTGAACATCAATAGCAGCTGCAGACTTGTCTGTAGATGGATCACTAACTAACAGAACTTTCAGCCCATTTTTCATTTCCAATCCTCTGTATGCTCGCGAGTCTTCATTTGATTTTCTTATATTATTGTACACTTTAGAAATATACTGATTTTGATCACTCATGGCAGCAGTGTGAATGAATGACCTGTTAAATTATATTGGTTAAACCATATTATACAAAAAAGCACTTCAAACATCCCATTTTTTTATGTATTTAACAAATAGAATTTATTTATAACATAACTTTTTCACAGTGTTACCTTAAAATATTGGGACATAGATTTTTGCTGAAGTGTCCAAATAATTCGAAGTGCGATAGTGCACAATATGGCCCAAAATTCTGCCGGCTCTGGTGTCAACCTTGGCAGGGTTTGACAAATTTCCCATAGAGGCCCGTTGCAAGATGAAAATTTGGGGTTTACCTGGGAGAAAAAGACTTCCAACTCTCTCGTAGCGGTTAGCGATCCATTAACCCTAGAGATCAGTGAAATAAACTAAGGTTACTGCATCGGTGTGAAGGAATCTGGTAATCGAAA